>CAUYUJ010011559.1:132500-295000 GCA_963575745.1 Prorocentrum cordatum | reverse complement strand
ACTTGACGCGGATTCGACACGGACTCGACGCGGATTCGACACGGATTCGACACGGTTCGACACAGATCCGACGAGTCCAACATGTATTCGACATTGATTCGATGCGGATAGGGCCGCGACGGGACAGACAATGTCCCCCGAGGATGCAACAGAACATGGCCTCGAGAGCGGCGTGCAGGATGCGCATGCACACCAGTTTGGCGCGCCTTTCGCGCATCAAGCCGGTGTGGTGGATTTCTTCGGGCAACCTGGCCTTTGATGCGGCCAGGCCAGCCATCTCGTCAACCACGAGGTCCCTTGCCACCATCCAGCGGGGAGCTCTGTCTGTAACGATGTCCTCCGCACTGAGGTGCGAATTGAAAAAACAATAACACTGACTGCTCCTGACCTTCTCCTCGCAAGGTCTGGTTCGACCTTGGCCCAGAGGTCGGCGTGCTGGCCGCTGGGTTGTCCAAACTTACGCATACCAGCCTTGAACGACCGACTAGCAGCCGGAGAAATAAAGATCCGAACCTTTCGACATCCACAGAGCGAGGTGGATAGGACTCCACTCCCCTCTGGCGGACTTCCATGAGTGGGTCTCTCACGACAGCGGCTCGCTGGAGAGTGGGCTCCTTCTCGTGCAAGAAAGCCAGCGTGACCCACACACGCCTGAACAGAAGGCTTTGCGTGTCGGGGACTCCGCTAGCACCACCGAGCATGAGGAGAGGCGCGTGCTCGGGGCCTCCTGCGACACCCTTCGGTGATCGAGACTCTCTCGTGCTCCGCACAGCCCTTCCAAAGCTCGTCGGCCTGAGGATGAGCCACTGTGATGGCTGCCCGCACGAACTGTGCCATGGCCTTGCCGAGGCCGGTCCCTGACCTGAGGCTTTGGACCACACTTCATGTAGGCTGGAGAGAGGAAAATGCCCCCACCGTATGTTAGCAGCCTCCGGCAGCATGCTGCCGTGCTCGCAGAGGTGCTTGAGAACCTGCGCACCTCGCCCGCGTCCTCGTCTGGCCCCTGGCGGCCGCCGCTGCCTCGAAGCAGGGCCGGAGGCCCCAGACGCTGTTCTGCTGGACTTCGGCTGTGCTGTCTTTTCGTCTTGGCTGGGAGGCGCAGGAAAGCAGGCAGAGCACGACGAAGCACATGACGAGCAAGAAACGAACAACAACGCTTAGGTCCAGCCCTTGGCATCCTTGGCTCTAGACGAGACTGAGCGTGCATGGGATGCACGGTGCACGGTGGGAAGGGGAGCTCGGTCTATCCACTCAAGCGGCACAAGGAGGCCCAGAGGATTGCCCCCTCCACAATTGTTTGGGCCCAAGCGCTGGAGTAGGGAGAGGAGGGTAAGTATACACGCAGGAGGAGGGTAACTGGGAGGGGGGACAGGGAGAGGGCGGAGGGGCAGAAGGAACAGGGGAGGCGAAGGATGAGGGCAGCGGGAGAGGGGGAGAAGGGGAAGGGCAACAGCATGGAGAGGAGGGTGAGGACGAGGACGAGGAGAACAGGAATGGGGCCCCGAGGGACGAGGAGGACAGGAGGACGAGGGCGAGGACGAGGACGAGGAGGACAGGAGGGTGAGGACGAGGACGAGGAGGACAGGAGGACGAGGGCGAGGACGAGGACGAGGAGGACAGGAGGGTGAGGACGAGGACGAGGAGGACAGGAGGACGAGGGCGAGGACGAGGACGAGGGGGGAGGCTCGGCAGAACGCTCTGGGCCGCCTGTCGCTCGGAGGGCTGGTGGGACCCATCGCCGCTGATGTCGCTGCCCCGAGGATCATTGCATCCGTGACCAGCAAGCTGACGAGGCCGGGCGCGCCCACGGCTGTCGATCATGACTAGACGGTTCGCAGGAGGCACCCACGCGCAATCCATCGTGCCCGAGCATCTCGGCTCGATCGACCCGGCGTCGATGTCGACGTCGCTGCAGCTCGGTCCGACTCGGTGTGCAGCCAGGTCCGGTGCAAGTGCCCCGCTCGAGTCGACCTCCCGATCCGCCGTGGGCTCCAGGCTGGCGTGCCGACCCCCCTACTGCCTCGCTTGGTAGTCGAAGGACAGACTGTCAGATTGGATTGGGCCCCAAGGGCCAATCTGGCCCGGTCAAACTGGATGATTTGGGTTATTCGCCAGACTGGATTCGCGTTGGCTCCCTCGCCAGATTGCCCCCGTTTGCCACCTGCCAGATTGGCGCCAGATTGGCTTCGACTACCCAGCCTCGGGCGGGAGGGCGCGTGCCCCGTGCTCGGCCCAGGAATGGGGGAACAAAAAATCACATGAACATAACAACTCGGAGGTCCGCGCGAATTTCTCCGATCGGCGCTGGACCCCTGTCCCTGGCGCGCGGAGCGCGCCAGGGGCGGCGCCGCAGGCGCCGCCACGAGTGTCCAGCGCGGATCCGAGGAATCCGCGCGGACCTCCGAGTTCTTATGTTTATGTCATTATTCGTTCCCCTAAGGAGGGCCTCGGACCAGGCACGGCGGTGGCGTGCGGGCGCCTCCTGTGCAGACTGCATCCGGCTCCCCCGCGCACGCCGCGGGGATCGGCGGGCGTTTCCCGCCTCCTTCCCTTCCCTCTGCACGCACGACATGGGTACAGAACAGATGGGTACAGTGCCCAACAGCGGTTCCTGTTCACTTTGAACAGGACTCGCTGTCCGCGCAGCCGCGGCCTGTGTCCATTTGGGACAGAAGACCGCCCGCCCAACAGCGGCCGCTGTCGGTTTGGGACCACATTTGTTGATGGGCATTGTGCCCATTCTTTCCGAACCCATTTCGGCCGTCCAAGCTCCTCCTGGGGATAATACCAAGACGTGGTCGGATGTTGCTGGAGACCGCATTAGTGGAGCAGCTGCGAGCATGTTTGTGCTGCACACGCGAGCAGCGGACCGGGCCCTGGCCCGCCCGCGCCGCTCCCAACAGGACCGCCTGCTGGCGTGCTCTCGTCTCGCCTCGTCCGTTTTTTGGCACCTCGCCGCGCGCCCTCCCAGAGTTTCTGCAGCGCGGGGCTCGCGAGACGCTGCCAGCTCTGTCGGCTGCTGCCTGCGGCCTCTCGCGTTTTCAAGGCCCGCGCCTCGGGCGACGCCCCCCAGCTTGCAGCCAAAGCGGCGGGATCTCACTGCCTGTCCGTCGCCTCTCTCCTCGGCTCCTTTTACCTGGCATCGCTCGGACGTGTGCATTTTTCCTTCGGCGAGGACCATCGAGGAGCATCCTTGACCATTTGGCGAAAAAACACTCACGAAACCGAAAAAAACACAGGGAATGGATGTCCGAACGATGGCCAGTTTAGTCCGTTCTGCTCCCTGCGACTCTGCTGTGGCCCGCGGGCCAGACGTCATGTTCCATGTGCAGCTGTTTTGTGTCTCGCGACCAGCCGTCGAGGTGCATTCACTGCGGCCTTCCTCGGCTCTTCCTTGACGAGCCAACAGCACACACCCATACCCATAGGGGGATCGGAGAGGGCTATGGATGCGTGTTGTCGGATGGGGGTCCCCGCTCGAACGGGAGCGTTCCCCAGGGTCCGACAACCCGCACCCATACCCATAGCCAGTCCTCCTCCCAACGACCTCTCTATGGGTATGGGTGTGTGTTGTGCGTTCGTCTCTTCCTGGCGCTCGTCACAGGCAGCCGATGTCTTGAGTTTCACAACGCGGGGTCCCCAGTGTCCTGGGCACTTCCCCTTCGCGGTGTGCCCAGGCCGCCCCGTCGAGGCTGGAGTTGACGTGCGAGCTTTCGCTTGTCGGTCTCTCTGGCCTCGTTTAGGGCCATACCCTTCCGCTCAACTCCCTTCTCTCACGGCTGGAAAGGATACACTGAGCACTGGCAAGCCAGGCCCAGCCCCTGTCGGCGCGCATCGGGGGGGGGGGCGGGGCAAGGGGGTGGGTTTCTAATAGGTCATAGGGGTTAAGTCGGGCGTGTCCCTTTGTCCCTCTACCCGTAAACAAATAGTCTGGGGACGATTCTTCGATTGTGTTTGACCATGTTTGACTATTGCTTCGTGTTCCTTTCAGCTGTTCGCCCAACATCCGCCTGTAGGACGACGTTTCCGACCTAATCATGGGGCACATTGGCGCCCTCCTGAAAAGCATGCCTTTTCAGATGCCTCTGGTCCCTTCCACTCCTCCGAGGCCCACGCTGCTTCTGAACCTCCCTCCTCCGCGCCCCCAGCCCTCGGCGCGACGCCGAAGTACCAGTGGCCTCGCAGCCCTGCTTGGAGCCCTTTACGGTGTATGACCATGCCAGAAGCACCCCGCTTGCCTCCAGGGTGCCCTGGGTCTCTTGGGTTTCGATGCGCTTGCTTTCGAGGCGTGACGTTCCCACACCAAGAATCCATGGACGTCCTGGGGTCTCGGGGTTGGGTTTCTCGTGGATTGTTTCTTGTGGACGCTGTGGTGCTCCACCCTGTGTCCCCCCACGGCAGGTCGATGATTGGGAGGAGTGGGACGCCTACTATGGTCAAGTCGCCAAGAGCAGACCGGCTGTGGGGCCGTCACGAGAGGCTCAGGCGCGTCAGCAATCAATAAGTGCCGCTCCAGCCGACGAAGATCCAATCGGAACTCGCGGCGTCGCGCAAGCCCGGCCACGCCCAGCTCCAGTCTGGGGCGGGGGGCGTCCTCGCGTGGAGGATGCCGGCCATAGAGGAGCCCGCAGCCAACTCCTTGGTGGCGCTCGAGGAGGCGACGTTGTTCGTGGAGAACCTCCTCTACTAGACCAGCTGGGCGTCCCAGCTCCAGCCGCTGGAGGCGTTCCACGCCAGGTTCTGGGCGCGTGCGCGCAAGAGCTGGACGCCTGCGCCGGGGTATCGGCCCCCGAGCCTCAGCGAGCTCCAACGCGCCTTCGATATGTTTCAGCGGCAGTGGGCGCGTGCCAGCCGAGCGCAGGAGGGCGGCCACATCGACGCCGCCGTGACCGCCAGCCTCCCAGCAGACACAGACGAGCTGGACGGGCACCTGGCGCTGGCGCGGAGGCTCCAGACGGCTCGGCAGGACCTCGCGACCGAACCGCGCGGGTACCGGGGCAACGGGGGCAGAAGCCGCCAGCCCCAAGCTAGACGCGCGGGCGGAGCAGCCGAAAGGCATAGACAAGGGCAAGGCGGACCGCGGCACCAAGAGGAAGGCGCCGGCCGCGGGTGCACCGGCCAAAAAGTCGCCGACCTGCAGCCGTGCAAGTCCATGGCGACGACTGGCACCTGCCGCTTCGGGGACTGGTGCCGGTATGCACATTGCCTAGGCGCCGTGGGCGAGGGCGGCGAGCGGGCCCCCGCCAGCCTTCGTGGACCGCAGGACTTGGCCGCCGAGACACAGGCGGCCGCGCCCACGTGGCGTCGCGAGGGCAGCGGTGGCAGCAGCGGGCTTGCAGGGGCAAGCTCGCCCGACGGCGCGCCTCGCGGCGAGCCGGCGCCGCCGCCCGACAGTGCGCGGCGGGGTGAGCCGGCGCCGCCGCCCGCTCCGGGCCCGGTGCCAGCCCGCGCCCCGCGGCCTGGCATTCGGCCGGCATCGGCCATGCAGATGGTAGAGTACGCCGCGTCCATGCTGGATCTGGATGCGAACGAGCGCATCAACGCGCTCGCCCTGGAGGAGGAATAGGCATGCCAGCGCACCTGTGCGTGCGCATCGCGCGCCGTAGCGGCCGCCGTTGCCCGCCGGCGTCACCAGCGCGCTCAAGTGGCAACGAGCGTGCCCAGACTTTGAGCATTTGGTCGTCTGCCAAGTCGAGACCTGGCGCCGCATCGCCGCGCAATTGCAACCAGCCCGGCAGCGCTGGCGCAGCTCGCTCAATCCAGGAGTTGACGCGGTGCTTCCACCGGCCTACCACGTCCCGCTGCACGAACAGATGTTACAAGCGGCGAGCTACGACGACATGTGCGTCATCCTCGACCCTCGACGTTGCCCACGGCTTCCCCGTCACAGGGCTACTGCCGGACGCGCTGCAGTTCGCCGCCGCGCCGCATGCCGCGAAGCCGTCCTCCGAGGCGCTAGACAGAGCCTTGCGGCGCGCAGTCGAGGGGCGCGCGGACGCGCTGCAGGAGATGCTGCAACGTCCGCGCCGGGAGCCCGGCACGGACGAGGTGCTGCGACAGACAGTGGCAGATCTGAGTGCTGGGCAGATGCGCGGCCCGTGGCGTGTGTACATAGACGATGGCGGCAGTCCCCGCTCGGAGGTGCCGATCGCAGAGTGGCTGCCGCCCGCCCGCTTCCCGCGAATGCGGCAGAATGGCGGCGACGAGCTACGCGCGCCGTCACATCGACGACTGCACGGGGTCCGGCTTAAGCCCCAGCGCGTTGTCTGTAGCAAAAAAATGCGCATGGAAGGCCTGCCAGCGGCCCTGGCCGCGGCAGAGCACGTCGCCAAGGAATTCGCGCACTGGGGCGAGGGCGGAGCCCCGCGCATCTGCAAGGCTTACCACAAGCAAGCGTACATCTGCAGGCAGTGGGCGGTCAGGCCCGACCAGCAGCAACTCGTCGTCTGCCTGATCTGGTGCGAAGACGTCGGGCCCCGCGGAGGGAATCTCGCGTTCGTGCACCGAGCGCTCTGCTTCGGCGCCACGGGGGCCGTGCGTGGCTACGGCAGGGTCGCCAGCCGCATAGTGCACATCCTGCGGCGCATTTTTAGCTTAGGCGTTGGTCTTCGTAGATGATTCTCATAGAGTGGATACACAGCGACATGCGGCGCTGCTTAAGTGGGTTTTCGAGCAAGCGCACGGTCTCCCAGGCGTTCCTCTCAAGCGCGAGAAGGGCGAAGGCCCGGCAAACAAATTGCCCATGCTTCGCATGCGCGCGGCCGCCACCAGCCAGTGGGGCGGCTTGCAGCAAGCCACCTCCCATAGGAAAGACCTCCAGAACGCTGTGGAGCAGGCGCTGAGGATGCGAGCGCTCGCAGCCGCGGAGGCAGCCCGCCTCGGGGGCCAACTCAGCTTCGCGCGCGCAGGCTTATTCGGCAGAGTCGGGCGCGCCTACGGCCCTGCCATCTCCAGCCATTCTGGGGGGTGGAGCCAGGAGCTAGAAACCGCGCCGCGCTGGTGGGCTGCCTTTGAAACCACCCCCCTGCACCATTATGTGCAACCCGGCCGGCCCCGGCCGACTGCCATAGCCTTGGTCGACGGCTTTTGGGGCCATGGCAACCAAGACCGGCGCGCTGGGGGCCTTGCTGCTCGCGCGAGAATCTGGCAGGTGGATCTCGTCGGCCGCGATCCCCCACCATATCTGCGCCGAGCTCTCGCAATGCCCCAAAAAGCAGCGCAACGGGCAATCAGAGCTGCGGGCCACTTGAATGCTACTGCTCTCGCTGTCCCAAGCTTTGCGCGGAGCGCACCTCGTCATTTTCAAGCACAACGCAGCGGCCCTAGCGAACGTCCGCGCTGGGGCCGCGGCCGACGAACACAGCCGAGCACTCGTGGGCGCCATCTGGCTGGTCGCGGCTGCCCTGAACATTACGCGTGGCTCGATTATGTCCCTGCGGAGTCCAACCCGGCGGATTGCTCCTCAAGGCCAGAGGAGGCCGAGAAGCAACGCGAAGTTGAAGCCGCCAGCCTCACCGCGCAATTCGACTTCGCGCCCGCGCAGCCTAGGCTACCCGCATCCGTGAGCATAGACCCTTCGCAGTGGGCGCGAGCGCTACAGGCCGCCGTCCACGCGCCGCCAGCGAGCCAGGCTGACCAGGCCAGGCTCGCGGCAGAGCTAGGGTCAGGAGCCCCGGACGCGAGCGCCCTCTGGGCAATGCTCAAGCGAGTCCAATTCACTGCCGCGTCAGGCGAAGTCACGCTAGGCTGGCTGCAATTGCGCCGTGAATGCATCCCCGGCGAGGCTACCGGCGCCCATGGCGACCTCGCGAGGGCCCTGTGCGCTGCCTTTACGCAGCAGTCGCCGCACAGCCGTTGCACGACCATCGCGCTTGCGCCCGACGGGCCGCCGAAGTGGCCACAGGGGGCCGCGATCGCGCCAGCTCTGTTGCGCGTCGCGGCGGCGCCCCTCGCGCGGGGCAAAGGCGAAGCGCCCCCCGCGTCCACAGATGCCGACAGCATCTGGCTCGGACTTTATAATTCCGACATCGCGGGAATTCGCGACAATCGAGCAGCCGCGCCATTGTTGGGATACGGTTTTCCCTTGTACGGGAGAACACGAGCGTGCCATCGTCGTCGCCGTCCTGTTGCGGCCAAGCAGCTTCGCCGTCTAACATGGCCGAGCCAATCGGCATCGGCGGGGGGGGGGGGGGGGCGGCCCCGCGCGCGCGCATGCTCGCCGCGTCTCCCCGTTCAAGCCACCGCGTGCAGGCCTCGGCTGGTCCCGGGGTCGTTCGCCCCGCTGGGCGGCGGCCGCCGCCCCCGCCCCCCCCCCCCCCTTGGCCAAGACGAATAACCGCGTGCCCAATAGGGGCGGAGGGTCTGCGTCAGCCAGTGGGGCACAAACCCGCGCGGGGGGGTGCGCTGGCCGACGCAGCCCAGTGGCGGCGGGCCGGTGGCCCCTCCCCGATGGTGGGCATTGTTCCCAGGTTCGATGCGGCGCCCCCCTCCCGTTTTGGCCGCGAGCCTTCTCTGGGCCCCCTCTCCCTCCTCTTGCCTCGAAGAGGGGGCGCTCTTCCAAGAGCGGTTCGCTGTGGGGGGTCCCCTGCCCCGTCCTCGTCGGTCTAGCCTGCCCTGGCCTTGGGCAGGGCGGGGCTGGGCATGCTGGGCTGACGGGGCGGGGGAGGGGCCGCGCGCGCGCGCTCGCAGCGCTGCAGGGCGGCGCGGAGAGGGGGCGCGCTTGGCGCCCGCCGCCCGCGAGGGCGCGGCCGCCCCGCAGCGATGGCGCCCGTGCGTTTTTGTTGATTCCCCCCGCCCGCCCACATCAACGGCGGCCATCGCAGCAGTCAGGATTAACGCGCCAATCCGCGCGTGCGCCAACGAGTAGCCCAAAAGGCCCGTGGTCAACGCCTGGGGAGTATCTCCCCCCACCGCAAAAACGCCGGCGCTTGCGAGAAGTCGTCGAGGCCCCAAGCCAAAGCCAACTGAGGCGGCGTTTTTGTTTAGCGCGCCAGGTCGAGTCCGTGGGAAGCGCATGCAAGCCCCGGGCATAGACCGGCACGGCGCGCTCGTGCGCCCACGAAAAGTCAAATGGGCCCAGGGCCAGCGCCTGGAGAGAACCTCCCCAACCGCAAAAACGCTGGCGCTTGCGAGAAGTCGTCAAGGCCCCATGCCAAAGCCAGCTGACGCGGTCGCCCGCCGACCTGGCGCCATCGAGAAGCCCGCAGTGCCCGTGGCCCAGCCAGGCGCCGGTGCATTTTTGCCGATCCAGCGCCTGTGAGAAGTCGACTAGGCCCCAGGCGGACATCGGCGGCAAGGTTCACACATGCGGGCCCGCAAAGCGGGTTCCGCAAATCCGGGCCACCGTTCCCCCCCCCACACGAAAGCGATGGCGGGGGGCGGTGGCCTGCGACCCAACAAATTCTAGACGCTTCGCGTATCCCCACCAGCCCGTCCAGAAACGACGCCCAGGCGAGTAGAGGGTCGTCCTGAGGGGCTTTTCGGCGTCTTGGGTGCTCGGGGGGGCCTCTGTGGGCCGTTCGGGATCCTCTTTGGGGCCTCCTGGGGGCCTCTTGGGGCCTCTTGGGGCCATCTTGGGGCCTTTGGGGGCCTCCTGGGCGCTTCTTGGGGCCTCCTGGGCGCTTCTTGGGTGCCTCTGGGGGGTCTCTTGGGGCCTCTTGGGGGTCTCTTGGGGGCCTCCTGGGGGCCTCTTTGGGGGCCTCGGAGCCATCTAGGAGGAGATCGATCAACGAAGGGGGGTTCCCTAATTCCAGTCCCCCCCATCAGGAGCCACGATCCTCGTGAGGGGTGTCGAATTTTAGCCCTCCCAGGGGTCGTTCTTGGACGCTCTAACTACCCGCGGCCCCCCCTGTCCAGGTCAGTGGGGGGGGGTGGGGGGAGGGGTAAACCCCTCCCCGAAGGGGAAGAAGGAGGCGAGGAAGAGGAAACTCGTTAAACCACCGACGCCCAGAGGGCTGGTGGGATTCGTGAGGGGAGTCGAGGGGGGCCAGCCCTGGGCCCGCGGCGGGCCAGTGGCCACTCCCCAGTGGGGGGCATTGCTCCTAGGCTCGATGCGGCGTCTCCCCTTCGTTTTGGCCGCGAGCCTTCTTTGGGCCCCCTCTCCCTCCTTTTGCATTGAAGAAGGGGCGCTCCCAAGAGCGGCTCGCTGCGGGAGATCCCCTGCCCCATCCTCGTCGGGTCCAAGAGACCCCAAGAGAGTTCCGAGAGACGCCTCGAGAGAGCCCGAAGAGGCCCACGTCCTTGATTATCGTGCTTTACTCCAATAGTTTCATTACGATTCTAACGTGCACGTATACCTTTCCTCTAATTGGAATGCCCACGATGGCTCCGATATGCCTTCCCCGCCGCGCGATGCGGAGTCCAGGTCGCTTGTGATAGCCCCCGAGGCGGCCAAGACGCCTCCAAGACATTCCTTTGGAACGCGCGAACAAGCTAAACTTATCTGTTGCATTTGCTTGATACACATATATATGTATATATATATATATATATATATATATATATATATGTATGTATGTATGTATGTATATATATATATATATACACATACATACATACATATATATATATATATAGCCTGGCGACGGTCTGGATGGCCGAAGGGGCTCCCAAGATCGCCCCCGTAGCGCCCAAGAGGCCTCCACGATAGCCCCGCGACGGCCCAACAATTTCCAAAGACTGCCCCAGGAGGACCCCCCAAGAGGACTCAAGACGCCTGATGTTGCTTTCGAGACAACCCCGAAGCGCTCCAAGCGGGCTCGAGGACGGCGAATACAGGCCTCAAAGAAGATTTCCAGTAGCGTCCGACGGGCCAAGAACGTTCCAAGACAGCCAAGAAGGCGAGAGCAATGCGGAAAGATGGCTCCCGCAGGGCATGCGTGCACGGGTGCGCGAAACTCTTTGTGGGGCACGATCCGCGCGAAGGTCCGCGCGGACACGCCCATTGAGGCCCCAGGTGGACCTCCTCTGGGCACGCCCCGTGCCAGGCATGTTCCGAACTGGGCGCGGGGGCGCCACGCAAAGATGCCTATGCTGGGGCATGATTCGCGTGACATGTGTGCCAACATGGACTGCGTGGGCGTTGTACGAGCCTTCTGGGCCTTTAGGTGGCGTTCCATGTGGGCACGATCCACGTGATGGGGTGTGCCGCAATGGCCGGGTGGGGGCGCAGTGCGAACTCTGCCTCCGGGGCCGTGGGTGGAAATCCTTGTGGGCCATGATCACGATCCGTGTGCGAGGTGTGCCGAGGTAGGCGGGATGGCGGGATGCGAACCTCGTCTTTGGGGCCGTCCGTGGATGTCCTTGCGGCCCCGATACGTGTGCGAAGTGTGCCGAGGTGAGCGGGGCGATGTTATGAAGCTCCTCTCTGGTGCCGCAAATGCATTCACTTGCGGGGCAAGGTCCGCGTGAGGGGTGTGCCACTATGCGAACCTCGTCTCTGGTGACGTAATTAAGTGGGTCTTCCTGTGGGACGCGATGCCTGCGAGGGGTGTGCCGGCATGGGCGGGAGGACCCTCAGTCAAGCCTGTCTGAAGGGCTCAGATGGAACTCCTTGAGGTGCACGGTCCTTGTGACAATCTATATCCTCCGATGCCGAACACTTTAGACTACAACTGGAGCTCGCTGGAACCTAAGCGCGCGCGAAGCGCGTGGTTCTAGTACGATCTACTGTAGGACTCAGGTGGTGTGAGTGTCTCCCGCACCAGGGTCCAGGCGATCTTACTACCGGGCATGCCGTCGCACCTTGGCAACATGTCCTTCGTCGCAACTGATGGACGCCCTCGCAGTCGATGGAGTCAGTTTTCTCATTGATTGGCTGACGAGCTCTATGCTCTGCCCCGGTGCTCTGTCGCCCAATCCTCCGCACGCATGGTCTCTCACGGAGTCATTCCCAGTGTAGCGCCCGTTTCGATCCGATCGACTTGATGTCGATCTCGGCCGGCCCGATGCAGCTCGGTTTCGATCTCCGGGACCTGGCGTGGTCCACGCCTGCATGGGTTTTTGTGCATCTCGGCGCGTGCGATCCGATTCGATCTCGACACCGTGCCGGTGCAGCCCGATCCGACGCACGCCCCGACCCGACCCGACCTTTTCCCGATGCGGTACTGGCTGCTCCTGCAGCGATTCTCGCCCAGTCCCCTTCGTCTGGCCCGAAGGACAACAAGGTAGACAGGTAATTCGACGCATGCTCTTTCTAGGGGAACAAAAAGTGACATAAACATAAAAACTCGGCGGTCCGCGCGGATTTCTCGGATCGGCGCTGGAGGCGCCGCGCGGGGGGCCCCAGCGCCGATCCGAGCAATCCGCGTGGACTTCTGAGTGTTTTTAGGTTCATGTCACTTTCTGTTCCCCTACTCTCGGAGCTCCGCGCTGATCTCTTGGATCGGTGCTGGGTCTCCCTCTCTGGCGCGCGGAGCGCGCCCAATGGCGGCGCCGGAGGCGCCGCCAGAGAGGCCCCAGCGCCCTCCCTCCTGCCCGACCGGGCCGCGCGGGCCTGCCTGCGCTGCGGAGCCCCGGGGGCCTGCACGCGCGGGGCACGAGCCACGCGCAGGGGGGGGGGGGGTGCAGCGGACGCCCACGCCAAGAGGCGCCCTGCTTGCCTCCAGGGTGCCCTGGATCTCTTGGGTGTCGGTGGTGTTGCTGCGGAGGGCGTGGCCTTCCCACACCAAAGGAAGCCATGGACGCCCCGGGGTCTCGGGGTGGGTTCCTTGCGGAAGGGTTCTCGTGGTCGAGCCTCTACTGTATAGGGGGAAGGGGGCGAGGTTTCGTAGAAGCGGCCTCCTCAGCAGCCTCCCCCGCTTCCTCTGCCCGCTTCTGCGCGCCGCCACGTGCTCACGCCGCGGGCTGGGTGCATCAAAGATGGGGTCCTGAGGGATGGGGTCCTCAGGATAGGAAGGGATCCAAGGGTGGATTTACGTTGTCTAAGGTCTAAGGCACCTCGTCCTTAGGACCCCATCCTTCAGGGCCCCATCTTTGAACCACTGAGGGGCGATCCGGACGCCGGCTTGGGGTGGGCGTCCGCCTGTTTCCAGGGCTGCTGGGGCTGTCCCTGGCTGCCCCTGGCCCGGGGTGTCGCGCGGCTCTCCTCCAGCGGTGTCGCGCCGGTGGCTCTCGGCAGGTTTCTGGGCGGCGTCGTCGGTTCTCGGCGGCTTTCCAGCCTCGGGACGCAATGCATCGGCGGCGCCTCGCGGAGGGCGCTGCCGGGCGTGCCGGGAGCGTCTCGCGAGGCAGGCCGCCGGAGGCGCGAGAGGCGGGGCGCGAAGGGCCGGAGGCGCGAGGAGCAGGGCCCAGGGGTGTTTTTCAGCTCTGCGCTGCACTCGGGGGCCATCGTCGGAGGCGGACAGATCGGGCCAGACGAAAGGGGGGGACTGGGAAAGGAGGGGTTACGAAATTCGCTGCATGCAGCTGGTTTCGGCCTCACCGAGGGGCCCATTCCTCGATACGTAGCCGCCTCCAGCGCCAGGAGGCGGCGGGAAAATCAGCTACGTGAGCTGATTCTCAACCCCCCCTTTGCTATCCCCCCCTTTCGCCCGACCCGAATAGACCCACCCTGACACGTCGATTAAGGGATTGGCCGTCTTCGGTTCGCGAGAGGGAGTCGCGGCCGTCAGTTTTGCGGGTCCCGGTCCGTCGGTGTCGGTCCCAGGCCGTTTTCATTGAGGGGAGGTTTACTGAAGGGAGGTTTGTCCACCGCCGACATCGGGGCCCTCCCTGGGCTTCGCAGGGGCACCCGATTCTCAGTTGACGCCCGCGCTTGTCCATGACACGGTTGTCGTGCAGTGGGGTGGGGGCCCGTGCCAAAAGCGCCTTGCTTGCCTCCAGGGTGCCCCGGGTTCTTTGGTTTCGATGGTTTTGCGATGGAAAGCGTGACGTTCCCGCATTGAGAATCAATGGACGTCCTGGGGTTTCAGGGGTGGGTTTCTTGTGGAAGGTTTCTTGTGGACTGGCCTCTATTGCACCCTCGCCCTGGAGTGGTTTTTAGCACGCAGCATGCTGAGTACGAAGCGCACATGAGCACATGGCCACCATCTCGGGGAGTCGCACTGCTTGCTGACTGCGACCCGCCCCCGCCGGCCGCCACGCCGTGGCCAAAAGAATGGTTGTCCTACTTCGGCGTCGGAGGGGCCTCTCCGCATCCCCAGCTGCTTCGCAGGCGTGCCCGTGAACCTTCCTGGGGCCCCGTTGCCCGTGGGCGCCCTCTCTTTCTCCAGGTGGGTTCGGATGTAACCCCTGGGAGGTCAACTTCTGATTTTGCCTTGGTCCGAAGTCCGGCTTAATCTGTCTTCATCTCGTTAAGCCCGGCCTCATCCCGCCTAATCCGGCTCAATCCCGCGGCCCACTCCGGCGTAAGAGCCCTCGGGCCGGATCCTCCTGAATTTTTCCGACGGAGACTTCCCAGTAGTTGCCTCATAAGGTGGGAGGGGGCAGGAGGGGAGGGCGGAACAGGGCACGAGCACTGCGCAGGTTACAGCGGTGTGTTACACTGGCGGCTGGCGATGCAGTCGCAAAACTGATACGCTGAGGGCAAAAGACCGTCTATCGATAGGGGAGAAAAAATAGAAGAGGAGGCTGTCTGCGGAGCAGCGCGTTTCTGGTTGGGCCAAAAGGGCGTCCAGCGAAAAGGGGGGGGGGCAGTAGATTTGGTGCATCAGGTTTGTGGGGTTGCAGTAGATTCGGGCTGTGCAATATATTCTGGGGCGCAAATGTGTTACTGGATTTTCGCGCGCAAGACATTCGTCGCGACACGATGCAGCAGTGCAATAGAATTATCCGGCGCAGTTTCTTTGCAGCACAACTGCCCAAACTGTGTTGCACCACCCCCTGTCAGCTGGACCCCCGTTTGGGTCGACCAGAGCGTTGCTGAGCTGGCAAGTCTTGGCCCGCTGGAGCACGGTTTCGTCTCAGAGCACTGCCAGATGAAACACACTTGCTTAGCATCGCTCGGACGTGTGCATTTTTTCTTCGGCGAGGACAATCGAGGAGCATCCTTGATCATTTGGCGAAAAAAACACGCACGAAACCGGAAATAGCACAGGGAATGGACGTCCGAGAGATGGCGAGACTTGCTCTGGAGCCGCTGCCGCCGATCCTGGTTCTGCCGCCGCCGCCCTTGGCCTCGTACTTCAGCACTCACGATGGTGTTCGCGAGGGCGATCGCATGCTTAATATGCGCATTGAGCGGCAGTAGTGTGGTCTCCGCCTTGCACGTTGTTTCGAACGCAGAGGACGGCATGGGCATCTATGAATTTTCTGACCCGCAAGATAAATTGGAACCATATTCCGAGTGTGATGATATCGAAAGTGGGGGGCCCGATTGGGACGATGAAAGCTTGAATGTTGAAGACTGGAGACGTATTGTTTCTGAGTGCCGTCAAAGGCAACATAACGAGTCATTGCGACACTATAAGGAGCTTGTGCAGTTTGTGCATGTTGGCAAGTGCGCAGGCAGTTCAATTGGTGTGTGTGAATCCCCCTACTTTCCTCCTATCTTGCTCATCCATCGCCCCTTTCGGCTCGGATGCAGGTACTCGTACTCAGAGGGTGAAGAGGACAACTTCCATCATCCTCATCACGTCTACCTACGGACACTTTGGGGGTGGGTTCGGTCCTTCGGTCCCCCTCCCCCTCACACAGGTTATCAGCCTTCTCTGTTCAAAACGCAATCGCTCCAACTTCCGCGCTTCCTGAGCCCCCCACTCAGTCGCGATGGAGGGCGGTGCGCCTCTCGGCCCCGCGCCTCTTCGCGACGGCGTGGCGGACCCCGTGGCGCGCAACTTGGAGCAGGAGATTGAAGTTTTGATGGACGTGCATGGCATCCCGCGAGCTGATCGTGTGGCCATTTCTCCAGGTACTGAGGGTCTTGACGCTGGACAAGGACACGCTCCTGGTACTCCTCAGTTCCAGGCCCCTTCCTCGTCGTCAGTCGTTCCTCCCGTCGCGTCGCCCGTCGTGTCGGATGCAGCGGGAGACCGCAGCTCGGATGCAGCGGGAGACCGCAGCGGGAGGCCGCATCTCTTTCAGAGCGCTGAGGTCCTCGTGCCACGGAATGATCCGCCCAGAAATGCTGTCAGAGCGAGACACCCTGTGGCTCCTGGAGTTCCTCAGCTCCAGACTCCTCAACCTCCTCAAAATCTCGGAGGCTCTTTCGCCTCGGAGGCTCTTTCGCCTCCACAGGGAAGTCCCGTGCAGAGAGGCTCTGGAGGATCTCGCCGCTGGGGCGGGAGTCACGCGAACGCCGGCGCGCCAGGACGGAACCCAGTCACCCGTGCCGTGACGCCAGTCCGAGAGCACGTCCGCGCCCTCGAGTTTCGTGCTCAGACCCGCGACGGCGCAGCCTTCGCCGGTCGTCAAGTCACTGTTTCTCGTTCTCGCGCAGCTTCGCCTCGTGACAGACGTGGCCCCGAACAGTTCCAGATTGCAGCCCAGGATTTGCACAGCCGCAGTCCCTCCCAGAGGGCACGAAGACGCGCTGTCAGCTCACCTGTGGCTGCGCCTGCCGCCGTCCCCCTAACAGATATGGCTGAGCTAAGAGACCAGGTACAGACGTATGTGGAGCATCAGACTGCTCTCGTGCACCAGGCAACCGCCACTGAGACTGCGATCTTGCGATCGGATCTCGCTAAAGGTTTGCAGGAAGTCGACGCTAGGTTGTACGAGGATCGTCACGTCATGTGTCAACTCGTTTCGAAGGTCGATGCTGTTGCCGCTCAGCGTGGCCAAGACCGCTCCGAGCTTGCCGCTGTGCACTCCGAGTTCTCTCATTTGGAAGCACGTTTTATCCATATGCGTGACCACAATGATACTCGCGCCAAGTTTCTCCACGATGAACTCCAAGCAGTTGCTGCCGCCAGCGCCGGCGCGGCTCCCTCAGCTCTCCAGGGCCAGATTATTGAGCTTCGTGACGCCACGATGTCTGCTACATCTGATCTTCGTGCTGAGACCCAACAAGTCCAACAAGATCTCTACGGCAAACTCTGTCAAGCCGAAAATGCTGTCAACCAGCGTTTCTCTGATTCCCAAGTTGATTCGATCCCAAAGCTCACCGCCAGAGTCCTGACTCTCGAAGAGGCCGTGACTGAGCTGCGCGTTGTAAGGGCCCAGACTGGCCAGCTGGTGCCCCCTTCTTCGGTTGACGACCCCGCCGTACTGGCAGCCGTACAACGGACCGTGCGTGCGGAGGCGGACCACGTGCAAAGGCAGTTACACGAGCTTCGCTCTGAGAGGGATGCTGGAAAGGCACGGGTATCTGAGGTGCAGACCCGCCTGGCGGATACGCAGCAGGAGCTGTCGCGCGTAAAGGCCGACATGGATCAGCTACGTTCTCTTCTTACAGACCTTTCCCAGTCTACTCAACGACAGTATTCCGTGCTTACAGACAGGACCCGCGAGGTCCAGAGGAATGTTGATGGTTTCTCAGGCTGCATCGAACAGTTGCAACGTGCATCGAACAGTTGCAACGTGACAACATCATTCTCAAGACCAACAAGGCCCACGTAGCTGACGCTACACAGCACACACCTGTACCACCACAAGCCCCGACCTCCAGACGCACTTCTCCCGGCGCCCCTGCCTCGAACGCGGGGGGTGTGCAGGGGGAAACCCCAGCCGCTGGCTACCAGCCACAGGCCCGACGTGTGTCACCGTCAGCTGCCAGCAGGACCGCGGCCCCGGCCGCTTCCGCAGCACCTGCGCAGGAGGCAAACTTCGACGCTGCAAGCTTTCGCACGCACTCACCAGTGCCCAACGTCCTTGGTGCTACTGTCATGCAGTCTCAATACACCATCGGAGGGAGCCCTATTGCTACCATCGCACCGGTGAAGGAGAGCGAGCGTGTGCGTGTTCCAGGTCTTCCCAGAATCGGACATGTTCTTGAGTGGCAGCACGCAGTCCGCAAGGCCTTCTGCAGTGCCTCTGGGCGTCCAGATGCTGCATACAAGTTCTTCTGTGTTGCAGAACAGCCCGGTGTGACACTGGATGATCTACAGGACAGCGGTGATTTCGCAAGTTTGGATCTGAAGTTCGCGGAAGCTTTACAAGCGATTCTCAGCAGCGAATTGAAACTGGATATCAAATTGCTGGAGAACACAGAGCACAAGCACGGTCGCATGATAAAGGGACGTCAGATCTACTGGAAGATTTTGCGTTATTACGATGTGACCGACGCCGACGATACGATTCATGATTTCGAAAGGATCAACACTCTACGTATGCATGGAGATGACCTCAAAAGGTTCGTGACGGAGTGGGACCAACTGCTCCTGGAGCTCCGGGAGCTTCCTCCGCCGAACATTATGGAGTCATTGTTTCGTACACAGATTGAGTTGCATCCTTGGATGAAGGACGACATGAACACGTACAACAAAGCTCCTAAAGGGGCACCAGAACGCTGTTACACTTGGCTCCACCACCGAGTCACAGCTGTTCTTGAGCTACACCGAACGCGGCGCAACCAGTACCACCTGAGGACAGGCAACAGGGACACCGCAGCCATCATCTCTCCGAAGACTGGCTTCTGCGTGCCCTTCAGCAAGGGCAAATGCCCCAAGGGAAACGCGTGCAAGCTCCTGCACATGGTGGACTCCCGCAGCCGCCCTGACACTGGCGCCCCTCACAGCGAGAACTCTCGCCAGCCCCAGCGTTCTGCCCAGCCACCCGGCTCGCAGCAGCCTCACGGCGGCGCCGCGCGTTTCTGCCGCAGATTCGCCAAAACTGGTGCCTGTTCGTACGGCGACCGCTGCCGCTACCCCCACGTGCCCGCCTGCAGCTACTTCCAGGCAGGCCACTGCGCCAAGGGCGACGCGTGCACCTACGCACACCTGGCAGCCAACGCTGCGACTCCGCCACAGAGCACCAGCCGCCCGCGGAGTCAGGACAGCCGTGGCCGCCCCCCCTCGCGTGGACCGAAATCTGGTCGAAACCACCGTTCGTCCAGGAGTCCGGGGGGATCTCAGCAGCCTCCTCGTGACGCCTCCCAATCTCAGACCTGGGATAACTGGCGATCTCGGCCCGCTCCCAACCAAGACGGGTATGAGAGTCAGGAAGGCACGCTCCACGACGACTCCCAGCGCGGACGTCGACCTTCTCGCGACTCAGACCGTACCAGCCAGCGGAGCAGCACGAGCTCGAGGGCCCGGTCACCTGCCGCTCCCTGGAACCGAGTGTACGTCATACGCTCCAAGCACGGCGCCCTGACCGGCACCCGCGCCGGCTCCCAGGCCGGCCCCGAGCGTAACCCCCAGCCCGGCTCGCCGCCCGGCGCCCTGACCGGCGCCTTTGCCGGCTCCCAGGCCGGCTCCCAGTCCGGTTCCCCACCTGGCGCACTGCTGCCTGGCGGCGCCCCCCCCGGCTCCGAGCACGGCTCCCAGACCAGCTCCGAGCCCGGCGCCCTGACCGGCACCCGCGCCGGCTGCCAGGCCGGCTCCGTGCACGGCCCCCAGACCAGCTCCGAGCCCGGCGCCCTGACCGGCACCCGCGCCGGCTGCCAGGCCGGCTCCGTGCACGGCCCCCAGACCAGCTCCGAGCCCGGCGCCCTGACCGGCACCCGCGCCGGCTGCCAGGCCGGCTCCGTGCACGGCCCCCAGACCAGCTCCGAGCCCGGCGCCCTGACCGGCGCCTTTGCCGGCTCCCAGTCCCGCTCCGAGTCCGGTCCCCAACCCGGCTGTTCTGAGCGCAGCACCTTTCTCGGCTCCGAGCCCGGCTCCCAATACGGCGCCGCGCCTGGCGCCCTGCCTGGTGCCTCGCCAGGCCCCCAGTTTGGACACAGCACGCGAGTGTCCAACAGTCCGGGGGGCACGCGCTGTTACGACTCCTGTCGACTACGGCGCTCCCCCTCCCGCGACCGACGCCGCAGCAGCCAAAGCAATGATCACGACCCGAGCCCTTGTGATCGGCCTCCCGGCTGTCTTCGACCTCAAGTTGACGTCTGTCGTCCACGATCCTTCGCTCTCGCTGCAGTCCCTGGCAGGAAGACTCAGACGCCGAAAGGCTTGCAATGGAACTTTGCAGCCACAGAGATTCACTACTTCCCTGTTCAGACCAAAATGCGTCGACACCGTACTTCCCCTAACCAGGGATATGTGGTCCACGTTCCTGATGTTCTTCCGGACCACTGGCTGCAGACCTCCGCGGATGCGCTCCAGGAGGCAATCGAGAACGCCATCCGTTTGACCGAGCGCCTGGACGACGACCTCGACACCTGCATGCCGCTTGTCCCAGCCGGGGCAGTGCAGCAGGGAATTGCAGCAGGGCTAGTGCAGCAGGGAACTGCAGCAGGGCTAGTGCAGCAGGGAACTGCAGCAGGGACCATGCAGCAGGAAACTGCAGCAAAGTCCCCCGCGGTTCTCGCACGGTCTTGGGTCTTGGATAGTGGTTCTGCGCACCACATCACGGACAAGGACGATTTGACTCAAGCTGAAACATGTGGTATTCGTCGTGGACATGAATACGTATTGGAAACAGCAAACGGCGATCGAGTTGTTAATGAGCACATCAATGTTTCTGTGCCTTCCATTAACTTGCACACAGGTTCTTTGGCTCTCAAAGGTTGTCCGTCTGTTATTTCCATGGGTCGTCTCGTCGAGGATGAGGATTGGACCATCCATTGGAGCAGAAAAGATGGGTGTGTTCTCTCACCACCTGATGGTGGACCATCACGGAAGGCCCCTGTTCGCGACTACATACCACACGTTGACGCCGATAACATGGTGTTAGTGTTTCCGCCTCCACCGAATCCGGGGGGGCACTGTCCGTGCTGCGGCGCCACGAAGGACCAGCCACGGCAAAGGGATGACTCAGCTCCGGCTCAAAAGCCGCATGCTTCTGTTACGTCTTCAAGGACACGCCCGGCTGCTGCTCCATCAGAGCATCTGGACACCAGAGCGCCCAGAGGATCTGGACACAGGAAGAGAAACCCACCTCCCCTGCCCCCGCGGCGCGGAACACGGGACTCTCCAGGAACGACCCGGCACGGAAAATCTCCCCGCTCCCAGGACTCTCCGGATCCGATTCGGCTGAAGAAATCCCGAAGCAGGAGCCCGCTGGCTCTGGCTAAGCAGTTGTTCTTTCGACAGACGGTCAAAATC
Organism: Prorocentrum cordatum; assembly: GCA_963575745.1. Lineage (NCBI taxonomy): Eukaryota > Dinophyceae > Prorocentrales > Prorocentraceae > Prorocentrum > Prorocentrum cordatum. Next base: position 273,920 of record CAUYUJ010011559.1, on the reverse strand, counting down.
AAGACCCCGGCTCTTAGTTCGGACCCCCCTGTGCTGAAGAGGCAGACGCCTCCCTCGCGTTCAGGTTGTTTTTGTGTCCTCCCTCGACAGCAGGTAGCCGCGAGCTCAGCCACCGCCGACCAGCCCGATCAGCCGGTCGATTGGGACCCCGATCGCCGATCGGACGCGGATCGATCGCTGGATCCCGGCCTCGGCTTCCATTCGCCCACTCTCGGTCCGGGGACCAGAGACGCCGTCGCTCTCCCGAGCGCCGATCGCGCGTGGTCTGACTACATAACAGATGTCATACGGGGTGCTGCCCATCTGGACGCCGAAATTGCAGCGGGCAACCGCAGCGAGTACGGCGCAACGAAGGGCACGTCGAAAGGGGGAACGGAGGCCGACCCTGCCCCCCCTACACACCACAACTCCCCTTACGGTACATCATCTGGCGCGTCCTCGAGCCATGGTTCCGCCTCCTCTGGCGCCCCCATGGCGTGCCGCTGGTTCTGCCGCCGCTGATTACGCAGGCTCGGCAGTTGTACCTCATGGACATCAGAGCATACCAGCACCACATCATGATGGACGATGACATTTGCATACAATTTTGATGGCTTCCGAATTTCTTCTGACTTTTGACATGCCTCTCACATCTTGGTCGATTTCAAAACCATACTTGTCACCATGGACAGGCCCAGCTGTATATGAAAAGGTACCGCAACCAGCCTACTCACCATTTCTTGCAGCAGACGCCGAGAATTTGGTTGGAGCGATGGCATAAGTTTTGTGCGTTATCTCTGGGACGTTAGCTTCGCGATAGTAGAGCAGGTGACAACCTTATTATCGATTGCAGTCTTGACAAAACGGCCTAAAGAGCCACAAAGATGATTGTCTAGCATGTACTGTTGAAAATGCACAATTGCAAAAACATGTGAAAAAACATAATTGCATAAATACACTTGATTCTTCATTACTGGTGCAAGACGTACAAGATTTTCTTGGAACTTGCGCATGCACTCTACTCCTCATATCTCAATGTTTTGCGTTTTACTTTGGATTGGATCTGGCTCATTGCACACATCGTTGCATTCATATCATGTGTTGCTTCGGGCACCGACCGTTTGGGTCGGTGTCATAAGAGCTCAGTCTCTCCATTCCACTTCTCTCCAGCCCACAGCACTGTCCTGGGTTCTATCTCGGCGGCAGGCGCTGTAAAACTTTGTTTGCGGGTTAGCGCCGCCGTTGGGTGCGAACCTTACGACAGAGTTTTGGCTGTCCCTTCTTTCCTTCCTGGGCTGAAGCAGTGGATTGCAGACAGGAGTTCAGTAGAGATTCACTCTCCTATCCCGATCCCCGCTTCGGTGCCTTTCGCCTTTGTGCGTGGGCATCGGGCGGGATCGGGACGGGGGGTGTGTGTGTGAATCCCCCTACTTTCCTCCTATCTTGCTCATCCATCGCCCCTTTCGGCTCGGATGCAGGTACTCGTACTCAGAGGGTGAAGAGGACAACTTCCATCATCCTCATCACGTCTACCTACGGACACTTTGGGGGTGGGTTCGGTCCTTCGGTCCCCCTCCCCCTCACACAATTGGTATGGCCATCTACAAGCAAACCCCTTACCATGAGATTCACATTCGGCAGGTCGACAATTGCCGCGCAGACAAGCAACGCACGTGGATTATTTCTGTTCGAGACCCGCTTGCTCGTGTTGTATCTGCTTTCAATTGGAGGAACCCCCTTGGCCTCGTGCGCGGAGACCTGGCACGGCGGCCCCTCCCGTGCGATGCGGGCGCACTCGCCGAGGTCTCCGTGCGCTCCGCGTTCCCTGGAGGAACCAAGCGGCCCACAATCAGGAGGGGAAAAACACACGCAGACAATGAATCGTCCCCTCCCAGGAAGATATGGGAAAATATGGGAAGTGGGGGGGAAGACAAAACCAAAGAAAATATGGGAAAATATAGGGAATCTGGTTATTTGTGTGTATTTATTTGTGTGTCCCCGGGCCCCTTTGAAGTGATCGGTTTCTTGTTCATTGCTTTGCCGATCGGCGCGGGTCCTCGCGCCCTCCGTCCCCCCTCCATGGAGAGTAGATCATGTTTTTGTTTGGGCGCCTGGTTCAAGAAGATGGAGTCTCCCCCCAGGTCGCATTGTTGCAAACAGTCGATACAAGCAGAGGTACAGAGTCGGATGAGAAACGCCGCATGAGAAGTAACGCTCACTAAATTGAGACCACAAACTGATGTTGCAGTGCGAAGTGCGAAGTGGATCGTTGGGCACGCGTTTCCGCCCCTGACTCGTGCAGGAGAGAATTCCCCGTGCGGGACAGAATTGCCCGAGCCAGAGTCGTCAGGTGCCCCTGTGGTGTTGACCCCCCCACGTGATTGAGGAGCTGGGCTGGCGACACCCGAACGGCACCACTCTTGTTGCCGATCGAGTCGCTCCGCATGCTTGGCATCGCTCGGACGTGTGCATTTTTCCTTCGGCGAGGACCATCGAGGAGCATCCTTGATCATTTGGCGAAAAAACACGCACGAAACCGAAAAAAACACAGGGAATGGACGTCCGAGCGATGGCGAGCATGAGATTGTCGCTCGCACTCGAGATCGGGCGCGAGCAGAATGATCTCTTCGAGCCGCCCGAGGTCGTGGGCCCTCCTCCCCGGAAGGGGTCGACCCTCGGACGCGTGGCGGGGAGTGCCCTCGGCAGACCGGCATCCCCGGGGGAGGAGGCAGGAGTCGGGGGCGGCAAAGAGGGGGGTGATGACTAGGGGTGTGTGGATTTCATGGCGTGGGCCATGATATTTCCCCGGATTTCATGGCGCCCCTTCTTATTTCATTACGTCCCTGGCCCCCCCGCTGGGCCGCGCACATGCCGCCGGTCATGATTTGCCCCCCCCCTCTTGGACACCCGGGAGGAGGGAGGAGTTTTGGACTGCGACGCTGATGAAGCCAGTGCCTGTCAGCAAATGAGTCGCTGCAATTATTAGAATAGAGCAAGTTCGGCTTACGCCTTGTTCCAAATCATAAATCTTCACGGGCACCAAGAACGCAAGTTCAGTACCGTAGGAATGGACCCCCCACGACACAGCGGACGGAACGCTTCGAACCGAAGCCAGGAGTCCAGACTTTCCAATCCTCACGTACAACCCCACCCTCCAGAATGGGCAACTGGACGGCAAACGCTGAAGGCGGCAACAGATCGCTTGGTGTGCCCGTCCACGGCACTCAGGAGCAGGGGGAGGTTGAGGGAGGGCAGTAGCATAGGATTACGAGAGGGAGGGAGGAGGCTGGAACGCAGACCGACCACCTCCTGTTCTCGTGGCACCGGCCAAGTCCACAACCCCCTCCTCAGCCCATCCGTCCAGCCATCCCACCGCAACCCCCCGTCACATCAAGCGGCCGGGCCGGCACCGCGTCGGCGCAGCACCGACCACCGTACCGTGTGCACTCGGCCGCTGGAGAGGGGGAAGGAAAACTGCTGCAGAGAGAGGGATTTTGAAGAAGGAACCCTTTTCGTTGGGGAGGGGCTCCGTGTTCCTTAAGTGTTTCACAGCTTGCCTCAGGCTTTCCTTATGTTTTTCGACAGGAAATCGAACTTTAACTGATGGGAGAAAGGGGCCCCGTTCCTTATGTATCGTTCCTTAGGTCAACGCCCCGACTGTAGAGAGGGGGATGGGATACAGCCGAGGCGAAAGGAGCAGTGCTGGGACACAGGCAGCATTCCTGCGCAGCTCAGCAGTACAATGAGGCCGCGTGGAGGCACCACAACTCAGGAGGGGAAAAAACACACAGACACAATTAATCGGCGATTCCCAGAAAATATGGGAAAATATGGGAAGTGAGTGGGGGGGAAGACAAAAACCTAGAACATGTGGGAAAATATAGGGGGATACTTTGATTTGTGTGTATTTATTTGTGTGTCCCAGTTTCCCTTCAACAACGGGAATCACCACACGGAAGTCGTTGCCAGGAGATGTGCAGCCGGGTCGGGCAGCGGTGGAGAAAGAAGATCTTTTTTCGCACCCTCGCCCATGTCGAGCCACGACCGACGAGGGCAACACAACGCGCAGTTATCAGAGCGCCCCGGCAGGAACTGGGGAGGATCGTTGCTGCCAAACTTGACGGGCGCCAAAGAGAAGCAACTCACAAAATGTTAATACTGTGCAGGCATGTCGCTCGTGGAGGGAGGAGGGCTAGGCATGAAGAATGATACTCCCCCCACACCCGATCAACCGCCTCCAGAGCGCTCCTCCTGGGTCGGCGTCGCTGAACTACAAAGCCGAACAACTCGTCGGGCTGGCATCTCACGCGTTCGTACCGCAAGCAGGCTCGTGACTGCAGAGCGTGATCGAATGATGACTGCGAGCTCCAAGACTCGTATGAGCACGAGCGGAGAATTGCAAGTTACACAACAGCCAAGAGTCGTACCTGATCGAGAGGAGGAGAAATCTTCGCACATTCGCGACGCGAACGACCGATGGCGGCGGAGGCAAAACAGGCGATTAATTTCAAGCTAGACGAGGAAGGGAGATGCTGGCTTGTTCTATTGTGATGTGGTCTCCTTCCTCCTCTCCTCCCACCGCCATCCATGTGCGAACCTTCTACCACTGCACTCCGGTGGCGGCTGCGATTCAATCGCCTCGCTCTGAAGCAGCTCGGAGTGCGCCTCGGCGGTATCGCCTTGGAGCAGCTCGGCGGGCGTCGCGATGGCCACGCGCTGGAGCAGCTCGGCAGGCATTTCCTGGGTCTCGCTTGGCACCGACGCGGCCCCAGCGGCGACAGCGCGCTCCCGTGCCACGCGCGGCCAGAAGCTGCGAAGGGCGGGGCCCCGCTCCGAGATGGGGAGACGCATCCCTGCTGCCGTCAGCCTGCCCGCTATCACAAGTGGACCTCGGGCAGCCCGAGGGTCCATGCCGACAGGCGCCGATCGCTGCACCCCCTTCATCGCCGACGGCCCGGGCTGCTCACGCGGCAGCTGCGGAGGAGCCGTCGGCGGTGCAGGAGCTTCTGGTCGAAGCACGGCTGGCGGCAGCACCGCGGCCGTCTCGGCAGCAGGGGAGAGAACCTGAGCCTGCACGTGCGGCGCAGCCTCCGCGAGGCGCTCGGGCTCCGCCTGGCGCTCGGCGGCCTGGCGCTCGGCGGCCTGGAGCTCGGCTGCTGCCTGCGGCGCGGCGTCCAAGGACCACGCCGTCCGGCAGGCCGCCGCCTGGCAAGTGGCACCCAAGGGCACGGCAACGGCGGCGGCCTGTGCCTCAGCCGCCACCTGGCGCTCGGCCTCCGCGGCCTCTGGCACCCTCCTCTCCCTCCTCCTCCTCTCCCTCCTCCTCCTCCTCCTCCTCCTCCTCCTCCTCCTCCTCCTCCCCCTCCGCCTCCCCCTGTACCCCTGCCCTCTCACAGGCTCACCCTCGGGCTGCGGTGCGGCATCAGCAGCGGGGGCCCGTGCTAGAGGCTCTGCCGGAGGCGCGGCGGCCAGCGCGGCGTGGCTGCCAGCCGTCCGGGTGCCAGCGCCGCCGCACCCGGGACCGTAACAGAGGCGGTCGGCCTTGACACCGTCGCCCTCGGCGCGCCGCAGCATTGCAGCACGGGCCGCGGCCGCAGCCGCACTCTTGAGGCGGGCGCGGGGTGCGAAGCTCGACGACTGCGCGCTGGCCTCCAGGACTCCACGCTCGCTGTCGACGTCGGCCCACGCTGAGGCACAAGCGGGGCGGTCGGGATCCCTGGCGCCCAGCACCTCTACGTACGGCATCCCGACGCCGAGCTCCTTGAGCAGGACGTCCGCGCTCGTCGGCGCAGTCCAAGAAGGCGCCGACGGCGGCCACGACGAAGGCGGTGAGAACGAGACCATGGGACACCATCTCGGAGCGGCGCCAGCAGCCCCAGCAGCATCGCCGTGCGCAGGAGCGTCGACGGCGGCAGCGGCCCGCTCCTGCACCGGCACTGGCTCGGCATCCCGACGATCATCTTGCCGACCGGCAAGCCGCTGAGCGGCAGCGGCATCCGCCAGAGCCGAAGCGCCGGCCACGCGGGGCGGACGGTGCACGCGAGCAGCAGTCGCCGAGCCTCCGCGCCGCGGCGCAGAGCCCTGGCCTCGGACGGCAGCATGGCGGCGGCGCCGCCCAGGGCACCTCGTTGGCGCGCGGCCGGCTCGCGGCTCGCCTGGCAGCCGCGCCGGGGGCGAGTCGTGGCGGCCGGCGCGCACGTGGGCCTGAGCCGGCACAGCCTGCCAGGAGCGGGGCAAGATGGCTGCGGCTACGGCTCGGGCCTTGAGAGCCAGAATGGCCACGGAAGAGGAGGGAGGGAGGAGGAGGGAGCGGGGCGGCATGGATGGATGGAGGAGGAGGGAGAAGGGGATGAGGAGGGGTTGATAGAGAGGGAGGAGGAGGGAGGGGCAAGGGGAGAGGAGGAAGAGGAGGGGAGGGGGAGAAGGGCAAGCTAGGTGAGCTCGTGCTTCATCTGAACCTGTCCCTCCCTCCCATCCCTTCCTACGGCGCTGATTTTTCATTGGTCTCGGACGCGTGTCATAGCCGCCTTGCGGCAAACAGCATTGCGTGGTATGCGCAATCGGAAGAATGGGAGCTGCGTGCACAGGAGGAGGAGGAGGAGGAGGAGGAGGAGGAGGAGGAGGAGGAGGAGGAAGAGGAGGCGGCGGTCGAGCACGAGGATGAGCGGGAGGACAGGATGAGGACGAACAGCAGCAGGATCTAAAGCGGCAGGATAGGAAAAAAGGAGTATCGGCAGGACGCGGAGGCGGGGAAACGAGGGGGGCGACGACGACGAAGAAAGACTGGGATTCAGAAAAGTGGCCCGCCCGCGCTGGGGCGAGACGAACGGCAGCAGCACGCAATTGGAGTGGAAGGAGCGGGAGGAACAGGAGGGCCAGGGGACGGCGGAGGATCGGGCCGGGCGAAAGGGGGGGATTGGGAAAGGGGGGTTTACGAAATTTGCTGCATGCAGCTGGTTCCGGCCTCACCGAGGGGCCCATTCCTCGAAACATAGCCGCCTCCGGCGCCGGGAGGCGCCGGGAAAATCAGCTACGTGAGCTGATTCTCAAACCCCCCCTTTGCTATCCCCCCCTTTCGCCCGACCCGAGAGGAGGGGACAACGAGTGGGGGGAGCACCATGGAGCAAGCAATACTCGGATCCAGGAGAAGCGGCCCGCGGTTGGGGCGAGGGCGGCATCCTCACCGACGGGAGAGCAACGCGCCGGTCCGAACATCCAGCACGGTGCAGCGGGAGCACCATTTTGAAACACCTACTCCAGATTTCGTGATAAGGATTGCAATCCTTCGTTTTTTGCAATCCTTCGTTCAAGGGAGGGGGTCTCAACCCTCCCAGGCGAGAAGTTTTAGACCCCCCCCGTGGGAGAACCCTCCAAAGCATCGTCCCCAGACCCCCCCAGGCCCTCCAAGATAGCCTGGAAGAGACCCCCCCCGAAACGAGACCCCCCTCCCTTTATTACGAAATCTGGAGTACAGCAATCTGATGTGAACAGCATGCGAAACAATCCACTTGTGAATTCCTGTGTGTAGGCGAACACAACACGCGGAGGAGATCTTCCGGACCAGTTCAGGGGAGGAGGGAGAGTGGTACTCCACTTGTTTCAATGTGGAGGGCCTCTCGCTCGAAAATCGCTTGCCGCGTGACTCGGGAGGTATGGATCCCCAATGCCGCTAGTCGGCTCAAGCTTTGTTTTGTGGCTGTCAAATAGCCTTTCGACTCTCCATCTTTCACTGTTTGCCGCGGTAGTGTTCTTGTTGAAACAAATCCTGGGATATTTGTACCGACCCCCTCTCCTCCCTTAGGATGCAACTCCTGGAAGGTTATATTCAGCATCGGCGCTGGTATATCCGTGGTCCCAAACCAGCCACCTCTGCACATCCCCACCCACATTCCCGTTTCTCCCACTTAATCTGGTTGAATCTTGGGCTCAATCTGGGCCTTCTCGGCCGAATGCCCCCATCATCGGGGTTAAAGGGTAATTGACAACCTGACCTCCATACGCGGCGTTTACTAAACGGCCCTGGGCGTTTACTACACAGCCCTGTCCTGTGCGTTTCCTTCCCTGGGTGCGTTTACTGAACGGCTTCGCTGATCGGGTTGCTTCTTATGAGTTGTTGTTGTCTTGCCCTCGTATTATCGGGGGTGGACAGAACCCCCAACAGTGACACGTCGATTAGTGAATTGTCCGTTTTCGGTTCTCGAGAGGGCGCCGTGGCCGTTATTTTCCAGGCTTGCGCCCGCCAGGTTTGGGCCTCAGGTCGTTTTCACTAAACCACGTTTTACTAAAGGGGGTTCTGTCCATCCCCGATATTAACAGAACTATATCGTTCTTACTAACACCTCCCAGGAGTTGCCCTCGCCGCTCGCCGCTGCCGCCGTCTCCTCTCGCGTGCGCGGACGCGTGGGAGGAGGGCGGTGGAGCAAGGGAGGGAGGGAGCGAGGGAGAGAGGGAGGAAGGAAGGAGGAGAAGGGAGGGATGAGGAGAAGGAGGGAGGAGGAGGGAGAGGAGGGAGGAGGGAGGAAGGGAGGAGGAGGAGGAGGAGGAGAGGGAGGGAGGGGAGGAGGAGGGGAGGGAGGAAGGTAAAGAGGAGGAGGAGGAGGTAAGGAGGAGGAGGAGGTAAGGAGGAGGAGAGAGGAGGAGGAGGAGGAGGAGGAGGAGGAGGAGGAGGAGGAGGAGGATCCACTGGCAGCACCCGTGGGGACCTGCCAGCAGGACACAGGAGACAGGAGGAGGTCAGCTCACCCCTCGCCAGCTGCCGATGCTCGCGCCCGCCGCCCCGGCCGCCTCCCTCCCCCGCCTGCCGCCCGCCGGGGCGCCGGGGGCGAGGCGGAGGCTGGCGCGGTGCCCCGGGTGTCTCAGGAGTTGCGGAGCTTCGAGCCAGGCGGGGACGCCGTGGCCGACGAGCCAGGAGCCTCGGGCGGGCACGATCGAAACGGGTACGAGGAGGAGGAGAGGGAGGAGGAGGAGGAGGAGGAGGAGGAGGAGGAGGAGGAGGAGGAGGAGGAGGAGGAGGTGGAGCAGGAGCAGGAGCAGGAGCAGGAGCAGGAGCAGGAGCAGGGGCAGGAGCAGGAGCAGGAGCAGGAGCAGGAGGAGCAGGAGCAGGAGGAGCAGGAGGAGGAGGAGGAGGTGCCGATGCCGATGCTCTTCCTTTGTTATCACGGCTCTCGGGCTCGAGCCCGCTCAGCACAGCAAGGCTACAGCAGGGGTCGTGCGAAGTCCCCGCCGAGCTCTCACACGCCGGCGTGGCATCTGCAGCGAAAGCATGGCCGGCGAGCCAGGAGCCTCGTCGGAGGGTTAGAGGTTGACACCAGCGCCAATGTCGGCGGTGTGCCTCCACCGGGGGAGCATCGTCCCGATCTGTGTGAGGGTGGTAAGATTCGGCCTTTGTGGGTGGCCGCAGTATTTCCACCAGCGCGAAGGCCTAGGATTTTATCTCCCCCTGGCGGAGGCAAACCCCCTGTGGTGGTGCTGGTGCCCACTTCCAAGCCTCCAACCCCGAGCCCTCACGATCGAAGCTCGCGTCGGGCGAAAGGGGGGGATTGGGAAAGGGGGGGTTACGAAATTTGCTGCATGCAGCAGCTGGTTTCGGCCCCACTGAGGGGCCCATTCCTCGATACATAGCCGCCTCCGGCGCCGGGAGGCGCCAGGAAAATCAGCTCCAAGAGCTGATTCTCAAACCCCCCCTTTGCTATCCCCCCCTTTCGCCCGACCCGAGAAGGGAGCACGACCCGAGCAGGAGGGTGTGCTGATGCCGAGGTCCTTCCTTCGTCTCCGCCGTTGCTGACCTCCTGGGAGGCCCTCTCATCGCCGCGCCTGGATCCGCCTCGAACCGAGATGGTCGGGCGCGGAGAGAACGCCAGAGGAGCACAGAAGAGCACGGCAGAGTTCGTGTCGTGCCGACGTGGCAGCGGCCCCCCGCTTCCGGCCAAAGACGGCCCCTACGGAAGGACCTGGCTATCGAACGTAGGGGATAACAACGAACAATGGCATAAACATAATACCTCGGAGGTCCGCGCGGATTTCTCGGATCGGCGCTGGACCCACCTCCCTGGCGCGCTCCGCGCGCCAGAGGCGCCCCCATGGGGCCCCAGCGCCGATCCGAGAAATCCGGGCGGGCCTCCGAGGTATTATGTTTACGTCATTGTTCTTTCCCTAGAAGAGCCGCCGATCGTTCAGGGTGGAACGATCCACGCGGTGTCAGAAACCAGCGCCAGGGCCATCGCGACACGAGCCTGCCGTGCTGGTATGCCGCTGCCCGTCGTGGAAGGCCATCGTCGCCACGGCGGGGGTTCTTGTCAAAATTCTCAGGGGTTCTCAGATTCTCGTCTCCCCGCCAGCCCATTCAAAAGAACCCTGCCCACGGGAGTCGATGGGAAAGGATACGAGGAGACACATGCAGTGAAACAGAGCCGGCAAGGACGAGGACGAGGATTCGGAGGAGGACAGCGAGGACGAGGGCAGAGCCATCAGAATCGCCTCCTGGAGCCCTCTTGGGACTCTTTTGGGGGATTGGGGGGTCGGGCTCTTTTGGGAGGTCTTGGGTCCCTCTTGGGACCCTCTTGGAGCTCATTAGGGGTTCCTTGGGAGCCCTTGAGGCCATCTTGGAGGCCATCTACCAAATGGGGGGGGTCCTCGATTTGCCTTGCCCTCTGATGCCATAAACAGTGGCTCTTGGGGCGCTCTTGGGGCCGTCTGGAAGTCCTTTTGGGCCCCTCTTAGCTCTTGAGCCACGTTAAGGCCATCTTGAGGACTCAAAAGCGCATTGGAAATGAAAAGGCGAGATGTCAAACATCGTTGATGTTCCTTAGGAAGGAGTTTGGCCTCTTGGGGGGATCCTGAGGGTGCTCCGAGAGTACTTGGAACCGTCTTGTGGCCCTCGTCGGGCCTCTTGGAGGAATGTTGAAAGCTATCTTGACCATCGTCGGCTATCTTGGGCCATCTCGGAGGCCATCTTGGAACATCGGAGGCCCTCTTGGAGCCATCTTGAGCCGTCTTGGTCGCCCTAACGGATCGCGAACCCCGAAGAAAACTTCATGGACGGGGGAGGTTAGTTTCCCGAAGGGAAAAGCGTTTTCGGAACAAAGACAAGTAACACATCGTTAAACCACCTTAGCCCAAAGGACTGGTGGGATTCTGGTCAGACCTCAGGAGAGGTCTGTGATGTAGCGGTTTCGGTGGCCTGGTTCCCCCAGAGGACAGCCGTTTCTGCCTATTTTGAACAGGGTTCGTTATCGCTGCTGCCGCGGGCTTCATCCATTTGAGTCAGAAGGCCGTCTGCCCGACAGCGTCCGCTGTGGTTTTAGACAGCATTTGCTGTTGGGCATCGTACCATTTGTTCTGCACCCATTTCGGGCGTCCCAGGCGGGTGGAGAATCTCCGAGAGGAAATATCAGCATACTGCACCCTCCGCCTGCTTGTTCCCTTCCCTCTCCCACTCCCTTTTCTCCTTCCCCTCCCTTTCCGCCTCCTCGCCCTCCTTCCCCATCCCTCCTTCCCCTCCCCTCCTCCCCTGCTTGCGAAGACAGCAGCGTTCGAAAACGACGTGCATCAGCATCGGGGTCTCCCCCCCCGGGAGAGCGAAACCCTCCGCGCTGCGCGCGCGGCGCCCACTGAGCAGGAGGAGCGCTGTGGAGAGCTGCTCTCCTCCACGGGGCAGATGCCCGCTCGTCGCAGACCTCCCGGCGCGTAGTTGGAAGCTGATCGACCCAGGCACAGCAACCTCCGGAGGTTCAGAGGAGGGAGAGGTACCCCTGCCTCTACCCTTGCCTCGTGCTCGCCTTTCTCGGGCCTCCTGGGAGGCCCTCGTCGCCCCCCCTGGATTCGCCGCGAGATTCCTGGTCAGAGCGCACCCCCCAGGAGAGGTCCGGGGAGTAGCGGTCTGGGCACCTTTTGACTTCCTCGGTTTCGTGGGTCGGCGCTGAGCCCACCCGGGCGGCGCCAGTGGCGCCTGCTTCGTGCAGCTGGCGACGGCCCCGCCGCCGGGCGCTTTCCTGGACACGCTGGCGCCTCTCCGGCGCCAGGAGCGCCGCGCGTGCTGACCCTCCCTTCCTCTCCAGCCCGGCCGAGGTGTCGACCCCTCCACGGGGGCCCGCTGTTCATCCCGAGTCGTCCTCGGACGGCCACCGGGCCTGGTGAGGCATCCCGGAGGCCGAGCACTGCAGGGCGTGGTTTCTGCTCCACGGCTCCGAAGCGGAGCTCGGGTCGCAGCAGCGGTGTCAAGAGTTTGATGTCCCGAGCGCCTCTCCCGCCCTGGGTCTCCTCTCAGCGGCCGCCCTCTTCTTCTTCCGCCTCCTTGGTGCCAATTCGCCGCTTCACGTCGCTACCTTTCAGTCGGGCGTGTCTCCCTACAAGGGGGATTCTGGACGAAAAATACAGCATAGCCACAACATGCAGCAAGCATGTGTTAAAACGAGAATTTCGAACCTAGTTTTTAAAACAGAACTTTACACCATAGTCCTTCGACTAGTTGTTTAAACTATTTTCGAATATCCCCCCTGCAGAGGGACGGGCCCGACTCGACGCTGCCTGGGCCCGCGCGTGGAGCGGAGCGGCCGCCCCTCCCTAATTACGCCCCCCCCCCGCGCGTGTGCCCGAGGCGTGCGCCCCCCCGTCCGGGCAATACTCAGCACACGCGTGCAAGGGCCCCTCGCCCCTGCAGGGGTCAGAGGCCGGAGCTCGGCGGGGCTGAGGACGTGTCTGCGGCCGGGTGCGCGACGGGAGGCACAGTCGGAGGAGCGAGGAGGAGCGAGGAGGAGGAGCGAGGAGGAGGAGCGAGGAGGAGGAGGAGGAGGAGGAGGAGGAGGAGGAGGAGGAGAGAGAGGAGGAGGAGGAGGAGCGAGGAGGAGAGGGAGGAGCGAGGAGGAGAGCGAGGAGGAGGGAAGGCTGAGCGAGGAGGAGCGAGGAGGAGCGAGGAGGAGCGAGGAGGAGGAGGAGAGGAGGAGGAGGAGGAGGAGGAGGAGGAGGAGGAGGAGGAGGAGGAGCGAGGGGGAGCGAGGAGCGAGGAGGAGGAGGAGGAGGAGGAGGAGGGGAGAGGAGGAGGGAGGAGGAGGAGGAGGAAGAGGAGGAGGAGCGAGGAGGAGGAGGAGGAGGAGGAGGAGCGAGGGGGAGCGAGGAGGAGCAGGAGGAGGAGCGACGAAAGAGTCGTCGTGTCGCCTGCAGACGTTTGCGCGCAGGCTGCCCAGGCAAGATGGCGCGCAGGCGCCCTCGTTTCCAGAATGGCGTGCCGCGCTTGCGGCCCGCGCAGGCTGCCACGCGAGGCTGCCATGCGATCGTCTGTAAGGCTTGTTGGCTCCATCTCGGCCTTCCCACTCCAAGGGGAACGAACAAGGACATAGACATAATAACTCGGAGGTCCGGGCGGACCTCCGAGTGCTTAATGCTTATATCATTGTTCGGCCCCTTAACTTCAGAGCGCGCCCTCGCACTCAGTGTCCATCCGACATCTGGTCGGCTCACCTGTCCCACAGATGGCCCGCCTCTTGTTGGCCGCCGGCCTCGTCGGGGCACGCGGCGCCCACTCGGGACAGCGGCGCCCGCGCCCGCGCCCACACGCCGCAGGAGGTGCACGTCGAGTTGGACCTCGGGCGGAAGGCTGATCTTCCAGAAGGGAGGCACCCGTGTAGGGGTTATTACTATTGGCACGCTTCGAGGGGCCATTACTATTCCATGCTGTCCTGGGAGATGCCAATGGGCATTCTTCCAACGCCACGCCGGCGCCCACTCCAGCACCCACGTCGGCTCCGACGCCTGTGCCCGCGCCGCAAGAAGTGTACACCACGGTTGGCTGCCGGTGGCGATCCTTTTGCGGCCTTGACTTCGGGCGGAAGGCTGATCTTCCAGAAGGGAGGCAGTAAGAGCGTTGCCTTCTACAGGACGTGGTCCGATTACGGGGTAGGCGTCGGTGACGGCGACAGCTCTGGGCTCGGGCATGACGACATCCACCGCCCGACGGCAACGCAGGGCAGCACCTTGGGAGTGGACGTTGTTGATGGCGTCGGTCAACGAGGATACGCCGCGTATTCTTCTTTCCAAGTGGACAGCGAGCCGAATTTATATGAATTGGCAGCCAGGGATAGGGACAACGACGCAGATTCGGGGCAACTATGCGCCCAGAGTTTTAAAGGCGGATTGTGGTACGGCGGCTGTCATTTGGCAGACATGAACGGCCGGTATGAAGGTTCTGGATCTGTATCGACATCCGCTACAAGCATTGTTTGGCACGCTTGGAGGGGCTATTACTATTCCATGCTGTCTTCGGAGATGTCAATGGGCATTCTGCCAACGCCACGCCGGCGCCCACTCCAGCACCCACGTCGGCTCCGACGCCCGTGCCCGCGCCGCAAGAAGTGTACACCACGGTTGGCTGCCGGTGGCGATCCTTTTGCGGCCTTGAAATCGGGCGGAGGGCTGATCTTCCAGCAGGGAGGCAGTAACAGCGTTGCCTTCTACAGGACGTGGTCCGATTACGTGGGCGCACAACGCCATCGAGAGCGCGCGCACACACTTGAGCTGCGCTGTGCGCGGGCACCAATTTCGCGCCCGCGCCTGGCCCGCGCGCAGGCGGGCGAGCTGTGCGTACTGGCCGCCTTCCGCTGTCCCGCGCCTCGCGGCGCGCGGCCCCACGCGAAGGGCTCGCGCCCGCGAGGGTGCGGGGGGGGGGGGGGCAACGGCATGTCCATCGCCGCGCGCGGCCCCGTAAGACAGGCCCGCGCGCGTCCTCGCTGTGCGCGGCCCCGCGCGAAGGGCTCGCGAGCGCGCGGGGCGTGGGCACGCGGCGCGCGCGCGTGCTTTCGCCGCTTGCCCTTTTGCTTGCTTCGCGGTGCGCGCTCCGTGCTGGCGCGCCGCGGGGATCCCGTCGGGGTCGGTTCGCGGCGCGCCTCGGGGTCGCGCGGGTTGCAGGCCCTGGCGCCTGCATCCTGCAGGCATCGGCGCTCGCGCGCCTGCCGTCGCGGACGGCGCGCGCAGCTGTGGGCTGGCCCACACCCTCTCCACTCTTCGCGCGGCCGCGCGGCTGGCTTTCGCGCGTGCTCGGTCCGCCCGACAGGCTTCTTGTGGCATGACTACAAGGCTGTCGCCTACCACCCCACCAGCGAGTACAGGGCGACCGATTGTAAGGTGTACGAGGCGACGGGCACGAACGTTCATGGCTACGTCGGGGGCTCCTTCGAGTGCGACGCCGCCGCTCGCTGAGGCGGGCTGCGTGAGCGCTGGGTCATTGCGGGGCGAGCCGGATTGCGCAGTGATCAGCCCACGGCCGAAACGCAAAGAGCACGCCGATCTTGGTATGATGTTCGGTGGATTGCTGGCGTTCGCCGGTTGGGGAGGCCCGACATTTCGCAGCGCTGTGATAACGAACTTGGCCGCCCCAGTTAGATGCTTGCTCGCAACACTCGTGGGGTGGACCACGATTTCTGAATCTCTCGAGGATGAGGCTTATAACCACCTGCCCGTGCAGTTTGTCCAAAATGGTCATACAACCCCCGCGTTTTTCTCGTGAGAGAGGCCTCCTAGGGATTCTCCCTGGCCGCCCAAAGTGGTTCAAGGCAGGAGCCCTGGCCTTGCTGCTGCGACAGAAGCTTGGCAACCGACCCACAAAAATACTGTCGTTGCTCAGGTAAACCCCAGAGGTCGGGGTAGAGTTCGCCAGTGGTCGCGTGCCCTGCGCAACTTCGCCCGAACCCCCTCGGTCTGGCATGGGCACGACCGACATGGGTATGGAAAGACACGAGACGAAAACCGACAGCAGCCCATGCTTATTTTGACCAGCGTTCGCTGTCGGCGTCGTCGCGGACGGGGTTCATTGGAGACAGAAAGCCTCTGGCCAACATCGGCCGACGCCGCTTCTCGACAACATTTGATGTTGGGCATCGTACCCATGTTTCCCGTTCAGGGGCAGCCATAGGGGGGATAGGCGTAGGAGGGGACGCGTCGACGCCCAATCGCCCAGTGAGCGCCGATAGGGACCGGATAGCCCAACCTGCCCAGGAAGGTGCGGATTCACCATCGCGGCCTCATAGCCGATCCATCGGCGGTGTATCGCCGATTCGATGTTGATGCGTCCCCCGTAGCGTTGCCCCCCACCCGTGCTCTTGTTCCCCGTGCCCATGTTCCCCGTGCTCTTGAGTCGGGCGTGCCCCTCTACAGGAGGAAACTTCAAAAATAATCACAACATGCTCCTTGGGGATTTGTTCATATTATTTTGGAGTAGTTGTGGCATGTTTTCATTAAAACCAAATGTCCAACATCCGCCTGTAGGGGGACGCTCGACCTGACCGTGCCCACTTCGGGCGCCCACCTGGCAGGAGGCCCCTTGGAGCTGGGCGCCGGCGCCGCCGACGCGGCCGGGGGGGCGCGGAGCTCCACTGCCGGCGCGGGGGATCTGGACGAGACCCCCGCCGTCGCTGGCCCGCCCCAGAGGGGGGAGCAGAGCGCCGCCCCCCGACGGGCCAGCGCGTCGAGGAAAGGGGGGCCTTTTCGGCGGAGGAGGAACGAGGAGGACGAGGAGGAGGAGGAGGAGGAGGAGGAGGAGGAGGAGGAGGAGGAGGAGGGAGGAGGAGGAGGAGGAGGAGGAGAGGAGGAGGAGGAGGAGGAGGAGGAGACGAGGAGGAGGAGGAGGAGGAAAAGGCTTCGTTGGCCAGGGCAGCCGAGCTTCGCACGGCCGGGCGGCGAGTCGCGGCGCCGTGTCGCCTGGCGGCGCGACCCCCTCGCTTCGTGAGGGAAGCACGGCGGGAAGGTTTCTGTGCCATTTTCGGCCCTCCTCCTCCTCCTCCTCCCCCTCCTCCTCCTCCTCCCCCTCCTCCTCCTCCTCCTCCTCCAACTCTTGGTGGCCCCAGCGTGGCCGCAGGACCGTCAAAAAACCGGCTCGGGATGCTCGGGAGGAGCACCGGACTCGGGGAGAGGGTCGGGACATCTGGGGACCCCGCACCGAACAATCAGGGCAACTGTGCCTGGGGAGGGGGCCTCTCCCTCTTCCTCTTCACGCATCCTTCCAAGTTCTGTGCGAATAGTTCCCCCCTGCAGGTCGCACCACAAGACGTGCTCGTAGGAAGGGTCGCCCGAGACTTCCTGACAACCTCATGTCCTGTAGCTAGCAGGCCCTGGCAGTCACAAAGATGGATGGCCGGTGATCTTCACAAGGGCTCTCGCCTCGGCACCGCGCACACTTTTTGAAAGTATCAATAAGTTCCAAGATGTAGGACTGGCGGTTTGAACATATGGCTCTCCCTTTATCGCCGCCCAGATTCGTTCAGAAGCATGTATCAGTGACAAGGATGGAGGTAACGCCGCGCACTTTCGGTTTACACGTGTTTTGACAATTGCAAGGATGACGGCTGGTTCGTTTTCAAAATGCGGCTTTTCTTTCGGAGACTCCCGTAAATTCCATGACCCCGGTTTCCACAGCGCAGCAGTTACACGGATGGAGGGCGGTATGTTTCAAAATTGTGGTTCTCACCATAGCGCCGTGCACGGTCGTTTGAGACAAGTTCAACCATTACACGTATAGGCAGGGGGTTTGCGACATGCGGCTATTGCCGTAGCGCCGCGCGCATGTTACTCGAAAGGTGTTTCATGTCTACGAGGGCAGAGGTCACTCCGTTGTCAGAAAGCGGCTCTCGCCGGATCTTTCGCATACTGTGTGGCAAGGTTCTGTTGGGGAATTGCGCAGCACGTGCAATAATGGAAGGCACCTCTTGCCAGAACGGGGATGTATCTTGACAATGTCTCTTGTCTAACCATTTTATTTGCTTGCGTGTCCTTCATTGTTGCAACCATTCTAATCATTTGTTTGCACCGCTCTAATAACTTGCGCTCATGCGGGGATATATCTTGACAACGCCTCTCGCTTTAACACTTCGAATCGCTTGTTTTTTCACCACTCTGAGGACTTGCTTCTACGGGAATATGTCTTGACAACGTTTTTTGCTTGAACCATTCGAATTGCCTGTTTTCACCACTCTAATCACTTGCTTCTGCGGGGATGCATCTTGGCAACGTCTCTTGCTTGAGCCGTTCGAATCGCGTGCCTGTCTTCACCACTCTTAGTAACTTGCTCCTACGGGGATGCGTCTTGACAGCGTCCCTCGTTTGAACCATTCGCATCGCACGTTCTTCAGGAGGGAAAGAAACACACAGACACAATCAATCGACGATTCCCCAGAAAATATGGGGAAATATTGGAAGTGGGGGGGGGAGGCAAAAACCAACGAAATATGGGGAAATATGGAGGGGGCGTTTAGTCGTGTGGATTTATTCGTGTGTCCTGGGGCCCCTTCAGTTCTCGCGCGCTCTCGCCACTCCGAGGCCTCGCACTCGCACGCTCTCGCCACTCCGAGGTCTTGCCCCTGGCATCGCTCGGACGTGTGCATTTTTTCTCGGCGAGAACCGTTGAGGACGATCCTGGACCGTCGAGCAGAAAAAAAAAACACGCACGACACCGAACAATGCACGGGAAATGGACGTCCGAGGCCTGGCCTGCCTCTCTTCCTCACCCGCACCGCGCGGTGGGCCCCCTGCGCGACCCCCGGGGGGCGTCTCGCCCGAGCGGCAGGCCCAGCGGGCCCTCGTGCGCCTCGAGGGGGGGGGCGGGCTCTCGCGGGCGCCCTGCAGTGGGCAGCCCCGCGCGGGGGGACCTTTTGCTGGGGCAGTGCCGGAGAGCCCGGGGCGACCCCGCGAAAGCCTCCTCCTCCTCGCTCCTCCTCCTCCTCCTCCTCCTCCTCCTCCTCCTCCTCCTCCTCCTCCTCCTCCTCCTCCTCGCTCCTCCTCCTCCTGCTCCTGCTCCTCCTCCTCGCTCCTCCTCCTCCTGCTCCTCCTCCTCCTCCTCTTCCTCCTCCTCCTCCTCCTCTTTCTTCTCTTCCTCCTCCTCCTCTTTCCTTCCTCCTCTTCCTCCTCCTCCTCCTCCTCACCCCAGGGGTCGCCCCAGGCTCTCCGGCACTGCTGGGCCGGGGACTCTTTAGGGCCCGCCGGGGGTAGGTCGAGCCGGTCCCTCTACAGGAGAGCATTGTTGTGAGCATTTGTTTGACTATGTGTAAGGATGTTTGGAGTGTCTTTTGACTATATGTGTGAGCATTTTCGGAGCATCCTTTTTTTTTTTTTTTTTTTCGTCCAAGGTCCCCCTGTAGGGGGACAGGTCCGACCTAACGCTAGGGTTCCCCACAGCATCGCTGACGCATCCAGGATGCTTCTCACGGTCCCCCCCTTGCAGTTGATCGCAGACATGGATCAAGGGGGCGCGGATTGGCGACCGGCCTCGTTTCCACGGGAAATCGCGGATTTATGCCGCCGAAGGAGGCGGCACCAGCCGCACTTTGGGGAGGGCCCCCCCCCCGATCCATGCTTGCGCGCCCCCGATCCTTCTCCTCCTCTACCCCCTCTTCCCTGGATGGCCTCTCGTGTTCCTGGTCTCCTGGCAGGGGTCTCTCTGCCTCCCGGAGGTCCCCAGGAGGCCTCCGGAGGTTCCTGGAGGCCGCCTGGGGGGGTCAGGTCGGGGACCACATGCGGACCCTACCCCGACCCCCCGCGATCTCCAAGGAGGGGTGGGGGTTCCCTTCGCGCAGGAGCTCCCGAGCGCAGTGAGCCCCAACCCTCCCTCAGAAATCGCGGGGGGCGGGGGCTCCTCCTCCTCCTCCTCCTCCTCCTCCTCCTCCTCCTCCTCGTCCTCCTCCTCCTCCTCGCTCCTCCTCCTCCTCGCTCCTCCTCCTCGCTCCTCCTCCTCGCTCCTCCTCCTCCTAGGTCGACGGCCGGGTGTCGAGTCGGGGGGGCGCTCTCAGGCCCGCCGCGGGCGCCAGGGGCACCGCAGAGCTGCCAGGGGCCAGGCGCCAGCCACCAGCCCCCGGGGAGGGGGTCGAGGGCCCCGGACGCGGGGCCTCGTCGACGACAGCTCGACTTCTTTCAGGAGGGGAACAAAAAAACACAGACAGTGAATCGTCGACTCCCAGGAAGACATGGGAAAAGATGGGGAGTGGGGGGGGGAAGACAGAAACCCAGAAGATATGGGGAAGTATGGGGAATCTGTTTTTATGTGTGTCCATTTATTTGTGTCCCAGGGCCCCTTCATTTTTGGGGGGCCTCGGCAGGCCCAGGCGAGCGACGCCCCCCCCAAAAGACACGGGTCCAGCAGCGCCGACATTGGCGCGCAGGTGCGGTCGGCTTGCGATCTTTGGTCGGCCCCCCGCTTTTCATCGTAGCGGGTGGGCGCCTGTGCCTCGCCAGGAGGGCTTCGATGCGGGCGTGGAGCACCCCCCCCCAAAAAAAAAAGTCTCGTCTCCAGTGCGGCGTACCGCGCCAGCGGCCCGCGTAAGCCACCGCGCCAGGTCTGTGGGCGCCCGAAATGGGCACGGAAAGAATGGGAACAATGCCCAACAACAAATGTTGCCCCAAACCAACAGCAGCCACTGTTGGGCAGGCGGCCTCCTGTCTCAAATGGGCACAGGCCGCGGCGACACCGACAGCGAGCCCTGTTCGAAATGAACAGGAACTGCTGTTGGGCATTGGACCCATTCCTTCCGTACCCATTTCGTTCGTGCAGACATTGGGCCCGCACCAAAGGTCACTCCGGCGAAGAGCCACTCCCACGTCTAGTCGAAGAGGGCGCGGGGCTCCTCTGTAGATGCAGGACTGGCACCTTCTAAGAAGCCGCCTCCGTGTAAGAAGCCTTCCCCCCTCCGCCTCCCCCCCCCTTCGTGCGCGCCGCCCAATCCAGCGACTGCCGCCGCGCCTCTTTCCGTGCCCATTTCGTTCGTGCCGAAGGTCTCCGCGCCAGACCCGCTTAGGTATTTCCGCCGCTCGGGCGTGGAATGCGGCGTCGGTCCTCGACCGCTCTCCGTGGCCGGCCCCGCGCGAGGAGCTTCGGCGCGGGCGCCCACGGCCGTGGCATCTGTGCCGCGCATGCTTACTATCAGCCCTGACTGTGCGGACAGCCGATGACGATAATGATATGATGATTGATGGTGGTGATGATCATGACGACGGCGATGATGATGAGGATGATGAGGATGATGAGGATGATGATGATTGATGGTGATGATGATGATGATGATGATTGATGGTGATGATGATGATGATGATGATGATGATGATGATGATGATGGTGATGTTGCTGCTGCTGCTAATGATGATGCTGGTGACGGTGATGTTGATGCTGAGGATTACGAGGTTGATGTTGATGATGATGATGGTGATGATGATGATGATGATGATGATGATGATTATGATGCTGATGCTCATGATGATGCTGCTGATGATGATGGCGATGATGATTCTGCTGATTATGATGATGATGGTGATGATGATGATGCCCATGATGATGGTGATGATGATGGTGGTAAGGATTAGTATGATGATGACGATGCTGATGATGATCATGATGTGATGATGACGATGCTGATGGTGCTGATAGTGCTGATGATGATGATGATGATGATGATGATGATGATGATGATGATGATGATGACGATGGTATGATAATATGATGATGATGATGATGATGATGATGATGATGATGATGATGATGATGATGATGATGATGATGATGATGATGATGATGATGATGATGATGATGATGATGATGATGATGATGATGATGATGATGATGATGATGATGATGATGATGATGATGATGATGATGATGATGATGATGATGATGATGATCCCCGCAAGAACTGTGAGGGGGCCGAGAGCTCCGTGGGCCTTGCTCCGAGCGAGAAAAACGCGACGTCGGAGGCCCAGGCACCGCCGCACGGACCCCCCCCCACAGAAGGCAGGCTGCGAGCCGAGAGGCGCGGCGGCAGTCGCTGGATTGGGCGGCGCGCACGAAGGGGGGGGGGAGGCGGAGGGGGGAAGGCTTCTTACACGGAGGCGGCTTCTTAGAAGGTGCCAGTCCTGCATCTACAGAGGAGCCCCGCTCCCTCTTCGACTAGACGTGGGAGTGGCCCTTCGCTGGAGTGTGACCTTTGGTGCGGGCCCGACGTCTGCACGAACGAAATGGGTACGGAAAGAATGGGTACAATGCCCAACAGCAGTTCCTGTTCATTTTGAACAGGGCTCGCTGTCGGTGTCGCCGCGGCCTGTGTCCATTTGGGACTGGAGGCCGCTTGCCCAACAGCGGCCGCTGTTGGTTTGGGACAACATTTGTTGTTGGGCCTTGCACCCATTCTTTCCCTACCCATGTCGGGCGTCCAAAGAATGGGGTCCCCCGATCGCGGAACCCGCAGCGGTCGCAGCGGCCTGCGCGCCGGGGCATGGCCACCCCGCAGCCCCCGTGAGGTCGCGCACCGACAGGTCACTCTTGCCTAGGGTCACTCTTACGTGTAGCCGACTCCTGCGGAGCAGCCTCCTTCTGAGAAGTCTTCGCTTGGAGGCTTGGAAAAAGGGCACAAACACCAACACAGGGGGCTGCCTCCACAGGGGGGAGATGATCCTAGATGTCGGTGCTGGCGGCAATGTTTCGGTCACCTTGGAAGCCCGAACACTGCCACCACCACCGAGGGGGGAACTTCTTTTCCTTTGGTGGAGGCACACCGCCGATGCTGGTGGTGGTGCTCACCCCCTGGCCTGCACGAGTCCCCCCCTATCCCCCCCACCCTCCCGTGCGGGCGAGGCGCAGCGGCCCTCCCGGGAGAGCTCCGGAGCAGGGCCCGCCCCCCAGGACACCCCCACGACGGCACCGCCTGCTCACGCCGGGAGCCCCCAGAGGAGGTCTCTGCCTGGGAGGCGGCGACGATGAGGGCGAATAGCCCAGGGGCGGGCATGACACGCAGTCGCCCAGGAGCCTCCTCGAAGACATGGATCGTCGGCGCCCCTGGGTACATGTGTTGCTCTCCCCTGGGCTATGCGCCCCTATCGTCGCCTCTGAACCTTGGAGGCGGGGGGGGGGGGGGGGGCGAGAAATGGGGGGGCAGCGAGGGCCCGACAGAAAGATTGGAGCGGCGGGTCTGGGGCTACTTTGGGCCTCCAGGGGCCCTCGCCGGGCCTCGGGGCCGTCAGAGAACGATCCAGGACGAAAATCTGGCCCTTTACTTGGCATCGCTCGGACGTGTGCGTTTTTACCTAACAGCTCTTGCTGATAGGTTTCTAGTGGTCTCAAAAGAGAGCATCATGACTCCTCAGGGGGGTCTGGGCGGGACCCGGGGAGGCTGCCGTCGAACCCCAAATCGCTTAGGACATCCTCGCAAAATCGCTCTTGGTGCTCCCAGAACTCCATTCCCGGGCCACATTTTGGATGCCCGGAGCCAGCTGTAGGCCACTTCGTGCTCTTCGACTTCCCAGAACTCCATTCCCGGGCCACATTTTGGATGCCCGGAGCCAACTGTAGGCCACTTCGTGCTCTTCGATTTCCCAGAACTCCATTCCCGGGCCACATTTTGGATGCCCGGAGCCAACTGTAGGCCACTTCGTGCTCTTCAAGTTCCCAGAACTCCATTCCTGGGCATGATTTTGAATGCCCGGAGCCAACTGTAGGCCACTTCGTGTTCTTCTAGTTCCCAGAACTTCATTCCTGGGCCACATTTTGAATGCTGAGGCAGGCTGATGCTGCGGCCGAGGCAGGCTGAGGCTGAGGCAGGCTGAGGCTGAGGCCGAGGCTGAAGGCAGACTGAGGCTGAGGCTGAAGCAGCTGAGGCTGAGGCTGAGGCAGGCTGAGGCTGAGGCTGAGGCAGGCTGATGCTGAGGCAGGCTGAGGCTGAGGCTGAGGCTGATGCAGGCTGAGGCTGAGGCAGGCTGAGGCTGAGGCCGAGGCTGAAGGCAGACTGAGGCTGAGGCTGAAGCAGGCTGAGGCTGAGGCTGAGGCAGGCTGAGGCTGAGGCAGGCTGAGGCTGAGGCTGAGGCAGGCTGAGGCTGAGGCTGTGACTGCGACTGCCGTTGCCGCTGCGACTGTCATCGCGAATGCGACTACGACTGCGAGAACAGCAGAATTCTACAACTGGATTTTCATCTGAATCTTAAGGGGAATGCTTTCAGATATGCTTCTACATATCGCTGTTAGGTTGCTTTGCCGGGATAATTTCCTCGACGAGGACCATCGAGGAGCATCCTTGATCACTTGGCGAAAAAACCACGCGCAAAACCGAGAAAAGCACAGAGAACGGACGTCCGAGCGATGGCCAGGGCCTCGGGGCCGTCAGAGAACGGTCCAGGACGAAACTCCGGCCCTTTAGGGAGGTGGTCCTAGACCTCTGGGGCACGCGCACCAGCAGAAAGTGCAGCGGCCGGATGTCTGGGGCTGCTGCAGCAACAGGGGCCCCTGAATGGGGGGGCCCTGAATGGGGGCGGCCCTTGCCTGCAGGGCCCGACAGGTGCCCCTGTCGTCTCTCGCCCCCCCACCGCTCATCGCCCCACCGCCCCACCAGGAAGCGACGCCCAATGTTCACACATAGAGCCCCCAGGGGTCTCGAGCCCTCCCTCTCTCCCGGACCTGTGTCTCATCCCGACCGGGCCCCCGACGGCATCCGTTCTCACGCGCGCGTGGAAACTCCCAAGGGAGGTCTTGACTCCTCCCCCCAGGCTTTTTAGAATGAGGCTGCCTCTTGAAGGCGCGGGCCTTGTCTAGAGATGTAAGGCCGGCGCCCTCTGAGAAGCCGCCTCCTTCTCTGAAGCCTTCCCGTCCCTTGCCCCCTTGTGCGCGCCGTCATGCTACGACGCGGGCATGGTCTTCGGCTGCGCCCAAGCATACTTATAAAACTCCTACGTGCGTGCAACTGGCGACGCGCACGCTCTGGAACCTTGGAGCATAAGCTCCGTGGCGAGCGCTTTCTGGCCATACTGGGAGAAAATAACGCCATCCAAGAAATCCGCACGGACTGGCCCAGCGCAGATCCAAGAAACCCGCGCGGATCATCATCAGCTTGTGTTTACGTTTTTGCTTGTTTTGCACACCGCTCGTCAAACGATCTACCAAGAGATGCTTGTACTCCTGAGTACAAGCATCTCTTGGTAGATCGTTTGACGAGCGGTATGCAAAACAGCCCTCCTCGGCCTCCGGGAGCTGCTCGTCCTCGGCCTCCTCGGGGGCCTCCTGCTCCTCGGTTTCCTCCTCGATCCATCCTCCTCGACCTCGATCCTCCTTCTCGACCTCGATCCTCCTCCGCCCCGATCCTCCTCGACCTCGGCCTCCTCGCTCTGCTCCTCCTGAGGACCGAATGTTGAGTGCTGGTGGCACGACAGTGCGTCGGATGCTGCCTCCCCAAGCTCCTCCTCCCTCTCCCCCTCATCCTTGATCTCATCCTCATCCTCATCCTCGATCTCCTCCTCTCCCGTACGCGGGGAAAGGGAGGGGACTGGAGGAAGGAGGGAGTAGGGAGAAGGCAGGGAGGGAGGAGGAGGGAGGAGGGAGGAAGGAGGACGGAGGAGGGAGAAACATAACAACGAAAGGGAGGAAACGGATAGGCAAGCGAAGAGCACCCAGAAACAGGGAGGAGCAGTTAGGAAACATGAGGAAATGAGGAAAAAGGAGAAGAGGAGGAGGAGTAGGAGGAGGAGGCGGAGGCGGAGGAGGAGGCGGAGGCGGAGGCGGAGGCGAAGGAGGAGGAGGAGGCGGAGGCAGAGGCGGAGGAGGAGGAGGTGGCGGAGGAGGAGGAGGCTGAGGAGGCGGAGGAGGAGGAGGACCAGTGTAAACCCAAGAACCATCAACGATGTTGGAATACACCTTCCCTCCAAGCTCCCTCTTCATAGGCCCCTACAACGGTTCATTTCTATTGAGGGATCTGCCTCGTTCGAAAAACAGTCGAAGACCCGGAAGCACGCAAAACATTGTTCTCGGGATTCGAACGCCACGGATCAATTTCATTGTTGCGTCTTGTCGATCCTGGACTTCATTCTTGGCATTGCAACATCGCGAGTCAACGTAACTTTGACACCCGCGAAATCCTGAACCCGTCCAACACACCATTTTTGGTACGTTGATCGTGAGAACCCGTGGAACTGGTTGCAAATGTTATGAGCGAATGTGCGCGGCGCTCAGGCGAGAGCCACATTTTTAGAAGGAGCCGCCCTCAATCCGTGAAGCTCTTGCAAATGTTGAACGAATGTGCGCGGCCTCAGCGAGAGCCACATTTTGAAAAGGAGCCGCCCTATATTCGTGAACCTCTTGCAACTGTTCAGAACGAGTTTGCGCGGCGCTAAGGCGAGAGCCACATTTTGAAAACGGCTGATCCTCAATCCGTGAAGCTCTGGGCAAACATTTAGAACGAATGTGCACAGCGCTAAGGCGAGAACCACATGATGTGCGCTGCGCTAAGGCGAGAGCCACATTTTGAAAACCACCCGCCCTTCATCTGTGAAACTGTTGCAAATTCGGAGTCAGGACTGGTAAGGAAGTCTCAGGCGAAACGCCCGGCCCGCCCTACAAAGTGGCTTCGGTGTGTGCGACAGGGAGAAGTTATTTATGAGGAAAAGGAATGGAGGAGGAGGGGGAGGGGGAGGGAGGGGAAGGATTGGGAGGAGGGGGAAGTGGGGGAGGGGGGAGGAAGGGGAGGGGGAGGGTGAGGAGGGGAGGAAAGGGCAGTCAGGGAGGGATGGAGGGGGCGCACGGACGAGCAGATATATATAACGCGATGCAGTTGAGCATGGGATCCGGGAGGGGGAGCACCTTCCGTGCTCCCGCCCCGGCTCCCCTACCCCATCCCCCCCCCAGTGGTCGTTGCGCAACGAAGGGTGGGGCAACGAAGGGTGTGGTGGGGGGGGGGGGGGCGAACGGAATAAGGGGGGGGGGAGGCAGCCGAGGGCCGTGTAAAAGAGCCCTTGAGGGCCCTTGCCCTGGCCTCTGGAGGGCCCACAGGGCCGAGAAGTGCAGCCCTTTATTTTCTCATCTCCCCCCCCCCTACCAGTTGTCGCCCCCCCCCCCCTACCAGTTGGTCGCCCCCCCACCCCCCCCCCCGCAAGCGACGCCCCAGCGCCCCTCTTGGCTTGTCGGCCGTCATCGAAGGCGGGGCCCAGACCCGCGCAGCAGCGGCGCCGCAGCAGGCCTGGCCGCCGCCCGCCCAGGGCCCGTGCTGCTGCGCTCAAGCCAGGGGCCAGCTGGCAGTCCCGCGGGAGTGTCGCCAGGCGCGGAGGGGGGGGGGCCGAAGGGAGGGGGGGGGGGGGGGGGGGGGGGGGGGGGGCGGGGGGGGGGGGAGGGGGGGGTGGGAGGGAGGAGGGAAGGGGAGAGGGCGGGGGGGAGGGAGGGAATGGGGTGGGTGAGGGGGGGGGCGAGGGGGAAGAGGGAGGGGGGGAGAGCAAGCTAGGTGCGCTCGCGTCATATCTGACGTTCTACCCCTCCCTCCCATCCTTCACGATGGCGCTGATTTTCTCTATCCGCGGACGCGTGTCGTAGCGGACCTGTGGCTCCGCGCGCGCGTGCGTAGTGGGTGGTGGTGCACGTGCGTGCGTGCGTGCGTGCGTGTGTGCGTGGTTGTGCGTGGTTGTGCTGGTGCTGGTGCTGGTGCTCGTGCTCGTGCTCGTGCTCGTGCTCGTGCTGGTGCTGGTGCTGGTGCTGGTGCTGGTGGTGGTTGTGATGGTGGTGGTGGTGGTGGTGGTGGTGGTGGTGGTGGTGGTGGTGGTGGTGGTGGTGGTGGTGGTGGTGGCGGTGCGGCGCGGTGTGGCGGGCGGATGGGCGCGCGAGAAAAAGGCCCGCGCTGGGGCGAGAACGCCATCCTGAACGACGGAGGCCAAACACCGATCCGAAAATGAGGCCCACGCTGCAGCGGGAGCACGATTCGGAACGATTCGGGAGCAGAAATGAGGCCGGCGCCTCAGCGAGAGCAGCATTTTGACAAAAAACGCAGGCGAAAACCCAACTCCCGGGAATCCTGTGTAAAAAACCGTACGCGGGGGCGTTCAGGCCCGAAAAATACGGCCGGCCGCCTCAGCGAAGTCGTTTCCCGGATTTCCCGGCATCCGGTGGTTTAAAAAACAGTACGCGGAAGATGCGCGGGGGCCATCACCCACAGGACGCCATCAGGGGAAAGGGAGAGTAGTTTCCATATTGCGTATTGTGGAGGGGCGAGGGGGGGGGGGCAGGGAGGGCGCGGGGGTGCGGGGGGGAACGGGGCGGGGGAGGTAGGGCGGGGAGCGGGTGGCAGGAGGGAGGAGGGAGGTCAGAGGGAGGGAGGGAGGGAGGGAGGGAGGGAGGAGGAGGAGAAGGAGGAGGAGGAGGAGGAGGAGGAGGAGGAGGAGGAGGAGGAGGAGGAGGAGGAGGAGGAGGAGGAGGAGGAGGGCGGAGGGCGGAGGGGGGCGAGGAGGGGCGCCGTGCTCCCCGCGGTCGGCCTCGCGCTCCCATGTGCGTGGCGCTGGCCCGAGGCCCCGAGCGGCGTCTCCCCGCCCCCGCCTCGGGCGTTGCGTTGCAGTCGGGCCTGCCCCTCCACAGGGCGAGAGTTCAAACATAGTGCAACTAGTGTGGGGACGATGTTTCGAGTGCTGTTCACTATGTTGGGGCGTGTTTTTGGTTTGCAGACTTGCATCTTGCGTAGTGCAACTGGTGTGGGGACGGCTTTTGCGTTACGTCCCAGGCGTCTCGGCCTTGGGTCGGGCCTGCCCCCCCGCAGGCGGATAGTTTTGGGCGTGGAAGTAAGAGCATCCGAAACAGCAAAAAGCACAGCCAACAAACTTCACACATCCTCCCCAGTGCAAATCGTGAAAGTAGTGTGTGTTGTTTACTAGTTGGGGGCGTTTTGTTTGGTTTGCAGATTTGCATCTTGCCTCCAATTTCCTCCATCCAAAAGCTGCCTGTAGGGACACATGCCCACCCTACGCGTTGCGCGGTGGAGGGGGGGGGGCGATGCGGTCGGGAACTTGTTGGTTGGCGCGTCGTTCCACCGCCTCGGCGCGGCACGCTGCAGTGCGGACCCATGCCAAGTAACACCCTGCTTGCCTCCAGGGTGCCCTGGGTTTCTTGGGTTTCGATGGTTCTGCTGTGGAAAGCGTGGCGCTCCCACGGTAGCAATCAAGGGACGTCCTGGGGGCCCAGGGCTGGATTTCTTGTGGAGGGTCGCCCTGTGGTCGGGCCTCCACTGTACTCCAGATTTCGTAATAAAGGGAGGGGGGTCTCATTTCGGGGGGGGTCTCTTCCAGGCTATCTTGGAGGGCCTGGGGTGGTCTGGGGACGATGTTTTGGAGGGTTCTCCCACGGGGGAGGTCTGAAATGGCTTGTCTTGGAGGGTCCAGACCCCCTCCCTTTTATTACGAATTCTGGAGTATCCACTCGAGCGGTCCTCGGGCGTCCACGCGCCGAGGTCTGCCGTCGTCGAGCCTGCCACCCCCCTGCGAGGCGACGCGGCACGCCGTGCGCTCGCCTTGGCGCACAGCATATATATATATATATATATATATATAGCCCGTCCCCGGGGCCGCCGTCGCAACACGCCGAGCAGCCGCTCCCGAGCAGACGTGCAACGGCGGGAGGAGGAGGGGGGAGGAGGAGGGGGGGAGGAGGAGGAGGAGGAGGAGGAGGAGGAGGAGGAGGAGGAGGAGGAGGAGGAGGATGAGGTAAGAAGAGAGTAAGAGGGGCGAAGGAACAGAGGTACCACACACCTGTATCGTGCTCGGATTCGTACCTCTGCCGATCGGCGGGGGGCCTCCGCACCCCCCCTCCCCCCTCCCCCCGCGGAGCAGTCTGTGGGTGTTTCTGGCGCCTGGGCTCCGCCGCTTCCGCCCTCCTCTCCTCTGCCTAATTCAAGCTTCGCGCGGCCCGCTTAGCTTCGACCGGAAGAGGTGCGCTTTCGACCCGCGGATGAAAAAGTGTTTCTGGCGCCCGTGTCAGGCCGGCGGAGGCTCCCCCATCGGGCGCGCTGTTGCAAACAGGCGCATTCACCAGAGGGCCGGAGCCAGACCCCCCCCCCCCTCCCACCCCCTCCATTCCGCCCAACGTCGAAACGCCTCCTCCTCCTTCCTTCTCCTCCCTCCTCCCTCCACCCCCCCTCCTGCTCCTCCTCCTCCTCCTCCTCCTCCTCCTCCGCCTCCTTCTCGTCGTTCTCCTCCTCCTAGTCATCCTCCTCCTTCTCCTCCATGAGGAGGGAATCAGAAAACGTTGACCGGCGTCCACGTCTAGCCCTGTCGTGCGTGCCCGCTCGCAATGGGTGGCTCCATGTAGCAGCGCCCCCCCCCCCCGTTGTTCAGAATCGGCTGCCTTCTGGGCACGTTCGAACCAGCGGCGACAACAGAGAGCGCTCCATTTGTAAGTTGGAACGTGCGCCAGCGCATTGCTTACTCTGTCCTTCATACGTCGCGTGGTGTCAGCCCACTCGTCGCTGGCGACTCTTTTCACGAAGGCGCATCATCTTTGTTGAAATCAAGACGCATCAGCGATGTCGCAATGAACCCTTCTTCCCAGTTCCCCCTTAGTAGGTCCCTACAAGACGGGAAGCGCTCCATTGAAAGGCAAACGTCTGAGAATCCTCAATGGTGCCAAGCGCCATCCCTGGGACTGCAGCGCCGCGAATCACCGCAACTGCTGCGTCATGAAATTCCGAAATCGTCTTGGGTCACCAGTCCTGGTTTTCCAGAAACGCAAATCAACGTGCCTGTTGCGTGTTCGGAATCTTCAATCGTGACAGAGCACCACTCCTGGGACTTCGCTCATACGAACTCGTGAAACTGGTGTGGGTGTTGAAGATGAGTGCATGCGGCGCTAAGGCGAGAACCGCGTGTTGAAAAGGACACGGCCCTCCATCTTTGAAGTTGGCGCAAATTTGTTACTTGATCGTGCGCGGCGCTAGGTCGAGAGTCACAAGTCGAATGCCGCCCGCCTTCCATCCTTACAAACTGTCGCAGAGTTCAAGCCACAGGTTCATACACGGTTGGGAAGTCTCAGGCGAAGCGCCGGGCCCGCTCTACCACCCACCAAACCACCCCAACCCAACCCGAAGGCTCAGATTTACCCTCGATTTCTAGTGGGGGGGGGTCCGGGAACATCGAAAAAACACATATGGAGCCCATACCCCCCCCAACCCGAAATTCGGGTCTTCGGGTTGGGTTGGGGTGGTCTGGTAGGTAGTCTGTTGGGGTGGATTTTGGGCGGAGCTGTCGGGCCTCCGCGGAGCCGGCGGGCAGCTGGCGGGTAGCCGGCAGGCCCGCCGCGAAGGGGGGGAGGAGGGGCCTCCGGGGCCGCCTTCGGGCCCCATGGGCTGCGGGGATCGGACCCGGGACGCTGGGCTGCCCCCCGGGGGAAGAGGCCGGGGAGGTTGATGGCTTCGGGGGCGCGGGTATTATGTACTCCAGATTTCGTAGTAAAGGGAGGGGGGTCTCATTTCGGGAGGGATCTCTTCCAAGCTATCTTGGAGGGCCTGGGGGGGTCTGGGGACGATGTGTTGGAGGGTTCTCCCACGGGGGGGGTCTAAAACTTCTCGTCTGGGAGGTTTGTGACCCCCTCCCTTTTATTACGAAATCTGGAGTAATTTGCAAGCGTTTTTCATGGTTTCGGGGGCGCGAGTGTTGTGTCATGTACAAGGGAGCAGGGCTTCGGGGGCGCGAACATCGAGTAATTTCTTTTTATACTAAGATAGTGTATGGGCCTCGGGGACGCCAGTATGGTGTCATTTGATAGGGATGATGGCCTCGGGGACGCGAATATCATGTATTCTCACGTGTCCCGGGACCCCCAGGGACTCAGACAACGCGATTCGGGGACGCTAACCAGGACGTTTTTCGGCTCCCCCCCCGCGCGTTCAGCAACAATTGACAGCAAGGAAGCAGAATGCAGGACTGTAAGAGTGGAAACTGGAAGCTGCAACTGGTATCGGGAGCTGCACGCCTAATCTTCGCAGCCTCATGGCCCCGCAAGGGGGGCCGGTGGATTCCTCTTATAGAAGGACGTGCCCGACTGAAGGGGAGGAGGGGGGAGGAGGAGCAGGGGGGGGTGCAGGGGGAAGGAGGTGTGGGCGGGCGAGGCGATGAGGCGGGGCAGGAGGGGCGAGGGTGTGGAGGAAGGGGTGAGGAGCAAGGAGGAGGAAGGATGGGGGGGAGCGAGGAAGAGGAGGAGAAGGAGCAGGTGGAGGTGGAGAAGGAGGAGGAGGTTGAGGAGGGAATGACCTTCGCGTTCCCAGAAGGCGATGGGGAAGAAGACGAGGAGAGGGAAGAGGAGGAGGAGAAAGAGAGGGGAGGAATGGGAGGAAAGAGAGGCGGAGGAGGAGGAGAGGGGAAGAGGAGGAGGACCACAATTAACCAAAGGTGCATCAACGATGCTTCAATATGCCCACCATTTTCATGAACCCTCATACGTTGTAGGTACCCGCACGCAATTATGTTCTCTGTTGGGAGCGCCCCCCTTGAAAGAAGACGATCGCACTGTGAGCCACACTGTTGAACAGGAGCAATCCTCAGTCCGTGTAACCGTTGGAAGTTCTTGACACTGATACGCGCCGCGCCGAGGCGATACTACATGTTTCAATCGACCCCCCAGCCGTCCGTATAAATGTTGAATGAGTGTAAGACGAATGTGCGCGGCGCTGCAGGAAGAGCCACACATTGAAAACAAACGCCTTTCATCCATGTAGCTGCTGTAAGCTTTTCAAACGAATGTGGGCGGCGCTAGGGAGAGCCACGGTTTGTTGCCCAGGAGTGTCTGGGTGCCTGGTTGCCACGCCAATCGACGCAGAGAAACGTTGAGCAACGCTATTTAGTGCGAAGCAATACCAAGTGGCGCAAAGCAATGCAAGGCGGTACCAGTTAGTACGACTCAGTAACAAGCAGTTCCAATCAATCCCATCGACGTCGAGCAAAGCCAAGCAGTGCCTTGCGTTGCATCGCTTGGCATTGCTCAGAGCTGCACTGACTTGCTTTTGACGTGGAAGCTCCGGGGTCATGAGCGGGGAGGGACTTCTAGGCGAGACGCCCGGCCCGCCCTACGGGCACACCTGGTGGGCACAAGCGGAGGAGCTATCGATACGGGCACTGAGGAGAAAGAGAAGGAAGGCGGGCATCTGAGCTTGTGTGGATCGATAGGCATGCATTTCATCAAGACATGGGAGAGGTGGCTAAGGAGGAGTAGGGGGGGGAGGAGTCGGAGGAGGAGGAGGAGGAGGAGGAGGAGGAGGAGGACGAGGAGGAGAAGGAGGAGGAGGAGGAGGAGGGAAGAGGGGAGGAGGAGATTGAGGAGGAGGAGGAGGAGGAGGAGGAGGAGGAGGAGGAGGAGGAGGGGGAGAGGGAGGGGGAGGAGCAGCAGCAGCAGCAGCAGCATGAGGATTTGCCCATCACGACTTGGATGCTGTTCGCCTCCAGTTCTGGGCCTCCTGGAGGACCCTCGGCGCCACGGCTGAAATGCCCTCACCGCCACTCAGGAGGTCCCTCCTCCCTCGTCCTTTCCTACCTGGCCTCCCTCCTCCCTCCCTCCTCTCTCCTCCCCTCTGTCCTCCCCTTCCCTCCCTCCCTTCCTTTCCGCCTCCCTCCCTCCCTCCTCACTCCCCTCTCCTGGCCTCCTTCCGCCGCATGCCCTCCTTCCGCCATCGCCTTCCCCCGGGCGCCCGGGGCGCCCCCCCCCCCCCCGGATGCATCCGTGGGGAAGAGGGTGGAGGAGTACGAGGAGGAAGCTCAGGAGTGGAAAAAACACACAGACACAGTTGATCGTCGACTCCCCAGAAAATATGGGAAATTATGGGAAGTGGGGGGAAGGCAGAAACCCAGAACATATGGGGAAAAGATTGGAAAGTTTGTTATTTGTGTGTATCAGGTGGCAGGAGAGCGGTGGGAGAGAAGGTAGGAGGGAAGGAGGGTGTGTGATGGTACTGGTGATGATGTTGGTGATAATGATTCTGATGGTGGCGCTGATGATACTGCTGCTGATGATGATGAAGAAGCTGCTGATGGTGATGGTGATGGTGATGGTGTTGATGCTGATGCTGCTGATGATGGTGATGAGGAGGGTGATGGTAATGGTGATGGTGATACTGGTTGCAAGATGATGATGCTGAAGATGAGGAGGAGGGTGATGTTTATGATGATGTTGCTAATCATGATGCCGATGATGAGGATGCTGATGATGCTGATGATAGAGATGATGCTCATGAGGATGGGGATGATGGCGAGACCAACGAGGATGTTGATGATGCTGAGGGTAGTATTCGAGTGCGAGGGTGATGGTGACGGGTATGGTGATGGTGGAGATGATGTTGGTGGTTGTGATGATGATGATGAGTATGGTGCTTATGATGATGATGTTGCTGATGCTGATGTTGATGATGATGTTGATGACGATCATGATGATGGCACTATTTATGGTGATGAACATGAAGATGATGGTGATGCTTGTGCCGGTAATTGTGATGCTGTCCATGACGTCGATGATGGTGATGCTACATGGTGACGGTGGTGATGATGCTGGCAATCACTTCCAGCATCAGCATCAGCATCCTCACCATCGACGTCATGGACAGCATCACAATCACCAGCACCATCATCACCATAATCTTCATGCTCCTCACCATAGACATTACCATCATCATGATCATCATCGACATCATCATCAACATAATCATCATCATCATTATCATCATCATCATCATCAGCATCATCATCATCATCATCATCATCATCATCATCATCACGACTCCCATCAGCAGCACCATCAGAATGAGGAGGATGAGGAGGAATGGGGGAGGGTCGACGACGAGGACGGAGGAGGAGGGAGGAGGAGGGAGGAGGAGACAGGAGTTGCGTGGAGGAGGTAGGCCGACGACGCCGGCGCCCATGCCTGGAGGCCGTTCCGCGCGCCTGGCCCCGGAACTCCTGGTGCCAGGCGGCCTGCTGCCTTCTCTCTCTCTCCGCCCTGGCGGCGTGGCCCCCAACGCTTGGCGCGGGCGTCGCCTTGCCGTCGTGGTCGCCGTCGTGGTCGTGGTCGTCGCGGTGGCGGTCCTGGTCGTCGTGGTCGGCGAGGTCTGCGTCGTGGTCGCCGTGGTGTTCGTCGCCGTCGTGGTCGTCGTGGCTTTGATCGTGGTCGTGGTCGGCGCGGGGGTCGTCGTCGTGGTCGCCGCGGTCGTCGTCGGCATGCTCGTCGACGTGTCGTCGAGCAGCGGTGGCCGCGCGCCGCCGCCGTCGTCGTGGTCGCCGTGGTTTCGTTGCCGTCGTGATCGTCGTGGCCGCCGCCGTGGTTGCGGTCGTCGTCGTCGTGACGGTGATCATCGTCGTGATGGTCGTCGTCGTGGTCGTCGTCGTGGTCGTCGGCGGCGTGCTCGTCTGTGTCGTCGAGCAGCGGCGGGCGTCCTCGCAGCGGCGACTGCCACGGGGGGACTGGGGGCCGACGGGGCCGGGAGGGGTTTTGGGGGCGGTCGTGTGCGGATCGAGGGTCGACGAGCGAGGCTCGGAGTCAGAGCTGGCTGGAGGCTGCGGCGGTGTTTGTTTTGCATATGGGTCTCCAGCGGCGCGAAGAAAGGGGCTGCGCGCCTCGCCCCCCCGAGGAGCTCTTCGGGCGCTGCACCGAGCGAGCCTCGTGGACGGTGGGGCCGAAGGAGCGAGGCTCGAAGGTCAGCAATGGAGCTGGCTGAGGTGGCCGAGGTGGGGCGCCACCGGTTCCAGCCGCTGGCTCCGGGGAGCGGCACCATGGCACACGGGGCTTCGTTCCTCGGCTCCGCTGTGCCGAGCGTGCCTCTGTTTGCACGGACCCTACGGCGAACGGGCCCATGCAAATAGACACGGCGTCTAGGCACTCACGGCGGGCGGACGGGCCCGTGCAAGCAGATGCACATGTGGCTCCCTTCTCCGGATGGCCATTCTGCCCCTCTTCCCCTCCTGGCTGGTCTTGCTGGTGCCCCTCCGGAGCCGGCCCCCCGGGCGCCTCCGAGATGTCGAGGGTCGAAACGATCGAGGAGCGAGGGTCCACAAGAGGGTGCCCACGGTTCCGTCGCTTCGCGCGGATGCCATCCTCGGGAGGTCAAATTCTGATTCTGCCCTGGCCCGACGTCCGGCTCCATCCGGCTCAGTCCCGCTTGATCCTGGCGGCCCACTCCCGCGCAGGAACAGCCCCCCCACGGGGCGTCCTCCTCCCCGATCCTTCCGACGGAGACCTCCCGGTGGGAGGAGGAGGAGGAGGAGGAGGAGGAGGAGGAGGAGGAGGAGGAGGAGGAGGAGGAGGAGGAGGAGGAGGGGGAGGGTGAGGAGGAGGGGGAGGAGGAGGAGGAGGAAGGAGGAGGAGGAGGATGAGGAGGAGGTTCGGCGGGCTCTCGCGCGGCCGGCTCGGCCGCCGTCGCCGTCGGCCGCGCTCGGTTGAGTGCTGGCTCATGCTCCGCCGCGCCCTCTCTCTCGAGAGAGGCCGCCTACGGCCTCCCGGCCTCGGCCGCGGTCCGCGGTGCCGCCGCGTGTGGCGCGGCCTCCGCTGGCGCCGTGGAGGCCTGGGTCGGGCAGCGGTAAAACGACGCGAAGATCGGGACAAAATCGGATCGGGATAACTCGAATCTCTGAGAATCGGCGGGTTTGGAGGATGTATTGGGCGCCGCGGCCGCTCCAGAGCGTTCCGGAACGCTCTGACAGCGCTCCGGAACGCTCTGGAGCGATTTATCCCGATCCTAGCCCTGTTTTAAGCGGTATCGAGGGCTCGGAGGATCGAGGAGGGCCGAGGATTTGGGGGGCATCCAGGGGAGGATCGAGGGGCTGGCGAGGACCCAGGGTCGGGGGCGGCAAAGAGGGGGGTGATGACTGGGGGGGTGTGGATACCGTGGCGGGGGCCATGAGATCTCCCCAGATTTCGTGGCGCCCCTTCTTATTTCATTACGTCCCTGGCCCCCCCCGCTGGGCCGCGCACATGCCGCCAGTCATGATTTGCACCCCCCCTCTCGGACACCCCCCTCTTGGCCGCTCCCGAAAGTGGGATCCGGCGAGGGAGTTGAGAGGAGGATCTGCAGTTAGCCATTTTGGCTCAAGTCGTTCCGGAGCCGAGTTTGCAATCACGAGCTTCAGGCTGCTGGTGCTTAGGCAGGGCTGCGCTACAGACACGAAGACGGATGCAGACCAGCGCACAACGTCGGGTGCGTGATTGCGAAGTCGACGGGAAAGAAGCAGCATTAGACGAGCACACAGTTGCATTCGCATGGCGAGGAGTGCAACCACCGGGATGCGGCCCCCATCTGCTGGCTAGGCGGTAGAGTGGGCATGGGATTCAGGGTAGGAGATCGGAGGAGGAAGCGGGATGGAGGGAGGGAGGGATGAAACATTTGTTGGAGGGAGCGGGCAGAATTCAGGAGGAAACGAAACACACAAACACAATTAATCTTCGATTCCCCAGAAAATGCCGGACAATATGGGAAGTGGTGGGGAAAACAAAAACCCAGAACGTATGCGAAAATATATGGGGAATCTGGTTATTTGTGTCTATTAATTTGTGAATTCCAGTTCCCCTTCAAGGATGGAGGAGCGCGGAGCCTAGCGTAATGAGCGTTGAGGGGGGATGGGTCAGAAAGCGGAGCGTAGGAGGAAGTAGGAATGCGGATCCAGGAAGGGCGACGGAATTTGGAGAACCTTGGAACGAGAATCGAGGAAACAGGAGAGAGAGTGGGAGGAGGTTGAAGAGGAGGGACGGGGTTTGGGGGGGAGGAGTGAACAGACGGGCAAGAGGTTGAAGAGAATGAGGAGGGCGAGAATCGAGGATGCATAGCAGCGAAAGGAGGGATGCGACGAGTCGGAGGACGAGGGTGAAGAAGGGGTGTTGGAGTTTAATGCGGAGGATGCGGTGGTGGTGATGACAGTGGTGGCGGGTAATTATGAGTTTGGCCACAGGGTTGGACATGAACGCTGTGCTGCTGGACTTCGGCTGTGTTTTGTTTTCGTTATGGGAGGGAGTTACAGGAAAACAGGTAGAGCGAAGCGAAGAACACGATGGCAACAAGACGAACAAGGTTGAGGTCCAGCCCTGTGTGACCATGTGGCAGAGTCAAGCTCATGAAGTGAGGAGGAGGAGGAGGAGGACGAGGAGGGAGGAGGAGGAGGAGGAGGAGAAGGAGATGAGGAGGGGGAGGAGGGAGGAGGGGAGGAGGGGAGGGGGACGAGGACGAGGAGGAGGACGAGATGAGGAGGAGGAGGAGGAGGAGGGGAGGGGAGGAGGAGGTGGAGGAGGAGGAGGAGCAGGAGAGGAGGAGCGAGGAGGAGCGAGAGGAGCGAGGAGGAGCGAGGAGGAGGAGGAGGAGGAGGAGGAGGAGGAGGAGGAGGCCAGCGGCCGGCGCCCGTCGCGCCGTCGTTCCCTGGCTGCAGAGCGGGGGGGGCCTCTATCGAAGAAGAAACACACAGACGCAATTAATCCTCGATTCCCCAGAAGATATTGGAAAATATGGGAAGTGGGGGGAAGACAGAAACCCAGAACATATAAGGAAATATGGGGAATAGTTTTATTTGTGTGTATTATATATATATATATACGTGTGTGTGTGTGTGTGTGTGTGTGTGTGTGTGTGTGTGTGTGTGTGTGTGTGTGTGTGTGTGTGTGTGTGTGTCCTGGGGCCCCTTCAAAAACGGCAGAACCATAAAACTTGTGGCTCTCCGCGCGGATTTCTTGGATCTGCGCTGGACCCCCCCTCTCGGCGGCGCCCCTGGCGCCAGGGAGAGGGGGTCCAGCGCAGATCCAAGAGCTCCTCGCGGAGCGCCACAAGTTCATGGCAACGCCGTGTTGTCTTCTGCTGTCCCGCTTTCTCGGCCCTCGTTCTGCTGCAAATTTGGCAGGAGGAGGCCCGGCGGCAGCAAGGGGGGGCGCCCGGTCCCGCGAGATGGTGTGGGACCTCTGCCTGTTCGCGGGCGGCAGCTGCGCGGGCGCGGCGCTGCTCATGGAGGCGGGGGCCCCGCGCGGCTTGCCGGCGGCCGCTCCACTGGGCCAGGGGGGGGGCGCCCCTGCGCAGAGCTTCTGCCTCTCCCCGGCGCCTGCGCTCTCGGGCCGGGGGGCCTCCCAGATGGCGGGGGGCGGCCAAGAGGGGGTGGTGACTAGCAAGGGGGCCTGGGTCGAGGGCAGAGGGATCGAGGGATCGGAGGATCGAGGAGGGCCGAGGATCTCGGGGGGCATCCAGAGGAGGATCGAGGGGCTGGCGAGGACCCAGGGTCGGGGGTGGCAAAGAGGGGGGTGATGACCAGGGGTGTGATATCGTGGCGGGGGCCATGATATCTCCCCAGATTTCGTGGCGCCCCTCCTTATTTCAATACGTCCTGGGCACCCCCCCCCTGGTGCCGCGCACATGCCGCCGGCCATGATTTGCGCCCCCCCTTTTCGATGCCCCCCTCTTGGCCGCCCCGAGGAGGGTCCGAGTCAGGAGGGGAAAAAACACACAGACACAATTAATCGTCGATTTCCCCGAAAATAGGGAAAGTATGGGAAGTGGGGTGGAAGGCAGAAACCCAGAACATGTGGGAAAATATGGGGAGTCTGGTTATTTGTGTCTATTAGTGTGTCCCAGCTTTTCCCTTCACCGAGTAGATCCGGTGAGGTTGGAGCCGGCTGGGGGTGAGGTGGCTTGGCGCTGGTCTTGACGAGCAGGGAGGGGGAAAGAGCTTCGGGGCCTTGGGTTCGGGAAGGCTCTTGCCTCTCGCGGTCCTCGGGGGCCGTGTTTTGGCCCTAGGAGGGTCAAAAACACCCATCCGGGGTAGAAAACATTGCGCAGATGGGCCCCGGGTGGGGTCTGGGAACAGGTTTGGAACGAATTTTGGTCTCATCCGCCTCCTTGACCGATGATTTTTCCGGGACCCATCCAGTTCAGACCCCTTAGCCGCTTCCAGTCCCAGATGGGGTCCGAGCAGATGGGGTCGGAGGATCGCGCCGGGTCGCCGATGAATCGCCGATGCATTGGCGATGCGGCGCGATTCTCCTACCCCATCTACTCGGACCCGATTCAGTGCCTTTATCTGGCCTGGAGGCCTCCTCTGGCTCCTCCACCCCCCCTTCCTCTCCTGGGGGGCCCTCCAGACGGTGTGGTGGTCACACCTTGTGGTGATCGACGAAGGAAAAACGCCACACACATAAACTTTTGGAGCTCCGCGAGGATTTCTCGGATCCGCGCTGGGCCACCCTGGCGGCGCTTCCGGCGCCGCCCCTGGCGCGCTCCGCGCGCCAGGGAGGGGAGCCTAGCGCAGATCCAAGAAATCCGCGCGGAGCGCCAACAGTTCATGCTCGTGCCGTTTTTTTTTCATCCTAGGCGGGCCAGTGGGGAGTCGAGTCAGGGTGACCGCACTGTGTTGGGACTTTGGTCCTTTCCCGTGGACGTCTCGTGCGACGAGGGGCCTCCCGGTGCCCAGACAACGTGCGGTGCCGGGCTCTCAGTGCGGGGGCTGTCGGGGAGTTTTGTTCGGGGTCGCTGCGCGGTCTGTGGCCGCCACCGCTCGCAGATCTCCAAATGTTCCGTCCTCTGCAGTGGGAGCCCGTGCCAGGAGACGCCAC
Source organism: Prorocentrum cordatum (assembly GCA_963575745.1). NCBI lineage: Eukaryota > Dinophyceae > Prorocentrales > Prorocentraceae > Prorocentrum > Prorocentrum cordatum. The sequence continues at coordinate 233,644 of CAUYUJ010011559.1, read as the reverse complement.
ACGCCTTGCGAGGGCACCTGGGGTGCCTTTGGCTTGTGCTCGCACTGGCGGATGGCAGCGGTCGCGGGCAGAGCGCAGTCGGCGGGGCACCCTGAGTGTCTTGGTGCTGAAGTGCTCCGCGCGAGCCAGCAAGAAGCCGCCTGGCCCAGTGTACCCCGAGTTTCTCTTCGCCGACAGCCGCTGAGCGAGAGACCCAACCCTGGGCCGAGCAAAAACTTTGGCGATTCTCGGGGTTGTGGTTCTTGTGACGGGTATCTTGTGGGCTGGGTCTGATTGTTCTCCTCCTGCCTGGCTACATCGGCCCACGCCCCACTCCAGCATTTCTGTTTGCCTCCGCGGTGCTCCCTCCCTTCGCGGTATGACGGACCGTCTCGTGAGTATACGTATGCGTGTATCGGCAGTAGCATAGATTGGGCAAGTTGTCGCCTGTCGTCGGAGTGCTTGCCATGGCAGTTTAGTTCAAATATAAGGGTTCCCGTCGCAGACCCTGGCTCTCACCTGCCCCCGTGCGTGATCATGTCGGGCGTCGCAGCTACAAGTCACGATTGAAGGGGCCCCAGGACACACGAATAAATACACACAAATAAAACTATTCCCCATGTGTTCCCACATTTTCTGGGTCGTTGTCTTCCCCCATGAATTGTGTCTCTGTGTGTGTGTGTGTGTGTGTTTGTTTGTTCCCTCCTGAACGATGCACGACAGCGTGGTGCCCATCATGAGACGGGTGCCCCAAAGTTCCGTTTTTGGGTCAGCAGGCGTCCGTGCAGGCGTCTTGCACTGGAGGGCTGCGGCCGCTGCCGTCGGCGCCCCCGAGCCATGCTCTGGCTGTATCGGAGCATGCGTGGTGCCATCATAGGGGGCTCTCGGGGGCGCCTCGGGGCCTCTGATGCGATGTGCGGGCCAGATCGGGCAATCTTGAGGCAATTTTGATGCCTCTGGGGGCCCATCCTGGGCCATTGGGGCTGCATCTTGTTTTTTTCGTGGCCACGTTGGGGTCGTCTCTGGCCATCTCGGGGGCCCTGGGGGCCGTCTTGGGAGCAAAACATGTTCCATTTGTTTTACAATATTTCACCTCCTGGGGGGGGCGTATGAGGGCTTTCCTGGGCATTGCCCTGGAGGGATACGCCCCAAGATGGCACCAAGATGCCCCACGATAGCCCAAGATGGCCCCATAAAATTTCAAAGGCTGCCAATCCTGGAGGCATCTTGGGACCATCTTCGGCCGTCTTGGGCTCTCGAGGCCCTCTTCGGAGCCTCCCGTCGCCGTCTTCGAGCCCTCGTGGGCACGCCTGGCCGTGCGGTGGAGAGTCCAAGAATTTTTGAGCGATACTTTCCCAGGTGGTTGTCCGCTATCCGTGCGCCCCCCCCATCCCTGGTAGACTGAAGTCGGACCTGTCCCTCTACAGGAGGAAACTTTAAAATAGTTCAAAAATAGTCTGAGAACGATATGTGTGATATGTTTGACTATTTTCGGTTATCGTGAGAGTATTGCGAAGGCCTGACGGCCGGTGCCGCCGACCCTGTTCGCAATGCGCAGCAAGAGGCACGGGCTGTGGGATGGTTTGGGGGAACGGGGAGAAGGACGAGAAGGTGGGGGAGGGAGGTGTCGTATCTGACCCGGGACTTCCCCGGGACTCCCCCGGGACCCCCCCCGGGACCTCCTCTCCCCCCCCCGTCGGGGAAGGGAAAGGGAAGGGGCTTCCCTTCGACTCAATGACGACGTTGCTCAAGGTCGGTACGGGGGGGGGGCGTCGTATCTGACTCGGGGGGGGGGTCGCTACCCCCCCCGCTACCCCCCCCCCCTCCCGGCGGGGGAGGAATGAAAGGGAAGGGGCTTCCCTTCGACTCAATTACGAGGTTGCTCAAGGTCGGCTTGGCTGGAGCCCAGGGGAAGAGGAGTCCCAGGGGGGGGCGTCGTATCTGACCCGGGGGGGGGGTCGCTACCCCCCCCCCCCTCCCGGCGGGGGAGGGATCAAAGGGAAGGGGCTTCCCTTCGACTCAATTACGAGGTTGCTCAAGGTCGGCTTGGCTGGAGCCCAGGGGAAGAGGAGTCCCAGGGGGGGGCGTCGTATCTGACCCGGGGGGGGGGTCGACACCCCACCCCCCCTCCCGGCGGGGGAGGGATCAAAGGGAAGGGGCTTCCCTTCGACTCAATTACGAGGTTGCTCAAGGTCGGCTTGGCTGGAGCCCAGGGGAAGAGGAGTCCCAGGGGGGGGCGTCGTATCTGACCCGGGGGGGGGGTCGCTACCCCCCCCCCCTCCCGGCGGGGGAGGGATCAAAGGGAAGGGGCTTCCCTTCGACTCAATTACGAGGTTGCTCAAGGTCGGCTTGGCTGGAGCCCAGGGGAAGAGGAGTCCCAGGGGGGGGCGTCGTATCTGACCCGGGGGGGGGTCGCTACCCCCCCCCCCCTCCCGGCGGGGGAGGGATCAAAGGGAAGGGGCTTCCCTTCGACTCAATTACGAGGTTGCTCAAGGTCGGCTTGGCTGGAGCCCAGGGGAAGAGGTTTCCCAGGGAAAGGGAAGGACAGAGACGACGAGTACAAAGAATGACGGAGATGACGGCTCGAACGGAAAAGCCCCTCACACACGCCGACAGGGTCGGCGGATTTTTAATGTTTCTGCCAAAATCCGCCTGTAGGGGGGAGATGCCCGACCTCAGGTAGACAGTAGAACGGAAACAAGACGTGGAGAGACAAGAGACAAGCGACGCATCATGCAGGGCAGCAGTCCAGCAGGAGACTGCGCGGCCTTGAGCCCCACAGGTTCGAAGAAGAAAACGTGCCAGAAAGATAAACTTCTGGCGCTCCGCGCGGATTCCTTGGATCTGCGCTGGACCCCCTTCCCCGGCGGTGCCTCCGGCACCGCCCCTGGCGCGCTCCGCGCGCCACGGATGGGGGGCCCAACGCAGATGCAAGAGATCCGCGCGGATCTCAGAGTTTGTATGCTTAGGACGCCCCCGCCGCCGGCGTTCCGCATGCTGGGTGCGGGAGCCGGCGGCGGGGCTTCGGCAGGGGCGGTGTTGGCCGCGCTGGCGCCATGGCGGCCAGAGTCCGTGCCTTGGTGCTCGGGTGCGTTTCACCTTGGCGTTTCAGAGATCCGCGTGCAGTCCTCGTTCCCCGAAAGGTGGCGCGCGATCCGCTCGAGTCGCGAAGGAGGCCCGCGGGAGGGATCCGCCCAGAGGGCCCGCTCGAGCGCAGGGGCTGCGGCCCCTCCCCGGGTGTCGGGCCTCCTCGGCAGGCGGCGGGGCTCCCCTCGGAGGCCCCCGCACAGGCCATCCCGAGGAGTGCTGCTCTGCGCCCTCGGAGGCGGCTCGGCAGAGCCTTCCTGGAAGGCCTCAGGCCTCCGAGAGCCTTCCGAGGAGGCCCGCCCTCCTTCTCGCTCCTCATCCCTCCTCCTCCTCCTCCTCCTCCTCCTCCTCCTCCTCCTCCTCCTCGCTCCTCTTGTGTCGTGGTCTTCCCATTGAACCACGTGTGCGAGGGCCCCCCGCTCGTGGCGCTGGGAGCCCTGTGGGTGCTCTTCCCCGCCGCGGCGGGCCTCGTGCTGGTGAGCACGGGCCTGCCGCAGGCCCCGTGCACCCTGGCCGCCCGCGCGGCCTTCTGCGGGGCAGGCATGCCCCTCACCCCCAGCCCTGGTGCTTGCAAGGTGGTCCTGGCCTTCGGGCTCCATCGTGCAGGTGCTAGGGAAGGGGGTTGAGGGGTGTGCCTGCCCTCTCTCTGCCTGGATCCAACCGCCCCTCGGCTTCTGCTCGCTCGCTCGCTCGCTCCTCGCTCGCTCCTCGCTCCTCGCTCCTCGCTCCTTCGCCCTCCTCCTCCTCCTCCTCCTCCTCCTCCCTCCTCCTCCTCTCCTCCTTCCTCCTCGCTCCCCTCCCCCTCCCCCCCTCCCGCCCCGAGAGCCTTCCCCCCCCGGGGCTCGCGGGCCCGACGGGCGGCCGCTCGGCGCGCGGGGCGCCGGGCGCCCCCCCGAGAGGTGCATCCGCCGGCCCGCGACTGGGACGCGGTGCGGCCGCTGCACGTCTGGCGCTGCGACTCGCAGGCTCCTCCTCCTCCCTTCCTCCTGCTCGCTCCCCCACCTCTTCCTCCTCCTCCTCCTCCTCCTCTCCTCCTCCTCCTCCTCCTCCTCCTCCTCCTCCTCCACGCCTCGCTCCTCCTCCTCCTCGCTCCTCCTCCTCCGCTCCTCCTCCTCCTCCTCCTCCCCTCCCTCCTCCCTCCTCCTCCTCCTCCTCCTCGCTCCTCCTCCTCCTCCTCCTCCTCCTCCTCCTCCTCCTCCTCCTCCGTGCTGTTTCAGGTGATGGGGGCCCTCTGCGTGTCCTCGTAGTTCCGTCTTTGGCGTGGATCGCCGTCTGGGAGTCGATGAGACAGCGCCGATGTCGATTCGGTTAGCAGCGATGTGGCGGCGGCGAGATCGAAGCGAAGCTCGTTCGGTGCCAAATCATGGGAGCAATATGCGTATCCTCGCAGTTACGTATTTAGCGTTAAGTCGGGAGGGCCCCTCTACAGGACGAGTATTCAAACATCGTTACGAGAATAGTCTGGGGACGATTTTCGACAACCTTCGCATGTTTTAATTTTTTGTTGCCCAAACTCCATCAGTAGGGACCCGACCGAACTTTAGCGTCGATCAGCGTCTGGGAGTCGATGAGATAGCGCCGATGTCGCGTCGGCTAGCGTCGATGAGCGTCCACTTGCGTCGGTTTAGCGTCGCGTTGGCGGCGACCAGCGTCGATTCGCAAGAGCCGACAAGATGGTATGGGAGGCTCCCATGACTTGCCACCGAAGGATCGATCGAGCACCCGAGCATCGGGGGATCGGAGGAGCGAGAATCGATCGAGCATGGAGGGTCGATGGAGCATTCCGAGGCATCGGGGCATCGGAGGCGCGAGGGTCGCTCGAGCACCGAGGGTCCGTAGAGCATTCCGAGCATCGGGGCATCGGAGGAGCGAGGGCCGCTCGAGCAGCGAGGATCGATCGATGGAGCATTCCGAGGCATTTTTGTTCCGAGGCTCCGAGGACCCACCATCGATGGCCCGAGGAGATCGAACGAGGGGCCGAGAGGACCGATCTCAACGGGGGGGGGGGGGGCGGGCGGCCTGGCCGCTGCCGCGGCGCCGCCGCGCGCGGGGCCCCGCCCCGTCAGAGGAGGCCGGCTACCCGCCGCGACCCCCTCTCGCGGGCGGCTGTCAGGAAGGGGCCCACATGGACACACAAATAGAAGAAGAAGAAGAAGAAGAAAGCCGTGCACGTCAGACACACAAATAGACACACACGAATCAACAGGTTGCCCATGTGTTCTTATACTTGCTGGGCTTTCGTCTTCCCCCCCGCTTCCCATCTTTTCCCATCTTCTGGGGAACCGACGATGGATTGTGTCTGTGTGTGTTTTTGTCCCCTCCCGATAGCATCCGCGCGCAGAGGGGGGTTGGGGGGGAGGGGGGCGGGCTTCTTAGAGGCACCCCTGCTTCTTAGAGGGCGCGGGCCTAATCTGCACGGTGTAAGGCCGGCGCCCTCAGAGAAGCAGCCTCCTTCTGAGACGCCTTCCGCCTCCCATATTTTCTCATATTTTCTGGGGAATCGACGTGTTTTTTCCCTCCTGATACCAGCCGCGCGCAGAGGGGGGTGGGGGGGAGGGGGGAGGGCTCCTTAGAAGCACCCCTGCTTCTCAGAAGGCGCGGGCCTAGTCTGCACTCACCACCCACCAAACCACCCCAACCCAACCCGAAGGCTCAGATTTACCCTCGATTTCCAGTGGGGGGGGGTCGGGAAACGTCGAGAAACCACATGTGGAACCCTTACCCCCCCCCAACCCGAAATTCGGGTCTTCGGGTTGGGTTGGGGTGGTGTGGTAGGTAGTCATACACGGTGTAAGGCCGGCGCCCTCAGAGAAGCAGCCTCCTTCTGAGAAGCCCTCCGCCTCCCTCCCCCCCCTCGTGCGCACCGCCAAGGCTGGCCGGCGTGTGCGACGGGGCAGGGCTCGATCAGGACTGAGGTTAGGCTTGGCTTCGACTCGAGCAGGACTAGATCAGGGGGGCTTCGACCCGATGGGGATCAGATCAGGCTTAGGATCGACTCGGTTAGGTCTAGACCTAGGGGCGGGTGTAGATTAGGGTTAGGGTATAGGATTAGGATTCGACTAGGGTCGGGAGGGTCTAGGAGCAGGGGAGGATTAGGATTAGGATTAGGATTAGACTGGGGTCGGGTTTAGGCAGGACCCTGGTTGAGGGGAGCCGGGCAGTGATCGGGCCCCGAGATCCCAAATATGGAGTGGAGTCACGAAACCAGGTCTGCCGTAGCTGGTGTTTTTCGGTTGACGGTGGTTCCGGTTAATGAATAGCGTGGAGGGCGGGGGGGGGGCGTCCCCCGTTGCACATCACGAAACCAGGTTGCGCTCAACCCCTTCTTGCCACTGCCCGATAGGGGACTTCGACTCGATTGGGATATGATCATGATCAGGTTCGGCTCGACGAGGGGGGGCTGGCGCTCGAAGGGGCAGGGCTCGAGTAGGGGCAGGACTCCTCCGACTCGGTTAGGAGGATTAGATTCGATCTCGATCTCGATTTCGATTCCGATCCCTATTCCGATGGCGAGTCGTTTCGGCTTCGGGTTCCGATACGGGCTCCGGTTTCTCCATGGATGCCTCACTGGCTTACTAGCCTGCCAGTTCTGCCGGTTCGATTTCTCCCGACTTGGCTGCCGATTTCCGCCGATTCGACCCATTTCGATCGCCGATCCGACTTATCGGTTCGATTCTGGGCTCTCCTGAGAGGAGGGAGTGGAGAAAAGGATGAGGAGTAGGATGGAGGAAGAGGATCGGGGAGAAGCTTGTGAGTGGAAGGGCCTGGTCAGACTGCGAGGAGGAGGAGGAGCAAACTGGAGGAAAGCACGCAGTCGCCCTGCTCTTCCACGCGTCACGTGCCGTCCTTCCTCCTTCCCGGGGCGTCCGATTGGCCGCTTCAGGATCTGGAGAACTTCCTCGACACTGGGTCGAGCGAGTTCCACTGGAACGCGTCCGACGAGGCGTGCGGACCTGCCGGCCCCACCCGTGCGTGCCTCTGCCGCGGCAGCGCTCCAGAGGGGCAGCGGGGGAAGGGGGAGGGGGTCGCCGGGCTCCGCCTTAGCTTCTGCCCCCCGTCGGGACTTCCTTCGCTCCCCAGAGGTCTGGCGGCGCCAGTTGCTGGAGCCCCCGGGAGGCTCGGCACGAGGCCAACGGGCCCTGTCAGGTTTTCGGTCGTTCTCGGGCTCGCAGATGCAACCGCGACGTGGCTTCCAGATAGCATTGCTGGGGCAAGGGCTGCAGGAGCCGATTACGACAGGATCAGGCACGAAGCAGCGGCGACCATCGCGAACATCAATGAGATCCTTGAGTTCGCGGCAAACGTCAACGGCACTAATTACAGGGCTCGTCCGCGGGCCCACGATCTCAGGGCGAAAGGGAGGTCCTGGGAAAAAAAAGGCCTCTGGGTCCAGGACGCGGGTCCCTCGGGGACTGTTTCTTTCATGCCGCATTGAACTATACACAAACACATGTTTGCCAGCATGGACCCATGTGGTGTTTTCTACGGGGAGCAATCTATGTTGTGCACTCGTAGTTCCATGTGGAGCAACATTTGCAATGCAATATATGCTGTGCTCGCAGTGAGCTGTCAACTTCACTGCTCGCGCAATCATTCCCCCCCCCCACCCGCAACTTGGTTTGCAACACCCATGCGACGGCGATTCCGATGAGTGCTTGGCGTTGGCTGGTGTATCTCTGCGGCCGCGTAGCCCGCACACGCTTGCGCACGCAGCGGCCAGCTAGTGCGGCGCCTCCGACGCGGCCGCGGTGGCGAGTCGGTGACTTGGGCGGGCGCGGTATGATGGCGACGGTAGACGCGGTGATGAGAGTAGCGATGATGGTGACGATGGCGGCGATGACGTCGGCAAGGCCAATGACGGTGCCGATGTTGGTCACGCCCGCCGATAACGATGACGATGTCCATGAAGGTTTTGGAAGGAGTTCGACATGCTCGCGCGACCGACGCGCGCAAGTGGCCCGCGTGGTACTATCTGACACGGATTAGGCCCCTTGCACACGCACAAGGGCGTTCGGATGAGTTCGATTTGCGGCGCGAAAGGCCCGCATCACTGATCGATAACAAACCACGACCTCCACAACGGCAGCGCAGGAACACACCACAAATGTCGCGCACACCAGGGAACGAACAGCTCCGTTTCTTTCAATAACTCCTCCCTGTTGCACACCGAGGCCAGTCGGAAGGGCGGGGCGGGCCAGGCATTTCGCGTCCGATTTGATCATGGAGCTTCGACTTGGCAACAGCTTCGCAGATGGAGGGCGGGCCGCTTCAAACATGTGGCTATCGCTTCAGCCCCGCGAACACATTTTAAGCATTGGAAGAGTTTGACGGATTGAGGGCGGGCCGTTTTCAAAATGTGGTTATCGTTTCAGTGCCGCGCGCAATCGTTCTAAAACAAGTGCACGAGCTTCGCGGGTTGAGGGTTGTTCCTTATCAGAATGTGGCTCCCGCCGTAGCGTCGCGCACGCTCGTGTTAACCATGTGCAAGAGCTTCGCGGATGGAGGGCGGGTGGTTTTCAAAATGTGGTTCTCGCCGTAGAGCCGCGCACAATCGTTTTTAATAGCTGCAAGAGCTTCGCGGACTCAGGGCTGTTCCTTTTCAAAAGGTTCTCGCCTTAGCGCCGCGCGCATCCGGCTTCAGCATCTGCAAGAGGTTCACGGATTGAAGGCGGTTTTTGTTCATTATTCAGCGCTCGTCTTAGCGCCGTGCACATTCTTCTGAGACCACGGCAAGATGTTCACGGATTCCCATGGTTAGCGTACCAGAAATCGTGTTTTGGAACGGCTCGGGATTGTCAGGACGCAGCAGTTACTTTGATTCGAAGCGTTGAAGTCTCAGGATCGTTCTCTGGTTTCGATTCAGGACTGGTCGTGAAGACGCAATTGTCAGGTTGATTCGTGGCGTTGAAGTCCCGAGAATGGTTTTTGGCACGCGGCAGAATCTTCAAACGGTTGTCTCCTATCGGGGCACTTTCTCAGTGGAAATGAAACTTTGTAGGGGCCTATGAAGAGGGAGTTTGGAGGGAGGTTTATGCCAACATCGTTGATGAGTCTTAGGTTTGCACTGGTCCTCCCTCTCTTTCTCCGCTCCCTCTTCCTCCTCCTCCTCCACTCCTTTCCTCCTCCTGCTCCTTCTCTTCATCCTCTTCTTTCACGTCGACTCCTCTCTTCTCCGCATCCTTCTCCACTCCTCTCCTCCTGCTCCCTCTCATCCTCCCCATCCTCTAGTCAGCTCCTCCTGCTCCTCCATTTCTGGCTTGTGCGGGCACGCCCCTCACACATCTCGTGGCCTCACGTGGGGGGTTCCGCCGAAAGCCTTAAGAGGCAAGGTCCGGGTGGCGGCCCCGATTCTCCTCAGGCGTTTCTTGCAACCATTGGGCGTTTCCACCGCAGGCTCACTGGCAAGGTCGCACGGCGTCCCGGCCGTGTTTGAGCACGCCAGACTTGCGTTTTTGTGGCTTCAGGGAGCTTCGCAGAATGGTTCCAGTGGCAGGGTCCGCCTGCGGCCCCCCTCCATGTCGCCACACCGCTCGTATGTCTCCGAGCCCCACAGGAACACTCAACCGAAGGCTCCAGTGGCAGGGTCCGCATGGCGGCCTCGGGCACTTTCCCGGACCTTTTCGGCGCGCCCTTCTAGCGTTGCGTGGGCCCACAGAGATCTTCGCTGCGTTGCCACGGGGCGCCTGCTGCGTAGCCACGTGGCGAACACAATCGCACTGTTGTTACGTGCCCCTGCGTTGTCACCTGGCGAGTTTAATCGAATATGATGTGTTCTTTCGCCCCCCAGGCGTTACCACGTGACGAGTAGAGTTGCGTAGTATGTTTGTCTGTTCTCAGGCGTTGTCCCGCGACGAGTGGAGTGTAATAGTATTTCTACCTCCACCCCCCCAGCGTTACCGCGTGACGAGTAGAGTAGAATAGTTGCTTGTTCCGCCCCTCTGCGCTGCCAGCTGTCATCCAACGCGCAAGACTAGAATAGCTATTGTGGCGCCCCGCTACGTGGCCACATGGCGAGTACAGCACAATAGTGCTGCCGTGTCGACATCCAGGCGTTGCCCTTTGATGGGCAGAGCGGGGCATCACGTGTTTCACCTTCCAGGCGTTGTAATGTGACGGGGCGAGTGGATGAGTCGATGGTTCGGTTCCCAGTCCTTGCCGCGTGACGAGCAGCGTAGAATCATGTTTGTCCCTCCTGCCCCCCTCTGTCTTTGCAATGTGACGGGTGGAGCATAATGGTGTTTGTGTCCGCCCCGCTACGGTGCCACGTGGCGAGTATGACTGAATGGTCTTTTGGTGTTCGCCCCCGATGCGCGGCCAAGCTGCGAGGAAAGCGGAGTGTTATTCTCGCACAGTTGTGCTCTAGAGCTCGGACCTCTTTATTTTCGCTCGTCGTCGTCCCTCTGGTCCCGGCCCTGGCCCTGGACCCAGCCTCCCCCCCTGGTCCTGGCCCCAGCCCCCCTCGCCCCGCTGGCCCTGGCCCTGGACCCAGCCACCCCTCCCCCGGCCCTGGCCCCAGTCCTCCTCGCCCTGGACCCTTTAGTTTCGTTCGTCGTCGTCCCCGGTCCGGTCCTGGCCCTGGACCCAGCCTCCCCCCCTGGTCCTGGCCCCAGCCCCCCTCGCCCCGCTGGCCCTGGCCCTGGACCCAGCCTCCCCCCCCCCTGGCCCTGGCCCCAGTTCCCCTCGCCCTGGACCCTTTAGTTTTGTTCGTCGTCGTCCCTCTGATCCTGGCCCTGGACCCTGCCTCCTCCCCTGGCCCTGGCCCCAGCCCCCCTCGCCCTGTAGCCTTTGTTTTCGTTCGTCGTCGCCCCTGGTCCTGGCCCTGGGCCCAGCCAGCCGCCTCCCCCGGCCCTGGCCCCAGGCCCCCTCGCCCTGGCGTCGTCGTCCCCCTGGCTCTGGCCTGCTTCCCCTGGCCCCCTCGCCCCCGTCCTCCTGCCCTGGCCCTGAACCCAGCCTCCCTCCTTGGCTATGGCGTCCCCTGGCCCTGGCCCCAACCCCCCTCGCCCAAGATCCTTTATTCTCTTGCACAGTCGTGTTCTAGAGCTCGGACCTATTTATTTTCGTGGTTCGTCGTCGTCCCCCTGGCTCTGGCTTCTCATCCCCGTCGTCGTCTTCTGGCGTCCCCGGGCCCTGGCCCCGGCCCCCCTCGCCCCGGACCCTTTATTTTCGTCGCCTTGGCTCTGGCCTGCTTCCCCTGCCATGGCCCCCTCGCTCCCGTCCTCCAGCCCTGGCCCTGAACCCAGCCTCCCTCCTTGGCTCTGGCGTCTCCTGGCCCTCACCCCAGACCCTCTATTTTGGTGGTTCGTCGTCGTCCTCCTGGCTCTGGCTTGCTTCCCCTGGCCCCCCGCTCCCGTCCTCCTGCCCTGGGCCTGGACCCAGCCTCCCTCCTTGGCCTTGGCGCCCCCTGGCCCTGGCCCCAGCCCCCCTCGCCCCGGACCCTTTATTTTCATGATTCGTCGTCGTCCCCCTGGCTGTGGCCTGCTTCCCCTGACCCCCTCGCCCCCGTCCTCCTGCCCTGGCCCTGAACCCAGCATCCCTCCTTTTCTCTGACGCCCCCCCCTCGCCCCAGACCCTTATTTTCGTGGTTCGTCGTCGTCCCCCTGGCTCTGGCCTGCTTCCCCTGGCCCCCTCGCCCCCGTCCTCCTGCCCTGGCCCTGAACCCAGCCTCTCTCCTTGGCCTTGGCGCCCCCTGGCCCTGGCCCCAGCCCCCCTCGCCCCCGCCCTATTATTTTCGTGGTTCGTGGTTTGTCGTCGTCCCCCTGGCTGTGGCCGGCTTCCCCTCGCCCCCGCCCCCATGGCTGTAGCACGCCCCCCCTCGCCCCCTCGCCCCAACCCGGACCTCTGGCCTCTGGTCCGAGCCGCGAGCCCCAGCCTATTGGCCATGGCCCTGGCTGAACTCAGCTTGTTTCCTGCCTTGGCCCCACTCGCCCCGACCCTGGCCTTCGCCCCAGCCCTCCTCGCCCCAGACCGTGTATTTTCGTGGTTCGAACCCGGACTTCTGGCCCCTGGTCCGAGCTTCAGTCCCTTTGCCCTGGCCCTGGACCCCCACTCGCCCCGACCTTGGCCTTGGCCCCAGCCCTCCTCGCCCCGGACCCTGTATTTTCGTGGTCCCGTCCCCCTGGCTCTGGCCCCCCACCCCCTGGCCCTCTCGCCCCCCACATGCCCCTCCTCGTCTTTCTCTCTTCAAATGTGAAAGAGCCATGGCACGCGTGCCACTTGTTTGTTTCGCCTCCCCTTTGTCAGCATGACAAGTAAATGCCGAGGGACTTCCGTGGGGGAGCCAAGGTACTCCCGTGGGTGGGGGGCGGGGGGCTCCCCCCTGGGCGCTCTTGGGGCAAGAAGCTGCGAGTGGGGGGAGAGAGAGAGAGAGAAAGAGAAAGAGAGAAAAAATAAGAAACACACTGACATATATATATATATATATATATATGTATATATATACACATTTCCAGAAGGGAGAGAGAGAGAGAGAGAGAGAGAGAGAGAACGAGGGGTTAGAGAGAGAGAGAGTGTTTTAGTCTGGCTTCCTGTGTAAGCATCCCTTGCTGCGGAGTCTTCTGCTCAGGGCCCCCCGGCAAAGCCAAGGCCCCTTGAGCGAGGACTCCTGCTCGCAAACATCCTTGCCTCGGGGCTCCCGAGCCAATGCCTGTGGCAGAGGATTCCGCGCACCCAGACCCCCGACGTCGTGATTTTCTCACGACGTCGCCCCCCAGAGGTCTGGACCCCTTCCCCGGGACCGGTTTTTCATCCTGCATCGTTTTTTGACGGTCCCGAGGCCCCGGAAGGGCCCCCAGAGGGCGAAAATAGCGAAAAACCTCCCGTCGTGATTTTGTTCACGATCACGACGCCAGGAGGTCTGGGCACAGGCCTCCCCTCCGCCAAGGCCGCGGGCGCCCCGCTGGGCGCCCGCGGGGCGTCGGCGTCGGGGGGGGGGGGCGCCGAGGCCTCGCCTGCGGCCCGAGGGGCCTGCCGCCCGCGGGGCGCCCCGAGGGGGGCGCGCCGGGGGCAGGGCGTGCGCCCCGGGGGGCTCGTCCGGGCGCCCGGAGAGTCAGGAGGGGAAAAAGCACAGCCTGTTTTTTTTTTTGATTCAGGCAAGTTTACTTGCATGGCGTTCGTCTCTTCAAGCGAATACTAGCGTGCAAGTGCCTTTCGACTTGCGTGATTTCCGCGCCCCCCCCCCCGGGCTTGCTTCAGGCTCAGCCCCCACCCCCGTCCATGCAAGTAAACTTGCCAGAGTCTATAAAAAAACAGGCTCACACAGACACAATGAATCGTCGATCCCCAGGAAAACATGGTAAAATGTGAGCATTGGGCGGGAAGGTAAAAACCCAGAATATATATATCGGAACGTATGGGGGGCATGTTTTTACCTGTGTGCATGTATTTGTGTGTCCCAGGGCCCCTTCAGAGAGGTCGGCTGCCGCCCGCCCGGCCCGCCTGCGCGGGCGCGCCGTGCGCCGGGGGCGGGCGTGCGGAGCTGCTGCGCGGCACCCCGTCGAGGGCCGCCCCCGGGGGCGCCTGCGCGTCGGGCGTTGCCAGAAGTGCCCCTGGCCCAAGGGTGCCTGAGACGACGCGAAGATCGGGACAAAATCGGATCGGGATAACTCGAAATCTCTGAGAATCGGCGGGTTTGGAGGATGTATTGGGCGCCGCGGCCGCTCCAGAGCGTTCCGGAACGCTCTGAGAGCGCTCCGGAACGCTCTGGAGCGATTTATCCCGATCCTAGCCCTGTTTTAGCCTGCGCGTCGGGTGTTGCTAGAAGTGCCCCTGGCCCAGGGCGCCCCCAGGATGCTCTCGGGGTGGCCCAGCCGGCCTCCAGAGCACCCCCTCACGACGCCCAGAGGGTCCCGGGGGCCAGAGATGGAGCGAACAACTGGGGGTACCCTGGGCCAGGGGCACTTCTAGCAACACCCGAGCCCGAGCGCCAGGCGAAGCCCAGGATCGCCGAGTGCGTTCCACTGCTCGCAGAGTGCCCACTCGCAGACTTCCGAGAGACGCCCGGTCCGCTCTGGCGTGATTCATCGCAGATCCCCGGCGGGGGAGCCAGGCCGTTTGCGAGTGGTGACTTTGCGAGCAGTGGAGCGCGCTCGTCGACAGGGGCTGCGAGCAGGAGCCCCAACAGATAGTCCCAGGGGCCACACCGCAGAGCCAGCAGAGTGGGCCCCAGGAGCGTGAGCGGCGGCCTGCAGAAGGGGGTGGCGGCAACCAACAGGACGGAGAGGCACGAGGCACAGACACCGCGTGCACAGCAGGCGAGGGAGACCTCCTCCTCCTCCTCCTCCTGCTCCTCCTCCTTCGCCTCCCTCTTGTGCTCCTCCTGCTCGTCCACTCACCTCCTCCTCCTCCTCCTCCTCCTCCTCCTCCTCCTCCTCCTCCTCCTCCTCCTCCTCCTCCTCCTCCTCCCCCTTCTCCTCGTCCTCCACTCTTCTCCTCGACCTTCTCGTCTTCTCCTCCCCCTCTCCGCCCGCCTCTCCTCTCCTCCCCCGTTCCGCCTGCCAGCTCGCCCGCGCGCCATACGCGCGCGCGCCCGCCCGCGCGTCCGCCCGCCCGCCAGCCACGCCCGCCCGCCCGTCTGCCTGCCCGTGTGCCCGTCCGCCCGCCCGCGCGCCCGCGCGCCCGCCCGGGTGCGCGCTGGCGCGCCCCGCGCCACTGGCAGCGCCTGGGAGGCGGAACGCAGAGGCAAAGGCTCGGCGCAGCACGCGGCACCGCCAGGGGTGCTGAGCTCGCCACGCGGCAGCGCCGCGGGGTGAAGCATACCGCTTTTGCTCTACTCGTTTCGGATGCGACTCCTGGGGGGTCAAATTCTGCTTTCGCCCTGGTCCGAAATCTGGGCTAATCCCGCTCAGTCCCGCTCGATCCTGCTTAATCCGGCTTAATCCCGCCTAATCCGGCTTAATCCCGCTTAATCCGAGGCCCACTCCGTCGTAACAGCTCCCAAATGGGGCTTAATCCTCCTTAGTTTTTCCGACGATAACCTCCCAGTAGTTGCCTCCTAAACTCGTCACGCGGCAACGCCTGGAGGACGGAAACGAATGCCAGCCCACTCGATTCGTCAGGTGACAGCCCGTGGGCAACCGCAAGACATGTTTGCCGAGTCTGCTTGCACAGCGCCATGTGGCGAAGCACATCTGATTCGAGTGTACTCATCTCGGGCCGGGCGAAAGGGGGGGATTGGGAAAGGGGGGGTTACGAAATCTGCTGCATGCAGCTGGTTTCGGCCCCACCGAGGGGCCCATTCCTCGATACATAGCCGCCTCCGGCGCCGGGAGGCGCCGGGAAAATCAGCTACGTGAGCTGATTCTCAACCCCCCCCTTTGCTATCCCCCCCTTTCGCCCGGCCCGATCATCGCATGGCATTGCAGAGGGGCGGTAACCGTTATCATTCCCCCTTTGCTCGTCACGTAGCGTCTCCTGGGAGGGCGTATCGATATGCGATTCCTATCGACTCGGCACATGGCAGCGCAGCGGGGCGGGAAGCAACTATTACATCTGCTGGGCGTGGGGCGCTCGAAGGGGGGCCTCGGCCAGTTGAAGACAATTCCTCTTCCTCTTCGTCCTCCTGCTCGTCCTCCTCTCCTCTCCTCCTCTCCTCACAAGTAGAATCCATCCCCTTCTGGGCAGAATGAATTGGAACCCATGGGAAGAAACATCAGAGAACAAACGAAATCCTGGGGGACTCCTTCGCCCCCCCAGAAGTCCCGCAACATTGTTGTTGTTGGTGTTGCTGTTGCTGTTGTTGCTGTTGTTATTGTTGTTGTTGTTGATGGTGGTGTGTTGCTGTTGTTGTTGTTGTTGTTGTTGTTGTTGTTGTTGTTGTTGTTGTTGTTGTTGCTGTTGCTGTTGCTGTTGCTGTTGTTGCTGTTGTTGCTGCTGCTCCTGCTGCTGCTACTGCTGTTTCTGTTGTTGTTGTCGTCGTTGTTGTTGTTGGTGTCGGTGGTGGTGTTGGTGTTGTTGTTGTTGCTGAGGTTGTTATTGTTGTTGTTATTGTTGTGGTTGGTTGTTGTTGTTGATGTGGTTGTTAGTTTTGTGTTTGTTTGTTTTGTTATCCAATGGACGTCATTGATCATGCTATTCCGTTGCAAGGAGTCCTCCGTCGAGGGTTCAGTAATAAAGATTCTTGAAACAGAGCTCATTCTGAATGATTCCTCAGTCAGGACTTCGCGTTGGAATCTCCTGAGCCAGGGCGCGTTGTTGACGATCCCGCTATCAAGGGAGACTTGGTAAGTGTCCCATCTTCAAACAAAGTTAGTTGCTAAATGAGTGTCCCCGCCACTTCTCTTTAGCACGGGCTCCGCAGAAAGACCCCTCTAGAAAGTCTTCGTTTTTAAGGACGTCTTAAGCAACGATCCCCGCGTAAGGATATCTTTAATGAGGACTCAGTTGTACGGGCTCCTGCACGAGGGCTCGACAGCAAGATCATACAGTTTCTTGAATGAGGATTTCTTTACGGAGAAGTACTCGGGTAGGATTCCCTATCTCGGGCCCCAAGGTAAGTAGTGCTCTAATAATATGATTCTTCAGCCAGGATCCTTCGTAAGGATCTGGTATGAAACGGATTCAGTCGTCGGGAGTCTTTTTTCTGTGAAAGGATCATTCGGCAAGATTTCCTTGTAATGCTATTTGAGTATGGAATGATCAACAATGGTGCCGTCGGCCGGACTCCTTAGAACTGTTTTAATGCTGATTATTGGATGCGGACATGTCAATAATGGTTTGTTGGTAAGGGCTACTCTGGTAAATATTCCTGTAAAAGGTACAACGCTACATGCGCCCACAGCACTTCCCTTCAGCCTACTGTTGCCCTATTCCCTGCTCTGTTTCCCATCCATAACCATCTGTTGCTCGGGTTGGGTTATCCCTGTCTTTCCCGCTCTCTCCAGAAGAGACTCCCAAGACCTGCCGCTTTCCACACTCATTCCCGTGTGCTTGTGCTGTGCTGGGGCTGTCCGGCGCCGCGAAACAGAGAACGAGTTCGTGCGGGGCGTGCTCGCCGTTCGGAGAAAGTGCGATCATCATCGGGAGGCTTTCAGTGGTAGCGGAGCCAGTGACGTTCCACCGGCTCTTGAAGATACATGAGCCGTCCGCGTCGGGATGGCGACGAAGAGCTTCAACAAGATGAAGATAAATCTCGTGAGGGTGGACGTGATCGAGAGCCTCAGCCAGGCTACGACGGAGTGAAACCAGAGATGACCTACTAGCGGTGGAGGAAGGAGCTGAGCCTGTGGCGCTCGACTACCCACATCCCGCAGGCCAAGAGGGGCGCGAAGTTGCTGCGCAGGCTGGAGGGCGACGCCAAGGAGGCTGTAGCCGACATGGAAGACGAGGCGATCGTGGCGGAGGACGGCCTGGAGCAGATGCTGGTGTTGCTGGACGAGGCCTTCTTTCCATTCCTCGAGCAGACGATGCCGCGGGCGTCCGAGCGGGCGGTGTACGCGTCGATGCGCGGGAAGGGGTAGAGCATGCTGGAGTACATTATCGCAGCGGTGGGCCGCTTCAACGAGCTCAGGCGAGAGGGCGCGGAGCTGCCGTCCGAGGCTCATGGCTACATCATGGCGCGGCGTGCGAAGCTCGGCGACAAGGGCGAGGACCTGATCAAGACGTGGACTGCTGGGAGTTTCCGAGAGGCAGAGGTGATCAGGGCGCTGCGGAGGCTCGACAATATCTCCAGCGACAGGGGGGACTGGTAGTTCTTTGGAGAGGACGTCGAGGAGGCCGGCCACGTGGAGGAGCACTACCCGACGATGGAGGCAGTCGATGAGCTCGACGACGATCCGGAGTACATCTACGTCATCGAGGACGACCTGTGGGGGTTTCACGAGGAGGCCGACATGACCACGGCCCTGAGAAGAACAAGAGAGGCTTCGGCAAGGGAAAGCCGAAGGGCAAGGGCAATGACACGGTGCCACCTCCGCGCGTCGCCAGCTTCGGCAACAGAAACAAGTACCAGGGCGGCCAGAGCAGAAAGGTGCGGGTCCACATCGACGCGATCAAGCTAAGGACGAAGTGCGCGCGGTGCGGCCAGGTCGGCCACTGGGCCAAGGAGCGCGTCCACCAGCCTGACGCACGTGGGGCCTCTGCCGCGGCAAAGACGAAGTCCGGCTTCTTCGCGGGCGCCACGGCGGCCCGCGCGGCAGTCCGCCCAGGCGCCGAGGGAGAGTTCTTTGAGCGCGAGTCCCGGCACAATCATCATCATGGCCACCATCGAGACCCCGCGGGCTCAAGTGGGACCTCGAGGGCGTCTTGTCTCGTGTTCGGGGTGTTTTGGAGCGCGGCCTCGGTGGGTCTGAGGAGCTTCGGCCGGGCGCGGGATCTCCTGGGGGTTGTTCGAGATGAGGTGCCAGAACGAGTGGGAGTTATTGAAGGTTGGCGTGGGCTATCCCTTGGGGAATGGAGAGGCCTTGGTGGGCACCGCGGCCCAACCTGGCCTGATTGGGGTTCAAGCTCTTCAACGGCTCGAGGAGGCTCTTAGAGTTCGGAGACTCAGGGTCAAGCGGGTCAATGCGCCAGCCCGGTCACAGGGAGTTGGGGTCAAGCTAAAGCTGTCGGAGTTGTGGTCGCGCCTTTCGGCATCGAAGTTTCACGTGGTCTTCTGGAGCTCACGGTCGCAGAGGGGCGCGTTCCGCTCTTGCTGCCTGCGAGGAGCTTAGAGGAGTTCGAGGCCCGTGTAGATCTTGAGAACATGAAACTCATTCGCCGCAAGGCAGGCACGGAAGTTCAGATGGACGGGCCACGTCGCAGTATCAGTTGTGGAGTTCAGACCTGCAGGGTGGACGGTCCCCTTGGGCGCGCACTCTCACAGGGGTGAGGTTTCCCATCCGCGGCAATTTTAGTCGTGGCAGCAGTTCTCTCGACGCTAAGCCAGCCGGCGATGCATTTCGTATTTGCACATCTTCACGAAGTGCAGTCGAACCTGCACTTGGCGCGGACTCCAGCACGACAGGCGTGGGTCCGATTAGCCGCCCGCGTGGTTCTCTTGTCATGTTCGCGGCCGCTTGGGGCTATTCTCGCCGCTGCACCCGGGAATGCGCCGCGGCTGGGGGAGCGGCGAGGAGGGGGGGGGGGCGCCTGGTGATCTGGGTATTTCCAAGGCGGGCCCAGGCTCCAGTGCGAGGGCAACCTGTGGAAGTACTACCTGCGGCGCAGCCCGGTCCTTGGGTGCCAGTGCACTACCCGCAGTGGAAGGCGGTGCACTGCGCGCGCCTGGAGACGGAGGTGGACGGTCGTAGAACCAGGGCAAATACGAGAGGGCGAGGAGGTTCTGCGTGACCGACCCAGAGAAGGAGACCTACGGGGCCCATTGCCATCTATGCAGGGCCGACGCGTGCAAGTTCCACGAGTGGGAGATAATGCCCCCCAGCCGTCGACACTGGATATGGCTTCTGGGCTACCAGCTGCTGGACGCGCGCGGGGAGTTCGAGAAGGGGGTCAGCGAGTGGCATCATCCCGTCGAAAAGCTGAACGGCATTGGCGGAGGGCCCTCGGCGACGCAGCGCACCCTGCGCGGGGGTCGGCGGGGGAAGGGCCCAAGGCGAACGCGCTGCTGGCCAGGGGGAAGGCACGGGCGCTGCTTCGACTCAAGGACAAGCCCATCGAGGAGGTGTCCAGACCGTTGAATCCGCGACCAGCGAGGGGGGCATCAAAGACACCGAAGAGTTTAACAGGTCCTGCAGCAGCGAGTCCGAGCCAGGGACTACCGAGCCTGGCGAGCGGGCGGGTGAAGGAGCGAAAGAAGATGCTCAAGCGAGGCGAGGACACGATGGAGCACGACGAGGGTGGTGGTCTGGGGAGGATTGAGCTAAGATTGGAAGGAATTCGACCTGGAAGGCTGGCGAGGTGGAACGGGGTCGGCATCAGCGAGGAGACAGGAGTACCAGGAGATGGAGCAATCCTGAGCACCACCGACGAGCATCTGTCGTAGGCGAAGAAGCTGCAGCATGACAGGGGATTCGCAAGGGGCTCGCGCTGGTGGGAGTTCTCAGATGGCCAGTTTGAGGAGCAGGTGGGCCACCTTCCGGAGGACCTGGGAGGCAAGGTCGTGCTCGTGAGCTGGGAGATCGAAGCTAATGTCACGTTCTTGGACGAGGAGCTGAAGGAAATTCCGCACGGCGTTCTTGCGGACATCAGGAGGGGGCCGGATATCATGGTGGTGGAGACGCACTCGATACCGAGGGTCTCTGAGGTGCTGGCGAAGTCCGGAAAGGGAGGCGGAGCT
Organism: Prorocentrum cordatum; assembly: GCA_963575745.1. Lineage (NCBI taxonomy): Eukaryota > Dinophyceae > Prorocentrales > Prorocentraceae > Prorocentrum > Prorocentrum cordatum. The sequence goes on along the minus strand of CAUYUJ010011559.1, from coordinate 213,369 downwards.
GCCTGCGACATGCAGCTGGGATGCACCTCTGACCAGGCGCAAGATCGGCCTTCGTGTCAAGCGGAAGCACGTGCCATGGATCCTGATCTCACAATGGGGTGCCCACCGCGTGGCTCAATGAGCGCATTGATGGAGTGGAACTACAGCAGGATGGACCCAGACAAGGCACGAGCTCATCTCCGCGCTGGACTTCTACACCTACGACGCACTGTGAAGCTGCTGGCACAGAGGCACCACAAGGGCAAGTACTTCCTGTTCGAGCACCCGCGGACTTCGCGAAGTTTCCTCGAGCCAGATGTGAAGGCTCTGATGCAGCTGGATGGAGTGCATGCGGTACATGGAGGTCAGGGCATGTTTGGGCTAAAGAACCAGCTCGTCATGCCCTGGAAGAAGCCGACCACGTCAGTTCCGCTTTCTGAGAACGTCGCCAGGAAGCTGGCTAAGCGGCGCAAGGGGTGCCATGACCACGAGGCGCTCATCAACGGGAAGGCGCGCGCTGCGGAGAGGTACCCGGTGGAGCTGTGCCAGGCGATCGCCAGGGAGGTTCACGACGGCAGCTTAGAGAAGACCTAGCCGCTCAAGGACCGTGCGAGGATATCTACAACGAGGTGGACGAGGAGCCAGAGGAAGAGGAGGACGGTGACGAAGCCGAGGCGCCAGGAGAGGAGCCCATGGACAAACTGGAACGAGGTGGAGGACCATAACCGACTGCGGAGGAGAAGAAGCTGATCCGGGAGTTGCACGAGAAATGGGCCCATCCAAGTAAGGTTGGTTCTTGCAGGGCGTTGCGACCAGGGCGTGTGCGACCACGCCTAGTTAAGTGGGCCAAGGAGTGTTTTTGTTCCGCGCGACGCGTGCAAGTCCAGGTCTCGACCCGAGCCGGGGCGAGTAGGAGCTATTTCGAAGCCATGCCGGATGAACCACGTGGTCTGGGTGAATCTCATCTTCATCAAGGAGGGCAGCAATTTCCTATCTCAACATTGCCGATTGGGGCACCCACTACTCGATGTTCCAGCGCGCTCCGATGGGGAAGAAGACGCATTGCAACCTGCGACTCGCCTTCTGCAGGAGCTGGCTACGGGTGTTCGGGCCGCCGGAGGTCTCTGTGGTGGATGAAGGAAAGGAGTTCGTGGGGGCGTTCGCTGATCGAGCACCTGAAGAAGGGTGCTGGATCTCGACCATTGATGCGCGTTCGCCGTGGAGGAGCGCGAAGACCGAGCGGGCAGGTAGCCGCTTCATGGCAATCTACGCCAAGGCGTGCGAGCTGGAGGCGCCGGAGACGAAGCACGAGGCGGGGGCTCTGGTCATGCCATGTGAGGTGGCGAGGAGTCTGTTCATCAATCGGTCGGGAGCTTCGCCCGTGCAGCGAGAACTGGGCCAACTGCCGCGCCTGCCATGAAACTTGCTGTCGGACGACTGCATGGACCCACGCTTGCTCACACGAGATCCGGGTACTGAAGTACATCGGCCACGCAGATTTCGACTTGCAGCTCATCTCGCCATGATGGAGACGCTCACCAGTCGATCAAGCGGGCCCTGGGAACTGGTGCACGTCCCCGAGTTCAAGTACAAGATGAATATTGGGTTTGGGTGTGGTGGTAATTCGGCAAGGACTCGGCGGACAAGTGTCTTCCCGACTACAAGAAGGAGAGGTGGGTGGATCCGTGTGTGTTGCGCATGGTCAAGGACGGTTCTGCGTGGGTCAACCACCAGAGCGAGCTCTGGCAGTGCAGTCTGGAACAAGTGAGGCTTGCTTCGAGTGACGCGTGCAGGGGAGCTGAATTGCCGAGTACACATTATGATGATATTCGTCAACAGTTGAGTCGGAGAGGCAGACGTCACGGTTTCAAGAACCTCACAACCGAAGGACCTTATCCGGAGTGGGCTTGGGACGGTGATCGAACATGTCATGTCCCTGATGACGGTGGCCAGGAGGTGAGAGAGGATCAGGCCTACGAGAAGCCAGGGAGCACGGAGGAGGAGCCCCGAGTAATACCAGAAGAGCGTCACGATCCGCCAGAAGAGCCCAGGAGAAGGACAACCTGACCCAGCACGTGTGGACGAAGCTGAAGGTGAGATTCAGGAAGAGAAGGAGATGCGCGAGGGTGTGGAGAAGCTCATCAGGGAAGCGCTGGAGGAGGAGCCGTTTGAGAGGCACGTCAGGCAGCGAGGTGAAAGACATCCTGAAGATGAGGAGCTGCCGCGCAGAGCGGCGGAGGCAGCGCCTGACAGCATCGAGGAGGTTCCGGCCGCACTGGGCCTGGAGCTGGACATCGCGGGGCTTCACAAGGGACTGACGCGCAAGCTCGAGTCGCAGGCGAGGGGCCACGCCCTACCAGGAGGAGGATCGAGGCGGCACTTGAGAAAGCGGTGGGGCGCAACCTGAAGATGGGCCTGGAAGAGCGAGGAGTTGCAGCGCGAGAGGAGAGCCTCAGGAGGGCGAGCTGGAAGGAGGAGATGGATGAGGACTTGCTGTTCGTTAGCGCTGCGACCAACAAGTACCCGGAGGTCGGCCACTTCCACTTCGCTAAGAAACGAGGAGGAGAGGAGGTACGTGAGCGCCAGATCACCGAGGAGGAGAGGCCGAAGTGGGCGGAGGCGGACGCGACCGAGTGGTGGGGTGTGAAGTCAACAGGTGGGCTGCGAGTTCTACCGTTGGACGAGAGTCGCAAGGCGCGGGAGACTCTGATTCGTCAAGGCAAGGAGGACCGTATCATACTTTCCAGAATGGCGCGCAGAAAGAAGCCTTCTGAAGTTCGAAGAGCCTCGTACAAGAGCAGGCGGTCTGTTCGCGGAGATCAAGACCCATAGTTTCTTCTGTCTTTGGCATGGTTGGCCCCAACGGTGGCGACGAGTTCTCTGGCGATGGCACTGCAGATCGCGTGTCGCACAAGTGGAAGGCCGCTGCCGGGGATCTGGAAGGCGATCATGCAGTCGGACAAGCTGGTGCGTGAGAGCGGGAAGCTGTGCGCAGAGCAGCTTCGAGGCGGACTACCAGGCATGGGGGCGGGGCAGCTGATCAAGCTAATCTCGGGAGTATACGGACTGGGAGACGCCCCGCTACACTTTCGCAGGGGGCCCAAGCGCGACCTGGTGGAGTTGGGTTACCGGCAGAGTACCCTGGATCCCGCGGTGTTCATGCTGTTTCCTGCTGGAGGCGCTGTGGAACCGCCGGTTCGGCTCACTGGTCTTGGAGGACACCGAGGAGGAGATGGTCCAGGAATCCATGCTGCCCCAGATGCGGAGGGCATAGCGGCTGTGGAGGTTGACGACATCTGTGATGTAGGAGGGTAGAGGCACCAGGAGCATATTGTGAAGTTGCGAGCCAAGCGCAGGTTTGGTAAGGTGAAGGTGCTGATGCACGGGCATGAGGGGTCTATGTTCAATGGGGGGCGCTGCGCCCAGGACGCTGACTATGCGGAAGTTCATCGGGGAGCGGCTGTTTCCTATGAAGTTCGTGAAGGACAAGGCTGCGACCGATTTGCTGGACTGCTGGAGGGTGCAGTCAAGCTCGCGCGCTTCTGGGTTCGCTGAAGTGGCTGACGAGGGAGCTCAGGGCAGACGGCAGTGGGAGGCGCAGTCTCCTGCAACAGTCCCTCAGCAAGCTGGCTTATGAAGACGCGGGGGGGATCGACCAGCTGGCCGAGCACATGAAGGAGACGGCGGAGGTGGGCATTCGGGCGTGGTCAATACCATTCGATGAGCTCATGTGGCTCTTGGTGTCGGACGCTAGTCTACACGACAGTAGTGAAGGAGTCTCTCAGGGTGCGTTCGCATTGATCGTGCCAGCCATGGAGTTGCAGACGGCCAGCGGAGGCTCCGGAGGCGGGCGAGTCCCCCAGCTTTGAGAATCTCGCGGATGACGAGGGCGGTGGATTCCACGCTACATGCGGAGACCCTGTCGCTGAACAGCGATGTGGCGGAGCTTGGCTGGATGATCACGTTGTGCCATGAGTTCGCGTTCTCTGGCTTCAAGCTCGTCAACTGAGGGCGGCGGTGCGAGGCGCGGAGGCTACTCTCCCTTGGCGGGCCGCAATGCAGAGGAGAATCGTGCTGAGTCCCTGCGGAGAGGGGCTCTGCGTGGTGCACGCGAAGTCGCTGTGCGACTACCTGCAGAGGGAGACGACGGGCTGTCGGAATCGCAAGTGTGCTACTCAGACCCAGATCATCAGGCAGGCGATGAAAGCGCTGGGTTGCGAGATCCGCTGGCTGAACCACCCGGCCGTGGTCGTGGGCGGGATGGCGAAGAGATGATAGGCGCGGATGGACTGATGGTGCAGCTCATGCGAGAGGGGGCGCTCTGCATCACCGACGAGTGCGAGGCGATGGAGGCGCACCGAAGCGCTGCCGGGCAGAGGCCTCATCGCTAGTGACTTGAGCCTGCTCTTCGGAGGCTTCAGGGAAAAACGATTTCTGGGAGCTGTAAATTTCAGCGCTACGTGTGCCCACATCCTTCCCCTTCAGCCTGATGTTGCCCAGTTCCCTGCTCTGTGTCCTATCCATAGCCATCTCTTGCTCGGGCTGGTTTGTCCCTGTTTCTCCCGCTCTCTCCAGAAAGGGTCTCCCAAGACCTCCCGCTTCCCATGCTCATTCCCGTGTGGTTGTGCTGTGCTGGGGCTGTCTGTCTCTGCGAGACACAGAGCGAGCTCGCGCGGGGCGTGCTCGCCGTTCGGAGGAAGTGCGATCAACATCGGGAGGCTATCCACTCCTTAACGAAAGGCTCCTTGATCAGGATTGCGCATGGTGAATTTGTTAGCCGGGGCTCCTTAGCAAAAGTTGTTGTTATGTTTTTTCGGCAAGGGTTGCTGCAATTCTCATTGATGAACACGGATTCCTCACCAAGCCTCTCTTAATGGGAATGTTTCAGTAAGGACTTGTCGGCAAGGATTTGTACATATAGACTCCTGACTAGAGGTATGGATCGCCCAGGTGTGTGAATACGAACTCATGAGACATGCATCCTTAGTGCGCCTCTTCCTTTGCCAATGATTCCTCTGCACAAGCTCTGTCGCAAATATTCCGTGCTGTGAATCCCTTGTGTGGGAACGTTTATGGGGTCATTTTTCCGATGGCGCCCAGGCAGAAGGGGTCCTTCGTAAAGGAATCTTTGATGTGGATTACGCAATAGGGAACCCATACCCAGAAGCCTCTTGTTCAGATTCATGAGTGAGGAATCCGTGCTTCGGTGTCCTAACCAAGGAATCTTTGGCGCAGACAGCCTGCTTCAATAACCCGCGACGCAAGATATGGAATGGACTGCCCTTACGCAGGACCTTGCACTTAGGGGCTCCTACTTGGGCTCCAGGGGCGGTCCGGCCAGCTCGTCGCCTCCCGTCACCGCCGTCGCCGACCTGCTGCTTGGCCTCTTTGGCCACCCTTGTCTCAGGAGGGGAAATGATCCTGGCGAAGGACCCAACCATATTCACACAGACACAATTCATCGTCCATCCCCAGGAGAATATAGGAAAATATGGGAAGTGGGGGGGAAGACGAAAACCCAGAAAATGATGGCAAACTATGGGGAATCCTGGTATTTGTGTGTGTTTATTTGTAGGCCCCTTCATTGTGGCGCCTCCCGGCCCCAGGGGCGGTCCGGCCAGCTCGTCGCCTCCCGTCGCCGCCGTCGCCGATCTGCCCTGGTGGCAGTCCGGCTGGCTCGTCGCCGCCCGTCGCCGCGCTGCCTGGCATTGCGTAGCATTGCACGGTGTTGCGGTGCGTTGCATTGGTTCGCCGTGCTTCGCATTGCCGTGGACCGGTGTGAACTGAGTCGTGCTGTTCTACATCATTTGGTGTTGCTTTGCATTGCGTTGCTTTGCTATGCGCAGCTAGGTATTGGTTTGGATTGTTTGGGGCTGCTTTGCATCGCATTGCATCTCGTTGTATTGATCTGCCTCGCGTCGCATTGCTTCGCATGGCCGTGCATTGCCCTGCGTTGCGCTGCGTTGCTTTGTGTTGCGTTGTATTGCCATGCGTTGCTACGCATTGCTTTGCATTGGTTTGGATTGCTTCGCATCGCATTGTATCTCGCTGTATTGCCTTGCGTTGTTTGCGTTGCATTGCTCCGAAGTGTTGCTCATTGCGTTGTATTGCTTTGCGTTGCGTTGCGTTGCATTGCTTTGCATTGCTGTGCATTGCGTTGCTTGCATTCCTTCGCGTTGTTTTGCACTGGTGTGCATTGCGTTTCGTTGCCATGTATTGGCTTGTATGGTTTTGCATTGCATCGCGATACATATATTGCGCCATGTGGGTAGCACCGACTAGACTGCACCACACTGGTTGCACCACCTAGACTGCCCCGCACAGATTGCAAGAGCTCGCTGTCCGGGGCATTCGCTGGTGAAGGGAAGGATTCCCTCGGATGTGAGAGTTGACAGGGGAGCCGAGGGTCGGTGGTTCGAAGATATTGTCCTGAGGGATGGGGTCCTAAGGATGAGGTGCCTCAAGCAATGTAGATGCACCCCTTGGATCCCTTCATATCCTTAGGACCCCATCCCTCAAGACCCCACCTTCGAACCACCTCCGTCGAAACTTCGGCTCAAGGGTACTGTCATCTGCTCAGATCGAATGCGCGTGTCGGTTGGTTGACAGCGTCCTCTCTGGGTCACATTGCATTTGGATACAGCAAGTGTGTTGGCTGGTGTTGTCTCCCCCCAGACGGGGAGAAGATCCTCTCTGGCTCAGGCGACGGTACTTTGAAGCTCTGGCTCGCGTCTGACGGTGCGATGCAGCAGACCTTGGGTGGACATGGCGAACCTGTTTGGTGTTGTTGTTTCTCTCCAGACGGGAAGAAGATCCTCTCTGGCTCAGCCGACTGTACTTTGAAGCTCTGGCTCGCGTCTGACGGTGCGGTGCAGCAGACCTTGAGTGGACATGGCGATGTGGTTTGGTGTTGTTGTTTCTCTCCAGACGGGAAGAAGATCCTCTCTGGCTCAGGCGACGGTACTTTGAAGCTCTGGCTCGCGTCTGACGGTGCGATGCAGCAGACCTTGAGTGGACATGGCTATATGGTTTTGTGTTGTTGTTTCTCTCCAGACGGGAAGAAGATCCTCTCTGGCTCAGACGACGGTACTTTGAAGCTCTGGCTCGCGTCTGACGGTGCGTTGCAGCAGACCTTGAGTGGACATGGCGATGTGGTTAGGTGTTGTTGTTTCTCTCCAGACGGGAAGAAGATCCTCTCTGGCTCAGGCGACGGTACTTTGAAGCTCTGGCTCGCGTCTGACGGTGCGTTGCAGCAGACCTTGAGTGGACATGGCGCAGATGTTTCGTCTTGTTGTTTCTCTCCAGACGGGAAGACGATCCTCTCTGGCTCATATGACGGTTTTTTGAAGCTCTGGCTCGCATCTGACGGTGCGTGGCAGCAGACCTTGAGTGGACATGGCGATGTGGTTAGGTGTTGTTGTTTCTCTCCAGACGGGAAGAAGATCCTCTCTGGCTCAGACGACGGTACTTTGAAGCTCTGGCTCGCGTCTGACGGTGCGTTGCAGCAGACCTTGAGTGGACATGGCGATGTGGTTAGGTGTTGTTGTTTCTCTCCAGACGGGAAGAAGATCCTCTCTGGCTCAGCCGACTGTACTTTGAAGCTCTGGCTCGCGTCTGATGGTAGTAAATCACGGACAGAACAGCAAACAGTTGATACAGATAAGCAGCATGTTGAAGTAACGTTTAGTGATATTTTGAACAAGTACCAAATTCTGAAAGCTGCCCAGTTGCCTCGGCTATCCCCCTACTTGGAATACGGGGTCGACATAGTTTCACTGGATAACCCATTTGGCAAATTTATGGCACAGCTTGTCATCAGCACGGCCGTAGGGCATAGGGAGTCTTACAGGTCTGCATTGTATTGTGATCCGCCTCAGCTGGATATTGTCGGTGTGCGATCGGTAGTGAACCCAAGACTACAGCATTTGTATCAAGCAAAGCTTGGGCTTCTCGAGGGCAAGAGGCGCCCGGGCCCGTGCTCTCCGATTGCGGCCCTATCGCATTTGAAAGTGCCTGTCAACATGCACGACTTCGACTTGAACGAGCACTTCATGTTCCATGGGGCTGCACCATCCACGCTAGAGAAAATTTGCAAGGGTGGTTTCAACCCACAGCGGGGTGGCGAGGCTACTGGTAAGCTCTTCGGTACCGCCGCGTATTTCGCTGCAAATTCTTCGAAAAGTGACGACTACACAGAGGAGCGCACAAATCCGTTGGCAAGGAGTGCCAGGAGGACAATAATTGTTTCCCGCGTTGCTCTGGGCGAGTCTTTCCGCGCGTTAAGGTCCATGCAGGACGCCACGAAGCCCCCAGACAACAGCGATGGCATGGACTTCGACTCAGTCTGGGCAGACACGTCGAGCAATGGGGGCTGCGTGGACCATATAGAGGTCATGGTGTATTCGGAGGGCCAGGCTCTGCCAGTGGCACTCGTGGACTACCGTCATGCAGACGACTGTGCGTGCGCCTTCTGCCGGCGGCGGCCTTGACACGCCGACCTGCTGCTTGGCCTCTTTGGCCACCCTTGTCTCAGGAGGGGAAATGATCCTGGCGAAGGACCCAACCATATTCACACAGACACAATTCATCGTCCATCCCCAGGAGAATATAGGAAAATATGGGAAGTGGGGGGGAAGACGAAAACCCAGAAAATGATGGCAAACTATGGGGAATCCTGGTATTTGTGTGTGTTTATTTGTAGGCCCCTTCATTGTGGCGCCTCCCGGCCCCAGGGGCGGTCCGGCCAGCTCGTCGCCTCCCGTCGCCGCCGTCGCCGATCTGCCCTGGTGGCAGTCCGGCTGGCTCGTCGCCGCCCGTCGCCGCGCTGCCTGGCATTGCGTAGCATTGCACGGTGTTGCGGTGCGTTGCATTGGTTCGCCGTGCTTCGCATTGCCGTGGACCGGTGTGAACTGAGTCGTGCTGTTCTACATCATTTGGTGTTGCTTTGCATTGCGTTGCTTTGCTATGCGCAGCTAGGTATTGGTTTGGATTGTTTGGGGCTGCTTTGCATCGCATTGCATCTCGTTGTATTGATCTGCATCGCGTCGCAGTGCTTCGCATGGCCGTGCATTGCCTTGCGTTGCGCTGCGTTGCTTTGTGTTGCATTGTATTGCCATGCGTTGCTACGCATTGCTTTGCATTGGTTTGGATTGCTTCGCATCGCATTGTATCTCGCTGTATTGCCTTGCGTTGTTTGCGTTGCATTGCTCCGAAGTGTTGCTCATTGCGTTGTATTGCTTTGCGTTGCGTTGCGTTGCATTGCTTTGCATTGCTGTGCATTGCGTTGCTTGCATTCCTTCGCGTTGTTTTGCACTGGTGTGCATTGCGTTGCGTTGCCATGTATTGGCTTGCATGGTTTTGCATTGCATCGCGATACATACATTGCGCCATGTGGGTAGCACCGACTAGACTGCACCACACTGGTTGCACCACCTAGACTGCCCCGCACAGATTGCAAGAGCTCGCTGTCTGGGGCATTCGCTGGTGAAGGGAAGGATTCCCTCGGATGTGAGAGTTGACAGGGGAGCCGAGGGTCGGTGGTTCGAAGATATTGTCCTGAGGGATGGGGTCCTAAGGATGAGGTGCCTCAGGCAATGTAGATGCACCCCTTGGATCCCCTCATATCCTTAGGACCCCATCCCTCAAGACCCCACCTTCGAACCACCTCCGTCGAAACTTCGGCTCAAGGGTACTGTCATCGGCTCAGATCGAATGCGCGTGTCGGTTGGTTGACAGCGTCCTCTCTGGGTCACCTTGCATTTGGATACAGCAAGTGTGTTGGCTGGTGTTGTCTCCCCCCTGACGGGGAGAAGATCCTCTCTGGCTCAGGCGACGGTACTTTGAAGCTCTGGTTCGCGTCTGACGGTACGATGCAGCAGACCTTGATTGGACATGGCGAACGTGTTTGGTGTTGTTGTTTCTCTCCAGACGGGAAGAAGATCCTCTCTGGCTCAGAGGACGGTACTTTGAAGCTCTGGCTCGCGTCTGACGGTGCGTTGCAGCAGACCTTGAGTGGACATGGCTATATGGTTTGGTGTTGTTGTTTCTCTCCAGACGGGAAAACGATCCTCTCTGGCTCATATGACGGTTTTTTGAAGCTCTGGCTCGCGTCTGACGGTGCGTGGCAGCAGACCTTGAGTGGACATGGCGATGTGGTTAGGTGTTGTTGTTTCTCTCCAGACGGGAAGAAGATCCTCTCTGGCTCATCTGACGGTACTTTGAAGCTCTGGCTCGCGTCTGACGGTGCGTTGCAGCAGACCTTGAGTGGACATGGCGGTATGGTTTGGTGTTGTTGTTTCTCTCCAGACGGGAAGAAGATCCTCTCTGGCTCAGAGGACGGTTTTTTGAAGCTCTGGCTCGCGTCTGACGGTGCGTTGCAGCAGACCTTGAGTGGACATGGCGCAGATGTTTCGTCTTGTTGTTTCTCTCCAGACGGGAAAACGATCCTCTCTGGCTCATATGACGGTTTTTTGAAGCTCTGGCTCGCGTCTGACGGTGCGTGGCAGCAGACCTTGAGTGGACATGGCGATGTGGTTAGGTGTTGTTGTTTCTCTCCAGACGGGAAGAAGATCCTCTCTGGCTCAGACAACGGTACTTTGAAGCTCTGGCTCGCGTCTGACGGTGCGTTGCAGCAGACCTTGAGTGGACATGGCGCAGGTGTTTGGTGTTGTTGTTTCTCTCCAGACGGGAGGAAGATCCTCTCTGGCTCATCTGACGGTACTTTGAAGCTCTTGTTTGCGACTGATGGTAGTATTTCACGGACAGATCAGCAAACAGTTGATATAGATATGCAGCATGTTGAAGTAACGTCTAGAGATATTGTGAACAAGTACCACATTCTGCAAGCTGCCCAGTTGCCTCGGCTATCCCCCTACTTGGAATACGGGGTCGACATAGTTTCACTGGATAACCCATTTGGCAAATTTATGGCACAGCTTGTTATCAGCACGGCCGTAGGGCATAGGGAGTCTTACAGGTCTGCATTGTATTGTGATCCGCCTCAGCTGGATATTGTCGGTGTGCGATCGGTAGTGAACCCAAGACTACAGCATTTGTATCAAGCAAAGCTTGGGCTTCTCGAGGGCAAGAGGCGCCCGGGCCCGTGCTCTCCGATTGCGGCCCTATCGCATTTGAAAGTGCCTGTCAACATGCACGACTTCGACTTGAACGAGCACTTCATGTTCCATGGGGCTGCACCATCCACGCTAGAGAAAATTTGCAAGGGTGGTTTCAACCCACAGCGGGGTGGCGAGGCTACTGGTAAGCTCTTCGGTACCGCCGCGTATTTCGCTGCAAATTCTTCGAAAAGTGACGACTACACAGAGGAGCGCACAAATCCGTTGGCAAGGAGTGCCAGGAGGACAATAATTGTTTCCCGCGTTGCTCTGGGTGAGTCTTTCCGCGCGTTAAGGTCCATGAAGGACGCCACGAAGCCCCCAGACAACAGCGATGGCATGGACTTCGACTCAGTCTGGGCAGACACGTCGAGCAATGGGGGCTGCGTGGACCATATAGAGGTCATGGTGTATTCGGAGGGCCAGGCTCTGCCAGTGGCACTCGTGGACTACCGTCATGCAGACGACTGTGCGTGCGCCTTCTGCCGGCGGCGGCCTTGACACGCCGACCTGCTGCTTGGCCTCTTTGGCCACCCTTGTCTCAGGAGGGGAAATGATCCTGGCGAAGGACCCAACCATATTCACACAGACACAATTCATCGTCCATCCCCAGGAGAATATAGGAAAATATGGGAAGTGGGGGGGAAGACGAAAACCCAGAAAATTATGGCAAACTATGGGGAATCCTGGTATTTGTGTGTATTTGTTTGTTTGTGTGACCCAGGGCCCCCTTCATCGTCGCGCGAGCAGGCCCAGGTCTGCCCCTTCTTCGAACCACCGATGGGGGGAGGCCAACAGTGCCGCCCCGAGCCCCACCTGCGGGCGCCTGCTGCGCAGCCCCCGGGCGTGCGTGTACCGAAGCAGGCCCGCCGTGCTCTCGATGCCCTCCCTGTGGGGGTGCGTGCTCTCGCCCGGGGGTGGCGCCGCCCTGCGCGGGCGGCGCCCTGCGCGGGCGGCTCCTGCGGCCTCCCTCGAGGAGGCGGGGAGGGGGAAGAGGAGGAGGAGGAGGAGGAAAAGGAAGAGGAGGAGGAGGAGGAGGAGGAGGAGGAGGAGGAGGAGGAGGAGCAGGAGGAGCAGGAGGAGGAGGAGGAGGAGGAGGAGGAGGAGGAGGAGGAGGAGGAGGAGCAGGAGGAGGAGGAGGAGGAGGAGGAGCAGGCGGAGGCGGAGAGGGGAGGCGAGAGCCCGAGGAGCAGCAGGTGCCGCTGCCGCCGCCGCCCTCGCCTCGCTCGGGGCTCTCGGGGCCTCCCGGGGAGGCCCTCGCCGCCACCGCCGGGTGCGCCTCGAGAGTTCGAATGGTCAGAGGCGAGGTTCGAGGTCCTCCTCCTCCTCCTCCTCCTCCTCCTCCCTGCTTTGTCCCGCTGAATCCGGCGTAAGCCCGCTGAGCACGGCTAGTCTCCCGCTGAATCCAGGCGCAGCAGCCCCTCAATGGGTCTCAACCTTCTTGAATCATTCCGACGAAAACCTCCCAGTAGTTGCTTCCTGAGGAGGAGGAGGAGGAGGAGGAGGAGGTTCCCCTTGGCCTCCCCAGAGAGGAGGGTTTCGCCAGTTTCGCCCCCGCCGGGGAGGCGTGGAGGGCCGTCTCGGAGGAGAGCTACCACCAGCCCTACGAGGTCTCGCAGCTCTGGTGGCTGCCGCTGTGCGGGCAGGTGGGCACCCCGGTCAGGGCTCAGTTCGACTCCTCCGCTTCGATTCGATTCGGTGTCGATGGCCTCCGCTTCCGATTCGATTCGACTCCGGACTCCGATGTGGATTCCGATTCCTCCATGCAGGCCTTGCCAGCCTGCCGATTTCCGTCGATTCGACTTCTCCCGACGTGGCTGCCGAGTTCCGCCGATCCGATTCACTGCGATCGCCGCTCCGACTCATCGGTTGGACCCATCCGACTCACCGATCCGACTCATCGCTCTGACTTGTCGATTCGATTCTGGGCTCTCCGGCCCCGGGTGGGAGAAGGGGTCCCACTCGAGATCCGAGTTCGGCCTCGCCTCCCGGCCGGCCCGATCCGAGGCGGTGCCCGAGGGTCCGAGGCTCCGCCGCGGCCCGACTTTTTCACGCTCGCACGGCACCGCGGTGCGGCGTAGCGCCGCCGGTCTGGCCTGGTTTCGGCTGCTCGCTGGTGCAGGCCGATCCGACGCCTGCTCCGATTCGGTCAGGCTCTGGAGGATCGCGCCGCATCGCCCATGCATCGTCGATGCGGCTCGATGTGCAGCCCAGCTGTCTTGCTGCCGACGTTGCGGACGCGTCGCCGACGTCACCGATGCATTGCCGACGCATCGCCAATGCATCCGCGAAGTGTTGGTGATGCGTCGCGATCCTACGACCCCATCTACTCGGACCCCATCTGGGAGGCCTCAGAATTTGCGCCTTGGCACGATCGAGGGTCCTCGGACTGCTGTCTTCCAGGGGGGCACTTCTGGCAATGAACAAATACTGCAGAGACTCAGGAAGAGGGAACCTGGGCCAGGAGCGAGATAGCAACGTACCCGTGCATGAAGACATGCCGATCTCGAGAGTGCGCGTTGCGCGAGCGTTCGTGTCGCGAGGCTGGTTTCACGGAGTGGGGGCCGTGCTCGTGTGCGTGGTCGGGCGCGTACGCCCTCTGTGGGCTCACCTCGGGGCGTCGCCTCCTCCTCGCCTCCTTCTCGCCCTCCTCGTCCTCCTCCCCTCCCTCCCTCCTCCTCCCTCCTCGTCCTCCTTACCCTCCCTCCTTCCTCCTCGTCCTCCCCTCGTCCTCCTTCCTCCTCCTCCTCCTCCCTCCAGCCGCCACCCTGGCGCGAGATCCACCAGGGGCGGCCAGCGCGCGGCGGCCATGTGACCCTCCGCGGCGACTGCGAGGGAACCGCGATGGCGCGGTCCGTGGGCCAATGGGTATTGCGTGTCATGGGCTTCAATCCGATGTTCGCGACGGGCCAACGGCTGCAGGAGATTGCATTGTGCTGCAGCAGCATGGATGCGGTGCTGCTGGCGGGCACGCAGGCTTCATCCCGCCGAGCGTCGGAAGTGCTGTGCCGAAAGATTGGCAAGCGTGTGGTGCTCGAGGCGGAGGCAGGGGTTGGCGCTTTCACCAATCGTTCGACGGGCTGCGCATTGATGCTGGGCTCGAACTTCCGTGAGCAGCACATCTGCCAGACGTGGGCGAGCCCACAGGGCGCTGAAGGCCGAGCACTGGCAGCCCGCGTGAAGAATGGCCAGCTTGACCTGGCATTCATTGTGATGTATCTGCCGCCGCAGCCCCGTCACGCCCGCCTCGTGCATTCTCCAGTGCCTGCCGAGCAGGTGCACGCCGCTGGTGTACGTGGACCTGAACGACGGACAGGGGATCAGCCGTATTGCGGGGCAGTGACATCAGATGGAGTTTTCCTCGTTGGGTCCTGGGCGTGCTCGGGAACAGAGTCGGGGTGGAGCGGGAGAGTTGTTTCGATTGGCGAATGAGCGCCACCACATGTTTACGGTGAATTCGAGAGGCGCAGAGTTGGAGCACACTTTTTACGGTTCGACTGGAGGGAGCAGCTGTATTGATTATTTCGTTGTACCCGATGGCATGATCGACATGGCTCACCGATTTTCTCCATTACGTGGGCTGGCTGCGGAGCTCCAAGCGTTTCGGGGGGCCCCGCCGAAAGATCGCATCCCCATATACATGGAGCTGCATGGCTTGAGATTGTCAGAGGATGGAGAGTCACCTTCGCTCCACCGCATGTACTGGAATCAGGACGACATGATGGGGTCCTTGCGAAATGGTGACAGACGAGCTGAATTCTTGGAGGCGGTCGAGGCCAGCCTGTCAGATAGCGAGGACACGTGGAGAGCTCTGCTGCAGCACGGACGGCCTGATGAGTTGTTCCAGCACTTGGACGACACAGTGGTCAGTGCGGGGCAGCTGTTTTTCCAGCCGCACCGCGTCCAATGACCCGACGTACAGGCAGGATGCCATGGAGCGTACTGCGCTTCTCCGTGAGCGGGCTCGTCTTCGTCGTTCGCGTCTTGGTATGATCGAGCATTCCATAGAGTTGCAGGGTTGTGAAGTACGCTTGAGAGATCTCAGTCAATCGCTCCGTAGGCAGCGACAAAAGTATCAAAGGGAAAGGCGGACCGCCCTTTTGGAGGAGACCGAGGAGGCGTGGCAACATCGCCGCATGGCCGAGGCTATGCGTTTGTCCAGGAAAGCTGCCCGATGTCGGTTTGGGCCGAAACGACGGGGCGGGCGACTTCTACGGGGAGGGCTTTTCTCTGAGGATACGCTCCTGGAACATTGGGCCCAGCAGGGCTGCGAGGGGGGAATGTCGGCGCGCAAAATCGATTTCGACGCCTGGATGGAGACAGCCCCTGCAGGGGAAACGCCTTACGTAACAGTGGAGGATTGCGAACTTGCCAGTCAGGACCAATGGAGGGTGAGGAAATACTTTCGGTCTGCCAGCAAAAGGAAAGTGGTGCCATCGGGGGCCCCGCCAGCGGAGCTCTGGCTGATGTGCATGGACCCGTCGAACAACATAGACACCACGCACATGGGGGTAGGATGCAATCGGGAGGTTCCAGAGATCAAGCTGTCTGGGAAGATTCTTGAGGGGGGATGTCGGAATACTCGGGCAACCAACAGGACACCGCTGAGATGGCACGTCAGCTCGGCGGCTCAGCTCAGGAAGAACGCGAAACCAGGCCCAGTGGGCCGCTGTACGGTGCACGTCCTCCCGACCCTGGGGGAAGCTTGTTACTCGGGCCTCCTTCGAGCTCCCCCCACGGTCATCGAGCGCGGATTCTGTTCAGGCCGGCGGCGCGAGGGGGCCATTTTAGTGGTGCAGCTGCTGTGCTGGCGCCTCCGACGCGCGGGCCATTCGTTCGCTTGCACTTATAAGGACATGACGAATGCATGTGCTAGTGGGTCTTGGGAGGAATTACAACAAGCAGTGGATATTCACGCCGAGCCGCGCAATGTTGACTTGTGTATCCAACGCTGTCGAAACAGCGTTATTTGGTTGGAGACGGTGGAGGGGGGATTATACATCAAGACGGGGGAGGGCGGCACGATGGGGGGCCCCATCGTCGTCGAAATCTTTAGGGGCACCTTCTCGCGACCCATCTTGCAGCGGCTTCGAAGGCTGAGGGAGTTTGATCCATCAGCTGCAGGTCTTGTGGCCAGCTGGCGGACGTCGGGGGCCGCCTGTGCGCCGACGATATTTGCCGTGCGCACGTTGCCTCTCCCCATCATACGGTGGGGCAGTTTTTTTTGGTTCTGAAGCAGGCTGATGAGATGTTATCGGAGGAGTTGGCTGAGATAGGTTACGCCCAGAACGTTTCCAAGCAGGAGGTTCAGCTTTGTTTTCAGGGCCCAGGGGCTTTACAGTGTAGACGGTGGGCACGAGGGCGGGGACGTGAGCAAATTTCAGGACAGTTGAAGGAGGATGTGCGCTACCTCGGGCCGAAACTCAACATGTTGCAGTCTGCGACGGTGGAGATCCGTCGACGGGTTCAGGCGACGGCCGAATCCTACTACTCTCTGGGGCAGAATTGGGCCCTGGAAGTTCCGTTCCGCTGGAAGCGGACGCTGTTTCTCAGCCTCGCGCAGAATGCGGCGCTGACGGGATTAGAACCAATGCTGTTGACGCCTCGACATTATCGCGAACTCGACTCGTTGATGGCTCGGTGCGGGAGGAGGGCGTTGCAGGGGAAGGCGGTGACGACGGTGCGCAGCACGGACGCCGACGGCGTCAACGTTCAACGACGCATTCGCTCGTGGTCGAATCGGAGGGTGAGGCAGCATTGGCGTCTAGCTTGTGCGGAGACGGAGATGCTGGTGAGACGCTTGGGATGGCATCGCAGCTGGGCCTTCTCCCCCACCAATCACGCTCAGGAACTATGTCTTCTATTCGGGGCCCTGGACCTGGACGAGGGGGGCAAACCGATGATCGGCCGCAGGGTCGCCCCGTCTACAGCGTCTCCGTGGCTACTTCGAATGCAAGCTGATTTTCGACGTGCGTCGGAACTCCTGGATGAAGGGGGAGTCTGCGCACACCTTGCGCTTTACCCTGGCGACCTCGCCGATGAAGAGCATCGCGAGCTCTGGATCCGAGCGGACTTCACTGAAATACGGTCTCGGGAGCTCTCGATGACGGTACCCCCCATGGGCCACCTGGAGGAGGAGGAGCAACAGCGGGCGGCGGAGTCTGAAGGAGAGGACGGACAGGGACATCGCTGGAGTTGCGAGTGGGTCACGGAGGAGGGCGGTTTATGTGCATAACGGCTCCAGACTAGAAGGGGTCTCATGAATCACATGCGCCGTAGGCACAAAGTTCACAATCTATGCTCTACGGTGACTCCTACAAATACATGTATTGTATGCCGGCGGACTTTCGCCAGCCAGTCAAGCGCATACAAGCACCTCCAGAGAGCCCTGCTGAGCGGATCATGTCCCGCCCGTGGTTCGGCAACATTCTCGGAGGTCCAGATCCCGCCGTCGCTGGGGCGTGCGGTATGTGACTACATGGCGTCTGACTTGAATGACCGCTGCAGCGATTTGGCCACGAGCCATCTTCCAGTGGCAGTCGACCCTGCGCTGCACGAAGCTCACGGTCACGAGGAGGGCACCTTCCAGAGTGATGAGCGAGGAAGGGTCTCTTCCCAAGCCTGCCTGGATGGCGGGCCTGTCATCCGCCCCCGCGGCCAAGAAGGGGCGCAGCAGCGCCCGCGACGAGGCCCGCAAGGTGGCAGGAGGCGCCAACGCATTGCAGAATATGGCGCTCATCTCGGCCAAGCTCGTCCGCGCCGACAGCCGCGCGATCGCGGAGCTCAGCAGCGCGGTGCACCGCGCGTGCGATGTCAGCGCGGACACGAACATTGCCGTCGAGAACGAGAACGCGGGCCAGCAGTACAACGATCAGTCGCAGAAGCTCAAGGCCAAGCAAAAGGCGGGGGAGCAGGTCGACTTCCAGAGCCGCGGGCCGCCGTACGTGTCCATTTTCATGCAGGTGATGATGTGGGCCGCCAGCCCATAGGGGAAGGAGGGAGTCACCCAGGAGAGGTGGATGGGGGAGGTCAAGGAGTTCTGGGTGGAGAGGCTCACGAAGATGACGATCTCAGAGGTCGGGTGCCTGGTGCTGCACTGGCAGTGGAAGCGCAACCAAGGGAAGCAGCATCAGCAGGACGAGCAGGCTCGTGGGAGGCTGATCTACGCGATCGACCAAGCCCGTCCTCTGGGCATCACGACGGTGTCGATGATCGAGGGCCTCTTGAAGAGCGTCGGGGCGGAGAGGAAGATCGGCCCATCACCTCGGGGCCCGCTCGAGAGGGACGCGTCGAAACTCTTGGCAGAGCTCACCAAGGCGTAGGTAGCAGCAGCAGCGGTTGTCAGTTAGCACAGCGTTCTTCGAATTCGTACGAGAGACGTTCCTCCACGAGCCCTCGTGGTGTCAGAAGCGTCGAGTACTTACGGGGTAGTTCGAGGTTGGCTGAGCTCATTAGGAGAGGAATCGTTCCTGAGAGTGTTTTGGACCCACGTCCCCCCCCAGTACCCACCGCCTATAGCCCAGGAGTTTCCACCACCCCGACGATTTTGAGGGAAGGGAGGCATCCGTGGCAGAAGGCACGGGGAAGGGTAAGAAGGGCAGAGGTCGGTAGTGATCCCATGTCCCCAACGTGGGCCCCCCGTAGGTTGCGTGCCGTGAGAAGATGCCTGCGGGGGCGGTGCGGCGTCCGTCGTGTGCCACGGGCCGCACTAGATGGTTTGGCGAACGCACTCGCCCCCCAGAGTTCCCCCTTGTAAAGGCTGGCAGGCTGTTGCATAGGGCGGCGCGAGGCCACAGAGACGAACTCCCAACGGCCCGATCCCGATCCCGATCCTCCTCCCTCCTCGTCCTCCCCTCCTCCCCTCCCTCCCCGTCCTCCCTTCTCGTCCTCCCCTCCCTCCCTCCCCCTCCCTCCTCCTCCGCCTCCCCGTCCCTTTCCTCCTCGTCCTCATCCCCCTCCCTCCTCCCTGCCGAGTTGGGCGTCTGAAGTGCGCTCTCCCAGGCCTTCCCATTTCGGGCTCGTCCTGGGGTTGAGCCGAGGTCCTCTGTCCGGAGCGCGGGGTGCGGAGTTTGCCCCCTCTCCTCTGCCCTTCGTCGCCCTCCCCGTCGTCGTCGTCGTTCTCCTCCTCCTCCTCTTCCCCTCCTCTCCTCCTCCTCCTCCTCCTCCGGGCGTCCGCGTGGAGGTGTCGGGGCTCCTCCCCAACTATGCTCCTGAAGAGCCGGCGTCTCTCTGGATGGGCTTTGTGGATGTCGCCGTCGGTTGCTGCCTCCGGTTCCGTAGCCCATCCATTGCCGAGGCCGGCCCAAGGTTTCATCATTCCAGCCCAGGTGGGGGCGTTTCCATCCAGCCATCCATCCTCCTCCTCCCTCCTCGTCCGCCTCCTCCTCCTTCCTTCTCGTCCTCGTCCTCCTTTTCCTCCTCTGCACCCTTACTGTACTCAATGGAAGCGGCCGTCTGAACCAGCCGCCCCAAACAAAAGGTACTCACCCAGCAACTTGTGAATGTTGAGCGGGCATCGCGATGCCAAAACGCGAGAGGAGCTGGGTAGGGTTCCAGTTCTCTTCCCACAAGCCTTCAACAAAATCGTCAGCATTATCCTGGTCATCAGCTCTCCAGTGCGGACCTTGTCAAGGCCAGCAAATCAAAAGGGGTCGGGGATCCATGCCCAGAAACGGTCCAGCCAGCATACGGTTCAGACCAGGAAGGAAAACGGCCCCTCAAAAACCTTGACCTTTGCTGCTTACGGTCCGTGGTCTTAGGGTAGCCCTGACATATGTTTGCAAGAGGCAACGCTCCAGACCAGGCATAGCCACCGCACTTGAGGCAGCAAGTCGCCCACCCGCTCCCACCTTCCCTCCCGCCGCCCCTCACGAGGACCTTCGCCTTGCAAAGGGTGTGACCCTGCAGCCGAGACAGGAGTGGTTTCACGTAACGCTTTAGCTGGCTCATCGGCCGCCGTATCGGAGACAATGGGAATCTTAACATCGATACCAGGGGCCACAAACGACGGCCCTCGCGATCACACTTACGCTGGAGGGCAGCTAAGAACGCAGAGCCAGACTGGGAAGCAGGCTTCGTTTCTCTGCCCGCCTCAACGGGCCCATGGAAACCAGAAGCGTCCGCCCAACCTCTGTCGTCCATGATGACATCTTGCGTGCCCGCCCACGTGAGCAGTTTCTTCTGATGCTCAGCCAAAGCAGAACGCATCTCCAGGGACTGCTCGGGCAGCGGATGCAACGCAGGACCCAATTCAGCAAACCTATCGGCATGCTTGTTCCCTAGTCGTTCGGCCTCAAATCACCTTCCATTTAGCACATCAGCTACAGTCGCATGGCCTTTTACATTGGCCTCCGACACACCATTTTCAAACATTTGCCAGACCCTGGTCCAGAGAATGGCCCGAGGATTTCGGGATGAGCAGCTACTGGCCCTGTCCCACACGCACCCCAGTGTGCCTTGGCAATCCGTGGAACAACTGTAGTGGGAACACGGTTCAACAAGCTCTTGTCGCCATCTTGTAACCATGGTCCTCACCATCTCTGGCCTGCTGCCGCGGGGCCTCTTAATGAGGTACGGCTCCGTAAACCGCAGAAGCCAGATCACCGAACTCATGAGTCTGCGCAAGGCTCCACCTTGCCCTACGCGTGTCATCACACGTGGGGTGAACCGCAGACCCGTCCGTGAATATTCTTCCGCTGATCCTACCAGAGGCTGGTTTGTCGTACCAAACAATATCGCATTCGAGGCAGAGAGAGAAGGAGGGATCAGTGCTCGAGGATGAGGAAGAACCCCAGCAGCAAGTTTCTCCAAGTCCTGACCCCACTCCTTCGCCCACTCCTTGACGCATGATGTTTGCCCCAGGCCTAGTTACATCTTCTGTCCCTCAAAAGGTCTCTAGCCCCCTCCCACAACACAGGCCTGCACCATGCACCGTTGAGCTTCGGCCTGAGCAGGAGCGACCTTTTATCCGCCCAGTGTCCTGCATCCCGCTGCGCAAGACTGCTAACCATAACTGGAGAGAGAGAGAGACAGCCAGTTGATCCACCACTTCTCCTTGAGCGGTAGTCACTTCCTGGCCGAAGAAGGTCTCCATCCAATCTCCCTCAAAGACAGCATATACACATGTGCAGGGCTTGTGCATTTATTTCAGGGTCCCTTGACTGTCAGAGGTCGCCAGCAGCTTTCTCGAACACCAGCTGCACGACATCCAGACCAGGATCACCGTTCCTTATCGCCCTGCACCGCTGCAGTACTTCATTCGTGTGATATAGCACGTAAAGGGTCCATCTGGGCTCCAGTAGGGCGTGACCCGAGCCTCAACGAAAGGAGGGCCCCCGACTTGTCTTTGCTAAGGCCACGACCAGCCACTGCCGACCCCCAGAGCTCCGCAGCCTGTGGCCCAGCCCTCTGTAAGTTCCCCACAGAGGCCCCAGCGTTCTTAAACCTCAGCAGCCTCCCGGAGCGCCTCGAAGCTCTTCTGAAAACGGACCCGTGCAGTATAACTGCGTCGTAGACGCCTAGCCATGGCATGGCATCCTAGCGCGCGCACAACGTTCTGGGACTTGAAAACGAACTCCCCCCCTTGGCTATGCAGCGCCAGGCCCAAAGGCTTCCAGGAGCACTGAGCTTCGTCTTCCTACCCGAGGTCACCAACCCGAGCTTTTCGAAACCTTCCTTGGGCATCGCCCCTGCCCTGCCCAGCTGACCCGCCGCGACTTGAAACGCCCCCAGCGACTGCATCGAGACATCGTCGATCACATTCCTAATGGTGATGGTTGGGGGGCGCAGCCGTGACCGCCGCGAGCAATCTGCACAATGCCACGCGCGCAAAAGGCGTCGCCAGTCGCATGCGGGATCTCGGAGACTGCAGAGGTTGCACCCAGGACAACAAGAGCAAGCGCACCTGCGTACCACTGGATAGCTGCACGGGCCTAACACAAGTTGCACCCAGCAGCTTTGGCCTCTTCGAAGAGGATGGATGGAGCAAGTCGTTCGTGAAACTTATCTAGGTCTAGGTCAGCGAACAAGGTCCCAGACCGGAATCGTTCTATCCGGCCACGCTCGCACGCCATCGCGTGATTCTACCCGGCCCCGCCTCATTTTTTATATTTCT
The DNA here is from genome assembly GCA_963575745.1 of Prorocentrum cordatum. Classification (NCBI taxonomy): domain Eukaryota; class Dinophyceae; order Prorocentrales; family Prorocentraceae; genus Prorocentrum; species Prorocentrum cordatum. The sequence continues at coordinate 191,163 of CAUYUJ010011559.1, read as the reverse complement.
CCCACTCAGAAGAACTAAGCAGCAAGAGGACTTTCCCAAGACCGCGCTTCCTCTTGGCGCACTCCAGCCCACGCTCGAAGAACGCCAACGATTAGGGCCTAAACCCTAAACCCTAAACCCAGCGGGCGCAGTCCAGCACCATCTGTCCTTCCTTGGAGCACAACCAAAGTAGCATACTTATCGGGTAACTTGGGCCTCCCCTCCCTCGACATGAGAATATCCGCGAGCCGATCCATGGAATCAGCGAACAATAAACTGCCATTGCGAACGCCTGGGATTCATGCAATCGATTCCATTCCATGCCACGCGTCGTGCATGCAGCTACTGAGGGCCCATCGTACTTGCTGTCTGTCAGGCCTAGCAGGAGGAAGGACCTCATCTGCAGCGCCCTGCTGCTCTGGCGAGAGGGGGCGATCATGTTCCAGCCTTCCCCATTCCTGTGCAGAATAGCCATGGCCCGATCCCGTTGCAAACCCCACCCCTCTGCTGAGCGCGGGCCCTGAGCAGGGGGCTCGACCATGGAGCGAGCGCGCGCGGCCTTGCCAGCCGCAGCAGCCCCTCGGGCCCAGCCCTTCCAATCAGCCCGGCGCTTCGCCGCGCGATCTTTCATGGTCTTATCGTGCGTGGATTTGCAAGCCCGCCCCAGGTAAGCGACCTTTATCCCCATCGAGTCTTCGCTTTTCTGAATCAACTCAGGGAGGCAAGGGGTAAGGCAACGTAACTTCGCCCCTGAGGTGTCCATGCTCAGGCCGAGGATGGAGGAGCGCACGGCAGGGCGCAGCGCGGAGCCCTCCAGGTCGCCCGCGCAAGTTGCTGCCTCGACCAATGGCACATCTAGGCCCCGCCACGCACGCAGCCGGGGAGAACTAGAAAGAACCGCTAACCTTCCAAGACCGTGTCCAGTGGAACCTGTTTTCTTCCCACCCACCCCTAGTCCTGTCAGTGAGATCCTGCTATTCCTCCCCGCAGATATCAAACATTGGACAAAGCTCCTGCTCCGCAAAGTCAAGTCATTGGTCCCAGACGTGCTCCAAGTCGAGGACCCTTGTGTCTCCAGTATTCCAGGCCCATTTATACTCCAGAGGCTCTCTGAGGCAACCAGTAAGGTGCTTAGTGGGGAATGCCTTCCGTTTAACTTTGACACGCGCCAGCGGGGACAAGCTGACCCCATGCAGAGTAAGCTTCACAGGCGGAACAGGAGAGCAAGGGGCTTCATGCCACACTCTGATCGAGCTAACGCAAGACGGGAGGCCCGCGGACACTCGCCTGCACCTGCCGGGCAAGCGGTGGCCCCAGGAGAGATGCTCTTAGCGCCTAGTCTCGAGCACCAGTCTACCGGGCCCACTGTCGGGCGTCATGTTGGCATCACAGCGAATGGCCCAGGGAACCCACAAAGAACCAAGGTATTGCCCCAGGGCCGCCAGAAGAGGCAAATTTGTCTCCTTTTCCCCTTGAGAAGATTCACCATACATTGACAACCGGATAAGGCCTCCAGACAGTGGCCCATCCAAATGCCTCGCCAATATTCTCCCACGAGTTTCTGGCACCGTGCTCATCTCGTCCAGCTGGACCGCGCGCTGGCAGATGTGCGAGAGGCCTCCAGCAAGAACACCTGCCGAGGACGACAAAACAGCGTCGCCGGTGCATACTGCTACGCAGAAGTCCACGTATATTCCCTTGCCCCTCTGGGCCTCAGACTATTGGTTGATCCAATCAACATACAGGACACGAATTTCTCGCGCCGCCCAAAACTGAGGCTGGGGCCCCCCCTCGCATGTTCCATCCCCCACCCCACGACAGTCTTCCAGCATTTCCAGTTGTTGGCACCGCGCGAAAAGAAGCCCCAAACACTCCTCTCACCAGCTGCTTGTGTTGCCCTGGGAGTCCTATGCCGAGAAGCGGCGGCGGGAGGAGCAGAGCCCAGAACCTGTGCGCGAGGCTCGCTCACCGCAGACGGGCCGCCGCCGTCGCCGCGAACATGCCCAGAGGGAAGCTCATTTTCCACGCCAAGCTGATGGGCATCATCGCGCATGCCCACTGCCACAGTCGCCGTAACGTTGGGCCACTGAGCCCTGCCCCTCGCGCCGCTCACCTCTCGGGTGCTCCTGGGGACAGGGCCTTGCAAAACACTGGGCGACTGAGCCCAGCCCCACCCGCTGTTCACCTCCTGGGTGCTCCCGGGGGCTGCGACTTGCGATCTAACGCCTGCTGCCTCCTGCGCCGGGGCGGCGGGGGCTTTGGCGAGAGCCGCTCTGGGGTCAGCGGTTCGCGCGTGGTTGGGCCGATCGCCCCCGCGTTTCGGCCCGCAGCCCCCGCCGTCCGCCCCAGAACTAGCACTCGGTGATGCCGTTGTCCCCAGTCCAGTGGAATGCACCTCTTTGGACACCTAGGGAGATGCATGCCCAGCTCCTTGAACTGGACCGTCCTGACTTTGCTTTCCGAAGCCGCGTCGAGCGCCGCGTGCGGATGAGGAGAGCGCCGCCACGAATGGCGACTGCAGGCCCCTGCCCTCTTCCCCAGCACCACCTTGGCCAGCCATCCCGACGCGAGGCCAGCCGGCTCCGAGGACAGGGCAGGCTTGCGCCCGTTGCGAAGACACAGGCAGCGCCACGGTACTCAGCAACGCCCTCGACCCCAGTCCCGGGGAATGCACTTCTCAGGAGGGGACAAAACCACACAGACACAATTAATCGTCGATTCCCAGGAAAATATGGGAAACTATGGGAAGTGGCGGGGAAGGCAGAAACCCAGAAAATCTTGTGTGTCCTGGGGCCCCTTCAACCTCTTCGGCCACCTGGGGTGCAATGCCGTGGCTCGCGGGCGCCCCCAGTCCAGAGGGAGAGCATCTCTGGCCGCCCGGGGACACGCAACCTACTGGCGAAGCAGACGGAGCCGATGAAATAGTAGGCAAGGGCCAGCGTCTCCATGCATCATCAGGCATCAGGAGCCTGCCGCATGTCTTGGACAATTAGCTCTGGCCGAACCGCAGGCGCAGCGAACTCCCATCTCTGGCCATTCGACGTCCATCACGCTGCCATACCAAAACTCAGTACTCCCGTCAAACTCTCTGCTTTGTCTTGTGAGTTGATGCCATCTGTTCCCGAAAGGCTCTCTTGGCTGCTGCAAGCTTCCGTGCTGCTTCATCATGGTTGGCATCTCCCTCAGCAGCACGCCTGGCGTCACGTAATTCGCGCCTGTCCAGCAGCTTCTGCAAGATTTGTTCGGAATCATCGTCCAGCTCCATATCGTCAGCAGCACCGCCAGCAGGGATACCTTCGCCACCGGCCGACCCAGGTCGAGCTTGGCGCTGTGCCTCTTTGATGGTGACGGCCTGGGCCTCCAGCAAACCTCGCAGCGTGTCGAGGTGCTGCGATCCTTCATGGTCATCTCGCATCTTGGTGAACCAGTCCTGGAACTCCTGGCTCGCCGACGCAAGCCAGGGCTCGCCCATCGTGAGGATCTGCTCGCCGTCGGACGCAATCCCCTTGACAAAGGCCTCAGCGGCTTCCTGCTGAAGAGTCTCACACTGCCTCTTGGTACTCCAGATTTCGTAATAGAGGGAGGGGGGTCTCATTTCGGGGGGGGGTCTCCTCCAGGCTATCTTGGAGGGCCTGGGGGGGTCTGGGGGCGATGTTTTGGAGGGTTCTCCCACGGGGGGGGGTCTGAAATGGCTTGTCTTGGAGGGTCCAGACCCCCTCCCTTTTATTACGAAGTCTGGAGTATCCTCCAGAGCCATATGTGCATCCTCCAGCTTCTTGCCCAAATCAGCCTTGTCTTTTCCGATCTCTTGCTTGGTCTCCTCCAAGCTGGTCGAGAGGGTGGCCGCCCGTCCCTCTCGCCTTGGCACGGCGAGTGTCGATGGACATCTGCTGCACATGCCGATGTCTCGCTTCGCGGAGAGCTTCTTGCAGACGTTCAACTTGGGCTTCAGCAAGTGCCCGACCCTCCTCATGTGCTGGGCAACGAGCAGCTTCCTGCCAGCGTGCCAGTATTTATTTGGTCTCCTTCGTCCCCTTCCCTTCCACAGCACCAGTACGCCACGGAGGTTCGGCACCATAACCTTTTGTTGGCCGCCGTTCTCCATCGCGTCGAGCCGCTTGAGGATGGTGCCCAACGTCTCCTGCAACTTGGGCGCACCTTCGGACCACTTCCCTTAGGCCTTCGGAGTTGTCGCGCCTCCTGCAACTTCCTTCTCATGGGCCTTGTTTGCTGCCTTTGCCTCCTCAGCGGGCGCGGAGCAGCCGCATACGCACTTGATCCGAGACGCCCGGTTCCTTTTCCGATGGCACTTCGTGCAACTCCAGAACGGCCTCTTTGCCCCAACAAACGACATCTTTGGGCACCTCCTCCATTAGACGTCGCACTGGAAGGTGCACTGGGTACGTGAAAGCTGTGGTCCTGCAGGAGCTCACAAAATCACTGCCACCTGGGAGCCTGACAGAGGACTGCCCCTCCCCTCTCGCTTCTTGCTGCCGCCGTCTTGGCTGCCACTGTGTTCCTCTCGTCCTCCCTGCGTCGCGAGAAGACGCTGGAGCTGCAGTAGCTACACGTGCAGGCCTTTCGACCCTGTGCTGCAATCACGGAGTCTCCATGCTGATTGGCGGGGCAAGGGCTCCCATGTGTTTGACACTCGTGGGAGACATGGTGTCGTCGACCACCGTGCTGCCATTCTGTTGAGGAAGAGGAGAGGGTTGGCCATATGCAGATAGCGAGCGAGAGAGCCTCCCTTCCTCCCGGGGCGTCGCCTCTCCGCCTCCGCTTCCGCCTCTTGGGCGTCTCGTGGCCTGGCCCGGAAGAGAGGGCACCGATGCCGTTGTTCGCGCTTCCCTCGAGTATTTTCGGGGGGGCCCAAACGGGGTGGTGACCACACCGTGTGATAAGTCGGTGGGGATCGTTCTCCGAGGATGTTTCTGGCAATTGGGGATTCCAGGGTCCCCAGACCATGCGGTGACGGACCGTGCGGTGAGGTCGTTGAGGATTCCGAGGTCACCGCACGGTCTGTCACAACACCGTCTTGGGATCCCCAATATTTTGGTCAGAGCGCACCCCTAAGAGAAGCATCTGGGGAGCAGCGGTGTCGGTGCCTCTCTGTCCCCCCCAGAGAAAGATCTGCGAGTCTGGCCTCTTGCAGGAGGACGATTCAAAATAATCACAACAGACCGTTAGGCGACGACGTGTTGCTAGTTTTGTGTTGTTGGTTTGACTATTGCTTGGAAGAGAAAGAGAACAAAAACATGACGGTACAGTGCCGTTTTTAATACATGCTCCGCGTGCGGATCATGTATTAAACATGCCGGCATCTAGTATGACAAACAACGGTGAGTCCATGCATACATGTATTCGTAACTTAATCATGTATCAATCATCTTGTATGTTTTTTATATCCCATGTATTATATATATATATATATATATATATAAAAACTGCCCTGTAGGAGGACGTGCCCGACCTGAGGTTGGGCTTGAGACGTACCCGTCGCCCGGAGACGCGGTCCCCCTTGACCTCGGGAGGCAGTGGGTCTGGAACTGTTCCAGTCGCTTCGCCCTGGGCCTCCTAGATGTGGTCGGAGTTGATCGGGTCGGAGGATCGCCCCGCATCGCCGATGCATCGACTATGCGGCTCGAGGCAGAGCCCGAGTTTTTCCACGGCGACGTCGCCGATGCATCGGCCGACTCGTCGGCGATGCATCGGCGATGCGGGGCAATCTTCGACCCCATCTACTCGGAACCCATCTAGGGGGTCTGAATTTTGGCTCAAGGTCTCATTTTGGCTCAAGGCCGAGAGTTCAAGGCTCGCCAAGCATTTCGCATACCCGTACACTTCCCTCCTACTACCCACGCAGGTCTTCGATTGTTTTTCTGGGTGCTCGTGTCTTCGGCAGCTTACGTGAAGATGCCGGCTGAAAAGCACCATATGGGGACACCAGTGAAAAGCGTGCTGAAACCACCATCGGATAAAATGCGACGTACGGGAAGTTCACCACTACAAGTTGACGACGAAGGACCTCGAGCTTTACAAGACCAATTCCAGCAACGTCTTGCGGGAGCTGGCGAGGCGACTGGCTCCAACATGATGAGCAAGACCCCTCAAGCACTCACTACCGATACTTTCCGGGAGATTTTGAACGAGCAGTTGGACCCGATCCGGAAATATATTTTGGCCATTAAGGAGCACGGTGTTTCACAACATGACTTCCAGACGGCCATCAACCCACTGAAGGACGAGATTGACGGCTTGACCAAGAGGATTGGCTTATTGGGGTCGAATTACACGTCACGTCCGCCAACTTCAGGTCCCACTTCTGCAAGGACAGCGTCAAGTATAGACACGGCGGCGCACAATAAACTGCAAGAGCTTGAACGGGACCTTCAACAGCTTAAACAACAGCGTGGCGCACCTGTTTGCCGTTCACAGCATGATCCTGATGAGAAGCGGTCGTTGACTGGTGTCTTTGGGAACCTTGTGGGGTTCGACATGTTCAACACAGCGGCAGCATGGATCAAGGAAAAACTATCCGAAGCAGACGGCCCCACCCCGTACAACCTGTACATGAAAGGCGATACGACCACAATTTTGTATGCAGAGTTCGCCACCACGCTGGACAGGGATACTGCCGTGGCTCTGATCAAAAGTGCGAAGTTCGATTTGAATGGGAATACTGTATGGGCTTCGCCCGACCGCCATCCATTAGAGAGGGCCGCTCGGAATTTCTGTTTCGGGCTGAAGTATTTCCTCAAGGACACCATGCACTCGACCTACACCATAAATGTATCAAATGACGCTCCTTACCAAGTTCGAGTGGGTGGTCAGTTGGCTCTCACTGTTACTACGGACGGCACGCATCTTACTCGTAAGTGGGAGGAGGAATGGGAGAAGTGGGAGGAACTACAACAACACGAAAAACTAAAAGAATTGATAGCTAAATGCGATTCCTTAGTCACCCGGGCGACTGCAGGGATGAAGGGAGGGGCGAAGGGCAAATCTAAGGGTGACGGGAAGGCGTAGGAAATGCGGCAAGTATCAGGGAACGTCCGACTTGATACCGGAGCCGGTGAACAAGGACATCCGCAATCTGACCCGCCTAACTTTTTGATCATTGGGGATTTGCTGGGCAAAGTTACCAATTTCTCCAACAAGTCGGTTTCAGATGTCTGCCCCCGAAAAGTCGTCAACAGATATGTTGAAGATGGACCTCCTCATCCTAGTTCTCTTGAGTCCGATGGTTCTGGGCGTAACCAGGGCAAAGCTACCGCTATGTTCAGACCTACGGCATCCCGCACATTTTCTGCAGCCGGCATGGGCGACAACTCCAAGCCGCGGCAACAATTACAATTTCATACTCCATCTTATTTATCTTCGTCTCCTCCTACTCCCCCGGCTTCTTCTACATCAGCGTCTCGCGTGCCACCGCCGAGGACTCTGGCCCGCCAGGCTACTTCGGCGCAGGCATCCCCAGCTCTGACGTCCGCATCTTCCCCTCCTCTGGGATCTGGTTCGGTGATGGGCAAAGCTACCGTTTCCGTAAGCCTTCCAACGCATGATAGTTCATTTTGTGATGGACGTATACTGGACAAAGTTGCCACTACGGCCATCTACACATGCACACCTTCATCACATACATCCTCACCATCTTCTTGCGCGGGTGCCGTTCCCGAAGGGCGGGCCCATCGTGACCATGTTTCACTCAGGGCCCCGGCGGTCCTCAACCTTCACTTCGCCGCTGCCCCCGTCGACGGGTTGACCGACGACAACGAGGGCCCCGACATCGAGGCACAGTCGGCCAGGACAGGCTCGCATTCTTCTTCCCGCACTTGCGTGGGCCACCGAACTCAGCAACAGGCCGGGGGACAGACACATTCCACGAGGCAGACAGCTCTATGGTGTCAACCTCGCCGCTCTTGCGTTCTGCTGGGTTCGGAACAATTGGGTTCTTGGAATGTTGAAGGACTCCGAGGCGACTCCAGGATCAAGCTTACCGAGCTGTTCCGGATGATGAACTCCATTGGGCTGGGAATTCTTTGTATCCAAGAGACGCAACTTCATGGCGCATATTATGAAGAAGAGCTTGGGTTCTTAATTTGTTTATCCGGGGAACTCGACGCAGAACGGCTTTCCAACGCAGGAGTCGGTTTTATAATAGCTCCATGGGTACGGGCATCACTTGTAGCTTTCAGGACATATTCGACAAGATTGGCATCAGTGCGGCTTCGAGTGCAACATGGTGTCTTGGATCTTATCTCCGCGTACGCGCCACGCAGCGGGCACGATTACGACGAGAGGCAACATTTCTTTTCCGAGTTGGGCGCAATAACGAACCCACGACAACGCACAGCACTACTTTAGTACTGGGCGACTTCAACGCCAAGTTGTTGCAGCAAGGATTGGGGGAATCAGACATTATTGGAGATAGTGTATTCTCGGGTGGGTCAGCCCGCAGCATCCTGCAACAAGTATCTAACAGACAACTTTTGATCGAATACTGTATCTAGAAGGACATGTTGGTAGCGAATACGTTTTTCAAGGTACCAGTGGAAGAACAGATTACGTTCAGAAACTTGGGGACTACCGTCAGAGCCGATTTCGCCGGACAAGTTCAGTCAAATTGACCACGTGTTGTGTCATAACACGGTATTGCCTTGGGCACAAGATTGCAGGACAGACCGTACCGTAGCATTGAACAGCCACCACTTCCTGACCAAGGTGATGGTGAATTTCGCATTCAAGAAACACCGTGACACGCAAGCACAATGTCAAACATATGCATCTTCTGTCCAGGAGCCGGACACCAATGCTGCATTTACCAGGGCTTTCACTGAGGCTTGGGAGGCCAACCGGCCGCCGAAGGGATCGCATAACGACATGGCCAACAACATCGAGCGAGCGTTCGCTTCAGCGTCTTCCACATTACGGACAAGGCCCGCTCGAGCTAAGAAAGAATGGATCTCCCAATCTACATTGGATTTGATTGAACAGGGAGACGCATGCCGCCGCTCTGGAGATTATCAAGCAGAGCGCCTACTTCACAAGCGTATCCGGAAGGCAGCCCGGCATGATCGCACGAATTGGATTCATGAGACGCTGGTGGGAGGAAAATGGGACGCCGTAAAGCAACTCAGGAAGAAGCCGCAGATGAAGCACGCAGGAGTACGTGACATGAACAATAATTTGACTGACACCGCTGCCAGGCCAGACGCTTTGGCAGATTACTTTGAGAAGATCCAATGGGAAGTCAAATTTGCAGATATCAGCCCTACGTCAACAAGCACTTTGGGCAGCGAGTTGCCAGTGGATGTGTCTGCCTTCGCGCTGGGGGAGCTACAACAAGCTTTGCGGAAAATGAGAACTGGGAAAGCCGCTGGCCCAGATGACGTCCCGCCAGAATTCTGGAAAGTCGTTTCTGAAGATGCCCATGCGTGCGGGGCTCTACTGGAAGTCTGCCAAACATGCTGGGCGACTAAAGATATCCCGGACAAATGGAGGAGGGCGAAAGTAATACTTCTATTTAAGAAAGGAGACCACACGTTGCCTAGCAACTACCGCCCGATTTCTTTGTTGACTGTTGGCTACAAGGCACTGGCGTCAATGCTCCACCAGAGGCTCTTACGAGGAGGAGCTGAAGAACGAATGAGATCATCTCAATTCGGTTTCCGGCCTCGGCGGGGAACGGCAGACGCTCTCATGCTGATCAGGCGAATCATCGATGCGGCCAACGTGGACAACACCGGGGGCCTTACGATAATCCTGCTTGATTGGGCAAAGGCGTTCGACAGGTTAAAGCCGGAATGCTTGCGTGCAGCTTTGATGCGCTTTGGGGTCCCTTTTCCGATGGTAGACATGATCAAAGGCATATACTCGGAGCGCTTCTTCACCATAGTGGATCATTGCGGCTGCTCTACGGGAAGGCGGCAGGCTGCTGGAATAGCTCAGGGTTGTCCTCTATCCCCGTACTTGTTCATTATGGTTCAGAGTGTCATGCCTCATGATGTATACCACGGTCTCCAGCTACGAGATGAACCCGGATATGTGGTTACCCGAGACGTGCTTTACGCGGATGATACGTTGCTACTATCAAGACATGGGGAAAATTGCCAAGCTCTACTTAATGCTGTCGTTTCGGAAGGACGCAAATATGGCCTGGAGCTTAACTGGGACAAGACTCTGCAGATGCCAGTGGCTTCAGACAGCGTGGTGACGAGGCCGACCGGGGAGCCCATTACACAAGTTACAGAGGCAGTCTACTTAGGAAGCTTGATCACGCACGATGGGCGAGTGGGAAATGAATTGAACCGGCGACTTGGCGAAGGGAAAGGCATATTCCAACAGCTTTGTAAGATTTGGAAGCATGCTGCAATCAGCAGGGCAAGGAAGTTGCAGATCTACACCAGCTGCGTGTTGAGCAAGGTCCTCTACTCCTTGGATTCTCTGTGGCTGCTAAAGGTTGACAGAACAAGGCTGGGCGCTTTTCATTGCAGGTGCCTGCGCAAGATATTAGGCATACCTCATTCCTACTTTTCGAGAGTTCCGAACGCAGCCGTTCTGACGCGTGCCGGTTCCAAGCCTCTCTCTGCAATTTTACGTGATCGCCAATGCAAGTTGTATAGGAAACTTGTCGCACAAACAGACGATTCCTTGGTGAAGCGGGCGGTGTGCAACGCAGACGGCGCGCCCAAAGATTGGGCACTCCGCCGGCGCAGAGGGAGACCAAGGCAGCAATGGGCACAATCCGTTTACAATCTCGAACACCTGAGCATCTGAAGCTTTTCTGCACCCTCCGCCGCCTCCCCCTTGAGGCGCCCGCTGCGGCCGCGGCAACTTTTTAGTTGTTATTTCTGCCCACGCGTCCTTCATGGATGCACGGCTTCTTGTCTTGTCTTGTCCCACCAGCACATCCAAACACGATGTCCAGGCGAGTTGCAAGGATCAGGGATGTGGAGGAGCACTCAGTGGAATAGTGGGCTGGGGAAGCCGTCATACCCCAAGACGGGGAGGAGGGGGTAGCGAGAATGGGGAGGAATAGGCGGAGGGGGGGGAGGAGGAGGAGGAGGAGGACGACGAGGACGAGGAGGAGGATGAGGAGGAGGAGGACGAGGAGGAGGGCGAGCAGGAGGGCCAGAGGCCTCTCGGAGGCCGGTTGGGGCATGTTGGCGGTCCCGGGGGCCTCTTCGGGACTATTGGGGGCCTCTGGGGCTTTGGGGCCTCTTTGGCGCCGATTTGGGGCCTCTTGGGGGGCGTTTTGGTGGTCTCATGGGGCCGCTTCGGCGCCCCTGGTGGGGTCCTGTTGGGGGATTGGAGGAATGCGCCTCTTGAGGCGATCTCGGAGCCTTCTTGGGTGCTTTTGGGGCCGTTTGGGGTCACATTGGGCCTTTCCTGGGGCCCTCTTGGGCCCTCTTGTAGCCATCTTGAGGCCTCTGGGGCCCATCAGAAGCGAAAGGGCGAGAATGGCAAAGTCATTTGGACTGACGTTGGTCTCTTGGGGGCCTCCTTGGGGGTCTCCGTGGCCACTTGAAGCCATCATGGGGCCTCTTGGAGGCCATCTTGAGCCAGCCCACGCCTCCCAAAGATGCCCCAGAAAAGCCAAAGTCTTTCAACCCTTGTTATTTTCAATGTTTTCCTTGATCTCAGAGGGTGGTCACTCAATCGGCGCCCCCCTCTAGAGCTCCCAAAGTCGCCTCTTGGGGCGTTCTTGGGGCCGTCTTGAGGTCTTCTTGGGCCCCTCTTGGGGCCCTCTTGAGCCCTCTTGGGGCCATCTTGAGACCTCGGGAGCCCATTCCGTAGCCATTTTGGCTCAAGTTTTGAGCTTCCCTGGGGAACGAGTGGATACCGCTAGTCCGCGGCTAGTTCCCAAGGGTTTCAGCGCACCGCTGTGTGAGCCTCCAGGCGACACAGCATCGATTTTCACGAACACGGACGGTTGTCGATGGCGCCAGATGGCTCTCGGCGACCGCCATGGAGGCAGCAGCCTGCCTCACGCTACGGAGAATGGTGGAATCCGCCCGTCTATCCTCCACTGCCTGGATCTATGCCGCCGCCGCAGTCGTGGGGAGCGAACACTTGGGGGAAACGCCAGTACCGAGCCCAAGTTGAGTGTTCCTCGTGTGGTCGGTTGCTCTTCCAGGACAGGCTCAAGGCGAAGAACTGGACGTGCGAGTGTGGCGCAAAGTTCCAGCAGTCGCGTGGGCCTGGCCAGGGCCGTCAGGGGGGTGCTGCTCCTGCTGGTGGTGACGTTGTGCAGGAGCTCTGTGCCTTGGCGGCCAAACTGGGAGGGGGGGGGGCACCAAGCGTGCTGTCGACTCCTTGGTGGCCACCCTGCGAGGCCCTCCCCCGATGCCAAGCCACGGCCGCTAGGGCAGGCCCTCCAGATGGCGGCGGCCCGCTTGCAGCGAGGACGCAAGGCCATGGAGGCGGCCAAAGAGCAGTGGAAGAGAGCCAAGCAGGAGTTGGAGCGGTGCACGGAGAAGCTTCGTGCATGCACGACTGAGGTTATGGATGCTGAACGTGAAGAGATCGCGAAGGCTAGTTCTTGCCACCTGAGGAACTGCCCGTGCCACGGGGTGCTGTCCTGGACATCCAAGAGGTGCTCGACGGCAACCTGGAGCTGGAGATCAGTCTGGGAGTCGACCTGGACGGGTTGGGCCTCACGCAATCGGACCATGACATCTTGGAGAAGACGAAGGGTGAGCTCCAGGTCTGGTTGCGTAAAGCGGTGCAAGACACGTATGGTCAAATCAATGAGAAGTTGCAGGATCAGAAGGCCAAGGTCTCTGCTGTCCTCGAGCGAGTCCGCAAGAAGAGGAAAAGGCAACCTGGGTGAGGCTCAGGCTGCGGCCGGACCAGCGAGCCAGGGAGGAGCGCCCAGCGCGCCCCGTGGAGGTGCCGACGTAGCCCCTGAGGCGCCTGCGCGAGTAGCGGCGACGGGTGCTGTCCGTGGCTCGGCAGCAGACCCCGCCCCTCGCGCGGCGCCAGCTCCTGGGGATGAGCATTCGCTCAAGGCTGCGTCTGGCCGCTTGCAGGGTGAGGTGGGTGCCCTCGTCCGCAACCTGCGCGAGCAGAAGACGGAGGGGGAGCCACCGTGCGGGTGACGCGCACACTCTGTATATGAGGAACCTCTCGGGCTGGGGGCACTCGTCCACATGCCTTCTTGCTGAGGGCTTGTACGACATAGTCAGTCTGCCCGAGTTGCGCGTTCTCCCAGATATGTGTACAGAGGTGATCCATGATTGGAGCTGTAGAGGGTACCAACCAGTGGTGGCTCCACCCTGCCAGCTGAAGGCGACGGCCAAGGCTGGTGGGGTCTCGATGGGAGTCAAGAAGAGATTTCAGCTTCAGAGTTTTCGCCACGTTGCGACCGACAGACATATGCAGATGGGGCCCCGACAGATCCAGGAGCCAGACACCGCCGTGTCGGGGATTGATTTCAGAGACGTAGTAGGATGTCAGCTCAAGATTGGTGGCCAGTCTATTTCTGTTTTCGGCATCTACTTGACTGCGGATGTGGGCATCGCAGGCTTGAACGTGTCAAAGCTGATTCAGTTAGGTACGCTGTTGCAGTCTATCAAGACGCCTTGGCAGGTCATCGGGGACTTCAACGCGACCCCGATCGAGCTGCAGAAGTCAGGATGGCCATCGCTGGTGGACGGGTTGATTCGAGCCCCCTCGGGTGCAGAATACACATGCACGGCTAGCCAAACGAGGATGATTGATTTCGCAGTTCTGTCACGCTCGATGGTTCGTTTCGTCTGCTCCATGACGGTGGATGATGAAGCATGCTTTCGAGCAGGTAAGTCGCACTTCGGCATCTTGACGAAGTTGCAGCTGAGGTTAGAGAAGGCTCAGAGATGGGTACTCAGTATGCCTCAGAGATTTCGGTACCCACCGAGGCCCAAGAAGCAAGCGGATCCGACCAGCAAGAGGTCTCGACAGCGCTTGCTGCGCCAGCTCAATGAGGCCGCCGCTGAGCCAGAGCCAGAACTACCACGTCCTCCGTTGAGAGCGCGGAAGCAGATCAGGTTCAAGATGCCGCCTCCCTTGCAGTACTTGGGGGCGCAGGATTGGGGCCTGGAGTCAGAGGATGACCCGCAACAGGAGGACGACGGTGAGTCGACTGGCGACGACGACGGCCAGTTCGGCCAGGGTGGCGCTGAGGGCGCAGGGGGCGCGGCGCTGGGTGCTGGTGGCCCAGCAGACCCCGCCCCCCCAGGAGGTGCGGCGACGGGTGCAGGAGGCCCTGCAGACCCCGCCCCTCCAGCAGCGCAGGGAGAGAGCGTCTCGCAGCTGCCCCTCGAGACGGCGCCAGAAGCCCAGGACAGGCTCTGGCGCGCTCTGTCGGCCAGTTGGCCACAGGGCACGCCGCCGAAGTACATTGTGGATTCGAAGGCGTTCCGGTTGGATCCCGGGGCGTCGCTTTCTGTTGGCAGGTCCTTCGCGGACTGGACTGAGAAGTTTGAGTTTTTTTTTTGCGCGATGTTGTGGAGATGCATCCGAGTGGTCAAAATAAGTACCGAGGTAGAGGTTCCCTTGGAGAGCTCAGTAGGAGACCCGAGGCCCAAGGAGCCCACTTTGTTTTGTCTAGGGACCCTGTGGCGCACTGGTGGGCCACGGTGGATTTCCCGTTGAAGGACCTTGTGGGCCTCCTGGACCAGAGGGGCTCTAGTAAGGCCAGTAGGTTAGGCGAGCGCTTGAGGGACTTGTCGGTCTCTGTTCCTGTCTCTCCTCTGATGCCTCTCCCTCCTCCTGTGCGCACCAAGTGGTGCCGAAGTCTCAGGGTGATTTGGGAGCTCACAGATGACTCCATCAGGCACCTCAGTAGGCAGGCCTACTCCAATTCTGTCAGAGCCCAGAGGTCTGCTCTCCATGCCAGTCTCGGCAACTTCCACCAGTGGGTCCTGCAGCAAGACTAGATTCTTGTGCACGCATGGAGGCCAGGGCCAGAGTGTGGAGCCCAAAGTGGAAGGGAGATCCCTCCACTTCCAGCGTGTTTCGAACTTTGGAGGAAAGCCCAGTCGAAGGCTAAGGCACTCGAGCCCAGGCCGATCACTGAGGAGCAGCTTTCCAGGCTCATCTCAGCCCTGCCAGACCGCGCGCCAGGGGTAGACCAGATGACGAAGGAGGACTTCTTCTGGTTGCCTAGGGCGGGCCTGCAGGATCTGGCAGGGCTGCTCTCCCAGGTGGAAAGAGAGTGCTGTTGGCCATGGCAAGTCTTGGTCATTCTTGTCACCCTCCAGGTCAAGGACTTGGAGGCGGATCGTGCGATTGGCCTGCTTGCCTGGCCGGCGAGATTCTGGGGCAGGCTAAGAAACGATGACAGAGCTGCCTGGACGAGGGACACTGCTGGCACGTGGGACACGGCGCTGGCGGGCTCCTCGGCCCTGCAAGTTGCGTTGCTGCGCCTTTTTCGGGATGAGGAAGCAGCCAATTCTAGGTTCCCCGACTTTCACAGTGGTAGTTTGCTTTGGGATGTGAAAGGGTCCTATGATAGCCTCCGATGGGACCTCATCTTGGAGAAGGCCCTGGATCTAGATTTCCCGCCTTGCTTATCTTGCCCTAGAGTTGCAGATACACATGGCGGTCAGGTTTCTTCGAGATGGGGGGGGGGGCTACTCGCCACCTGTAGACCCAGAGCTTTCACTCATCCCAGGTAGCAGTGGTGCAGTCGACTTAGGAAGAGCTGCCTTGCACCATGTTTGCGCGCAACTTGTCACGGGGGCTCCTGCGGAGCCGAGCCTGCACACTTGGGTGGATGACATTGTGCAGTGCATGCACGGCACAAGCGAGTTAGTTTTCAGACAGCTCCCAAGTGCGGGGCTGAAGCTGGTCCGCTGTCTCGAGCAGGCTCACCTTTCCTTGGCCAGTAAGTCGTGCATCATCTGCTCGGGTACCAGTGTAGCCAAGCAGTTGCAGCAGTTTTTCAAGGGACACCAGATAGACATCCAGGTCAAACTTGTCAGTGCTGACCTGGGCATAGACCGAGGTAGAGTCGGGGCGTCTAGGCCGAAGCAGGCAGCACGTGGGCAAGCCACGGTTAAACGTTTGGGTAAGCTTCAGAAGCTAGTTGCAGGCAACATGTTATGCAAGAGATGGGCGAAGAAGATGGCCTTCACGGCTGCCTTCGCCAAGTCGCGTTATTCTGACAAGGTGCGCGGCATTGCCCCCCCATGTCGTTCTGAGATGGCGTCGGTCGTTGGGTCGGTTGACGGGGGGAGTCGCTAAGGGGGGTAGGTGCCTCACCACGCTGTTAGCGCTTGAGTATTGGAGGAAGGATCCTGCTTTCCTCGCTCTCTTCGACACGATCGAGGCATGGTTCCTGATTTTAACGGATCGCAGTTTCCATGCTGAGAGGATCCGCAGAGTCTGGAGAAAGGTTCTCGCGCGTCTGCGGGACAGGCCCGCCAGGCACAGGTGGAGGGGTGTCGCCACCCCAGCTGCGGCGACTATTGCCACTCTGCTTGGTCTTGGTTGGGAGCCCTGGGGGCCGTGGGCTTGGGAGTGCGATCTTGGAGTTAGGTATGCTATTGACGGGTCCCTGCTCGGGCGGGGTAAGGTTGATCTTGTTGTCATCAAGGAGGCTCGGGCAGCTAGCATGGAACGCAAGCTGTGGTCTGCTGCCGCTCAAAATTCGTGGAATGGCCAGGGCCTTGAGTTGGTCCCAGATCTTTTTGATTTCAGAAGGGGCCCCAGGAGGCTCAAGAAGAAAGGCAAACATAAGTGGGCTGGCATCCTACGTGCGGTCGCCACGGGCAACAGTTGGACCCGCTGCCACATGCAGGAGTGTAACCTTTCGCAGGGCAGCCGCTGTCGCAGATGCCAGCATGTGCTCGAGTCAGACCTTCGCAGGGCTTGGGGGTGCCCCCAGAATGCAGATTTTCGCAAGGTCTCAGATTTCGTAGTTCGCAGAGCCAGAGCAGATGCAGAGCGCAATCCTAGTTTCTGGATCAGAGGGCTGACGCCCAGTTCTTGGACCGCCGCCCCCCCGCCACCCGAAGTTGCTGATTTCCGTAGGTTGGGTGATGACTTGGATGTGGCCGTTGTGAACGGTTTTGTTTTCGGTGGTGGGGGCGCGAGCGGCGGCCAGGATACTCAAGATCCTATGCTTCGTAGAGTTGCCTGGTCTTGGGTGGTGCTGAGAGGGCCCGACGAGGACGGACAGTACTCGATCGAGCGCCTTCGCACGCACGCCGCTGGATTTGGCAACATCCCAGGGTCGAGGCAGTCGGTCAACCGAGGCGAGGTTTTGTGCTTGGTTGAGTTCGTGCGTGCGGTGTTTCCGACTGCCTCGGCTCATTTTGTCACAGATTCTTCGTATGTTGTTAACAATTTTGCCAAGGTAAGGGCAGGGATCAATCCACAGTATCACCTCGACGTGTGGCACCAGCTCAGAGCTCTCATTCAGACGCACCCTGAACGGGGATTGGTCGTAGTCAAGGTCGAGAGCCACAGGAGTGCCGAGCACGTCTCTGCCGCAGGTGCGGATCAGCTGCGCTACCTTGTCAACGAAGTTGCAGACCGTATCGCCAGCTCGTGGGCAGATAATTTGCGCGCGCCAGAGAAGGACCGAGTCAGCAGGTCCTTCGCCCAGGGGATTGCTTTCCAGGTTCGGGGCCACCTCGGGCACACTCTTTTGTCTGCGATTGAGGCGGACGGGGACAGGGCCTCACGAGAAAAGGTTGTGCAGCGTCATTTCAAGGAGTATAAGATCCAGTTGGATCTAACCGCTCACGCGCCTGAGGAGGGTAGGAGGCACCGCATCCAATGCAAAGTTTGTGGAGGCTCGCCCCCCCGCCCCCTGGCTCGGCAGTTCCTGAGCACTCCTTGCCACGCAGGGTTGTTCAATGGAGTGGTTATGATACCACAAGGCGCTGTGGTAAATGGTCAAAGGTTGCACCCGTCCCACATGTTAGGTTACAGCAAAGCATGGGGCACCACAGTTTGTTTCACGTGTGGTTTCATTGCGGCCATGGCGGCTCGCAATTTGAAGCGTCAATGTGCTGGTCACCTGAGTGACTATGGCGCCAGGATGCTGAAGAAGGTGGCCAAGGGCCAACCTCCCGGCAGAAGCCAGTGGGCCCGCCAGAATCAGGTCGTCAAGACCCGCAGGCGGAAGTGAGTGTACAGTTTGGCATTGCCAGGATTATATATATATATATATATATATATACATATATATAACCTCGGGAGCCCATCGGAAGCGAAAATGCGAGATGGATCTTTTTGGTGTTTTGAGAATGTTGGTCTCGTGGGGGCCTCCTTGGGAGTCTCCGAGGCCACTTGGGCCCGTCTTGGATTGGTCTCGGGGTCTCTTGGAAGCCATATTGAGCGATCTTGCACTATCTTGGGCCATCTTGGAGGTCATCTTGGGCTCTCGGAGGCCTTCTTGGATGCACCCAAACCCACCCTCTGACACCTTGCCCCCCGCCCTCCAGGTCCAGAAGAAGGAGGTATGGGGGGGGGTGGTCGAGCCCCCCCCCCCTTCGCCCGCAAGCCGTCTCGCTCACTCCTACCCGCCCTCTCCAAACACATGACATCCGAGGGAGTCTCAGCATGCTGCTGCTTAGGAGCGCCCCGCACGCCATGTGCGCCGCGGGTTCCGGGTGCACCAGGGCACCCGGGAGGCCCCATCGGGCTCGGCGCGTCAGGTGCGGCACGCGCTCCACGTTGATGCCGGCACCCTCGCCGTCCCTGCCGGAAACACTTGCAACGTGGTCCCGGGGCGCTCGCGCATGCTCTGGATGTGGAGGCGAAGCGCAATCTGTGACAGGGATGGCTGGGCTGCGCATAGCGAGCAATATGACGGCCCCCCCGCCGTCCCGGTCAACATCCACTGCACAGTGGTCGCGGGGCGCCCGCGCATGCTCTAGATGTGGAGGCGGAGTGCATTCCGTATTGTTTGTTGACGGGGATGGTTGGCCTGTTCATAGCGAGCAATATGACGGCACCCCCGCCGTCCCTGTCAAAATCCAATGCGCAGTCGTCGCGGGGCGCCCGCGCATGCTGTAGATGCGGAGGCGAAGTGCATTACTTTTTGTTCTGTTGACCTGGGATGGTTGGCCTGCGCGCAGCGAGCAATATGACGGCACCCCCGCCGTCCTTATCAACAACCAATGCGAAGTGGTCGCGGGGCCTCCGCGCATGCTTCACATTTGGAGGCAAACTGAATTTTGTGTTTTTTTTGATTGGGAGGGTGTGAGGTGGTGGTGGTATGCCTCGGCTTGTCCCAGTCGGCGGGGGAGGGGGTGCATATTAATGAGGAGCAGTGATCAAGACATCCTCTTCGCCCACCAGCCGTTTCGCTCACTCCCATTCGCTCTCCCAACACATAAGTGGCACCCGAGCCGCAGCGTGTTCAGCGGTAGTCTTTGCATGAACAGCTAATGGGATCCAAACAGACCCCATGTGCGCAACGCGGGGGCGAGGTGCGCCATGCGTGCCAGGCGCGCCACGCGCGACGGGTGCGCCAGGCACCCAATGTGGCCCAAGCGTGTCGGAACGCCTGGTGCGCCAGATGCGCCGCGCGATCCACGTGCGCCACGTGTGCCGCATGCTCCAGCCGCGCCAGTTGCGCAACGTCCGGGGCACGCGCAGGGCCTGTGCCAGGTGCGCGCACGTGGCAGTACACATCGGGAAACGTGTCGACTCCCACCACCATCGTCGAGAACCAGTGCGCACTCGCGGCTGGGTGGCCATCATAACGTTTGGTTGGCCTGCACGTAGAAGACAATATGCCAGCACCCCCGCCGTCCCAGTCAAATGCAAATGCGCAGTTATCGGGGGGTGCCCGCGCAGGATCCAGTTGTTGCGCAGGCGATATGCGGGCACCCCCACCGTCCCTGTCAAAAACAGTACAAGTGCTCGCGCACCCCCCGACCATGACCCAAGATTTTGCCCCAAAGTGGGCTTCACATTTTTTTGACAGGTATGGTGGGGGGGTCTCATTGGTCCTGGTTGGCTGCCCGTCGCCTCGGGCAGGAGGCGTTCAATAATAAGGAACAATGATAACCCCCTCCCCGACGGGGAAGAAGGGGGTTGGAAGAGGAAGCGCCCTAAACCACTCACGCCCTAAAGGGATGGTGGGATTTTGGGCCCCTTGGAGCGCAAACGCCCACCGCAAGGCTCGAGCTGAGAACAGTAGTTGAGCGATTTCGTGGCAAGTTTTCGTTGTTAGCTCGTCTTGCAGCAACGGCGGACCAAAGACAGAACGATGGAAAACGCACACAGAACGAAGACGACAAGACAGAGACCCGCCCTGGGGAGTCCTGGGAGATGGGTTCCCCAGGCGGTCGATCTGTATAGACTCTGGCCGCGCAAGATCACGGCGGGAGCCCTCGACCTCGTCTTTCTGCAGCATTTCTCCTGCCGCATCGCTCCGCGGGGGCGGTCCTGGAGCCCGGAGACAGGGAGAGAGCGAGAGCGTTTGCTTACTTTCTGGGCCGTTGCGCGCGTTGTGCCCTCCCTCGCCCCCCTCCTCCTCCTCCTCCTCCTCCTCCTGTTCCTACTCCTCCTCTCCTCCTGATCTTCCTCCTTCTCCTTCTTCATCCTCCTCGCTCCTCCTCCTCCTCCCCCTCATCCTCCTCCTCCTCCTCATGCTCCTCCTCCTCCTCCTCCTCCTCCTCCTCCTCCTCCTCCTCCTCCTCCCTCCCTCCTCCTCCTCTCCTCCTCCTCCTCCTCCTCCTCCTCCTCCTCCTCCTCCTCCTCCTCCTCCTCCTCCTCCTCCTCCTCCCCCCCCCCCAGAGCGTGACGCTCCCCCCCCCGCCCTCCAAGTGTGTTCCAGGCACTGCCATAGTGCGTCCACAGTCAGTGGAGCCGGACCCAGACAATCCATAAGGGGTCAGGCGTTGCGTCATCTCCCCCATTCTCCCCTCGCCCCTCCCCAAAATCGGGGGCGGCAAAGAGGGGGGGGATGGATGACGCAACGCCTCCACCCCTTTTATGTCGTAGTGGACGGGGGAGCGGCATGCGAACCTTGCTTTGGGGTCCTGGGTGGAGCTCTCTTTGAGGCCACGAAACGTGTGAGGGGCGTGTCGAAATTGGCGGGGGAGCCGCATGCGAACCCTTCCACGGGGGCCCTGGGTAAGGCTGCATATAGGGCCATGAAACGTGTGAGGGGCGTGCCTTCATGGATGGGGTAGACGCATGCGAACCCTGCCACTGGGGCCCTGGGTGGAGCTCCTTTTGGGACCACGAAGCGTGTGCGGTGTGTGCCGAAATGGCCGTGCGACGGGCAGAGGCAGGAGGGGTGGGAGGAGTTCGCGGCGGGGTGGGTGAGGAGGAGGAATGTGTGAACGCGGGGTGCTGCGGATTCAGAGCGAGGGCCCAACGCCACAGGATGGTCGGGAATGGTTTCTCGCCCCTCGGAGGTGAAGGTGGACTGCGCGCTCGGCTACACGGGGTCCTTCGGGGCTGCCGCCGCTGCCCCTCGAGAAGCCGCCTGCCGCAGCGCGCCCCCTCGAGGGCGGACGGGCGAGTGGCACCGCCCCGCCGAGGCGAAGGGGGCGGTGAGGGGGGGGGGGGGTAGGTCGGGGGCTCAAGAGACGGCGGTCCCACGCAGGATCTTGCCGCGCCAGGGGCGCACTGACCCGGGCTTGGGCGCAGGACCCTGCAGGATCCTGCAGGAGAGAGAGGAGGAGGAGGAGGAGGAGGAGAGGAGGACTGACCCGGTCTGGATTGGCCCGGGGGGAGCGGATGCCCGAGCAGGCAGGCAGTGGCCGGCAGCGGGGAGGGCGAGGAGGCGGCCCTGGGACGGCGGGCCCGCGCGCGCCATCGGGCCACACGCCGCCGCCGGGCGGCCGGACGACCCCCGTGTGGAGGGCTGTAGCTTTGTCTCTGCCTGCCTGGTTCCCTACCTGCTCCTCTCGTCGGCCCCCCCCTCCCCCCCCTCCCCCTCACCTCGTTCCCCGCTGGCGTCTCCCGGGGGGGGGGGGGGGGGAAGAGGGAGGAGGCTGCGGGGGGGGGAGGAGGAGGGCGAGGGCTCGACCCTCGTCCCGGCCTTTTTGTGTTGTTTGTTCCAGACCATCTTGTGGTGTCGGGTCTTCGTTTTGAATCAGCCGCGCTCCACCGACGGCCCCAGTGGCAAAGTTCTCATGGCATCTCCCCGCACATGTTTGGCACACCCCTCACAAGTTCGTTGGCCCCACAAGCATTTCCCCAGAAGGCCCCAGTGGCAATGCCCGCATGGCGTCGCCGCGCGCAATTTGGCACACCTCTCACACGCTCTGCGTCCCAAATCTATGTTCTGCACTACTCGCAGGTGCATATGGTGGTGTCCTTTGCCAGCATATTGTAGAGGTCTTACAGCCGGTTGCGCCGACCCTGAAGGGAGACCAGGATGCCCCGGGAAGGCCACGAGGGCTCCGAGGAGGGCACGAAGGCAGGCCGACGATAATCCCAGAACGGCGTGAAGAGCACCTCGATTCGAGAACAGACAGAACACTGTGCCACCATTGGCGAAGACGCCAACGGCGAGTCACCGCCGCCCCCTGCCTTGTGGAAGCGCCGATGTGGCCGAACGTAGCGTCCAGAGCTCGGCCAAATTATCAGACGAATCATGTGTTCCCCCAGCCGTTGTGGAAACCCTTCGGGGAACACGTGGGGGAAGGAGAAGACGAGGAAGGGACGGAGGAAAAAGGAGGGGGAGGAGGAGGCCTCTGGTGAGCCTCTTGGGGTTCTCTTTGTGGGGGAAAGGAGATGCGACACCAACACCACCAGGGTGCCACCACCAGCGATGCTGTCCATGATGTCTCCCCGAGCTGGGGCTAGGGGATGCCCCGAGCGAGGGGGGGCCACACCACCAGGGGGACCCCTTCCTGGCTCCTCCCGCTGGTGGTCCCTGGTAATGTTGGTGTTGGTTCTCCATGTTTCCATTTTGGCCTAATAGTAGCCTTCTGCGGGCCTCTTTGAGGTCTCTTGGGGACTTCCTTGCGCTTCCTTGGGGCCTTTGCAGGTTCCTTGGAAGGCTCGTTGGCCGTCTGAGGGCGCTCCTGGCCCGTCTGACGCCGTCGGACGGAAGCCGTCTTAGGGGGCCCCTCTCGGCCGACATGGAGCTTTCTTGAGGCGCTGTTGGGGGCCTCTGGAGGCCTTCTGGGCCGTACTGGGGCCCTCTTGTGGCCGTCTTCGGTGGTATCTCGGAGAACTCTTGGGCGCTCTTGGGGCCATCCTGGTGGCCTCTTGGGCCGTCTTGGGCAGTCAGAAAGCCGAGAATTAGCAAACGCCAGAATCCTTCAAACACCTACGGCAAATCAATTATGTTGGCCTCTTGGAGCAGTCCTGGAGGTCGTCTCGGAGGCCTCTCGGGCCGTCTTGGGCGACCTTGAGGCCCTCTTGGCGGCATCTCAGCCGGTCATGGAGACACATTGGAGCCATCTTGGCCTCTCTGCCGACCATCGTAATTGTCTTGAAGTCCGCCTTGGCCGTCTTGGAGGCCATTTTGGGGCCGTCTGGAGCGGAAAACCGACGATCTGGGAATTTACGGGTCCGCATGGGGCGGGAAGCCGATGGGCCGCCTCTTTTCCGCAGGACTGGCGCGATCGACCGACACCCGACTGGGAATCGTTCAAAAGGACCAAATCAACCTAAAGTCCGGCACGACGTACATCCACCCCCGTGGCAAGCTATAGATGGCGGCGGATCGAAGACGTTTACAGCAAGTCACCGCCGCCCCATGCCCTTTGGAAGCGCCGATGTGGCCGAACGTGACCATAGTTCGGCAAATCTATCGGACGATGTCGTCCCCCAGCCGTTGTGGAAATCCCTTGGGAAACACTTAGAGGAGGAAGAAGACAAGGAGGAGAGGGAGGAACACGGAGGGGGAGGAGGAGGCCTCTTGGGAGCCTCTTGGGGCACACCTCGGGTCTCCTGGGAGCTTCCCCGGGGCCTCTTGGAGGTGTCTTGGGGACTTCCTTGGGCTTCTTGAAAGCCTTTGACAGCTGACTGGGAGGCAATTTGGCCGTCTGAGGGCGCTTCTGGCCCGACTGACGCAGTCGGAAGCCGCCTCGAGGGCCTCTCTGGGCCGACTTGGGGCCCTCTTGGGGCGCTGCGGGCAGTCTTGGATCGTGGGGGCCTTCAAGGCCTCCTGGGCCGTCTTGGGGCCCTCTGGGGGCCGTCTTGGGGACCTCCTGGGCCGCCAAGGTGGTGGCTCGGAGGCCTCTTGGGCGCTCTTGGGGCCATCTTGGCGGCCTCTGGAGCCGTCTTGGGCCGTCAGAAAGCTGAAAATGCGCAAATGCCAGAATCATGCAAACATCCTCTTGGGGCCTTCCTGGGGGTCCTCTTGGGGGCCTGCTAGGAGTATTTGGAGGCCCTCTTGGGCCGTCTTCGGCGTTCCTGAGGCTACCTTGGGGACACCTCGGCCCGTACTTGAGCCACCTTGGGCGCTCCTGGGGCCATCGTGGCAGTCTTGAAGACCACCTTGGCCGCCTTTGGAGGCCGGCTCGGGGCCGTCTGGAGCAGGAAGGCCGACGACCTGAGAATGTAAAGTGGGTACCCATGCCAAGAAACACCCTGCTTGCTTCCAGGGTGCCCTGGGTTTCTAGGGGGCTCGATGGTTTTGCAATGGAAGGCGTGACGCTCCCACGCAAAAACGAATCCATGGACGTCCTGGTGTGTCAGGGTTGGGTTTCTTGTGGAAGGTTTCTTGTGGACTGGCCTCCAATGTACACACACACACCCGTGGCAAGCCATAGGTGGCGGCGGACCGAAGACTCCTACAGCGAACCACCGCCGCCCCCTGCCTTTGGGGAGCGCCGATGCGGCCGTTGTCGGACGAGACCTCCTCCCCCCGGGCCGCTGTGGAAGCCCTTCGGGGGGGGACCCACGTGGGGGGGAGGAAGAAGAGACGACGGGACGACCCGCGAGGCGCCCGACGAGGCGCAAAACGCGCAGCCGAGGGCGCGGCCACCGGCGGATCGGCGAGGGGAAGGAGGGGGTGTTGGCGGGCCGTCGGGCGGCCATGGTGGAGGCCCCTTCGGCGGCCGTGAAGGGGGCCCGCTCCTCCTCCTCCTCCTCCTCCTCCTCCTCCTCCTCCTCCTCCTCCTCCTCCCTCCTCCTCCCTTGTCCTCTTCCAGTGATGTTCAGCGACGCTTCCCTTGTCCTCTTCCAGTGGGCCGAGGTTGCCCTCGGCGCCTCACGCCTGAGAAACGTCATGTGGCGATGCTGCACTGTGTTGGCGTCAGCTTGGCAGTGTCAGAGGCTATCGTGGGAGCCTTGAAGACCCCTTGGGCCGTCTGCGGGCCCTCTGCAGGCCGTTTGGGGGGCCTCGAGGGCCGTCATTGGGGCCATCTCGGAGGCCTTTTGGGATATCTTGGGGACCTTTGGGGCTGTCTTGGGCCGTCGGGAGCCGAGAGGGGGCAACACACATAATCAGTCATCACATCGAAGATCAATGATGCTGGTTTATTCGGGCCTTCTAGAGGACGTCTTGGATGCTCTTGGGGAGTCTTGAGATGCTCTTGGGGGCCTCGTGGGCCGTCGTGGGCCGTCTTGGGGTGATCTTGTGCCGTTCTGGGTGCATCTTGGGCCGTCTTGGAAACATATTGCGGCCATATTGGCCGCTCGTGGGGCTCCCTTGGCTGTATTGGATGCATCTTGGAGGCAATATTTGGTCGTCTTGGAGACGGTGTGGGAAACGAGAGACGTAGTTTCGGCGGTTCTCCAGGTGGCCGGCGGATTGGGCCGAGGACTCTCTGGCCCTTGAGAATTGTAAAGCAGGTTTCAAACCACTAGAAAATCTAGCACGCCAGGCACCCTTCTGCAAGCAGAAGAGGGCGGCGGATCGAAGACGCCTACGGCGAGTCACCGCTGCCCCCTACCTTTTGAAAGAACCTATGTGGCCGAGCGTTGCGGTTAGGGTTTGGTGAAGTTTTCGGACTACGTGCTCCACCAGTCGTTGTTTTGGACACTTTTCGGAGAACATTTGGGAGAACGAAGAGGAGGAGAGGGAGGAACAGGAGGAGGAGGAGGAGGAGGAGGAGGCGGTCTCTTGGGGCACTCTTGTAGACGCCGTCGGAAGCCGTCTTTGGGGCCTCCTTATGAATTTACGTGCGGCTTTGCGATTGAGGAGTTCGAGTTCGTTGCTCGCTTAGTGTGTCCTGTATGTTCTTCACGTTCTCTTCGGCTTCGTGTTCCCGCATTTTGATTGCAGTGGTTGCACCGCTTGCATATTACTTACATGCGCGCCGCTTCCAGACACAGGGAACGGTCAAGCATTTTGGCTTTGTGTGTCGCGCCGCCGGTGCGACCCACTATCTACGTCCCAGTCCCCGAGTGTCCACGTCCCGAAAATGTCCCAGCCCCCCGCCCCCCGCAGAGCGGGGCGACGCCATCCGTCTGCAGGGCGTGGCGTGTCGCTGGAGCCGCCGCTGCGACAAGCTATACGCAACAGTTCCTGACCGTAAATGCATCAAGTCTCCACGCAGACAGCGAAGCCAGCACGACAGAAGAAACTGGAGCGCGCGCGCAATCTTCACATCCATATCCAGTGCGTATTGGGCTTCCTTTCTTGGAAGTGGCATCGAAAGGCCGAGGCGCACTGGATATGGATAAAAACCGAGCCTCTAGTGGCCAGATGTTCGTCCATATCTCGTGCGCCTCGGGTGAGTGGGGAAGGGAGCCCGAAGCTCCCAGCTGCAGCGGGTATAGACACGAGTCGTGCCCGCATGGAAGGGGCGGACGAGGTCAGGAGCAGCGCCCGCAGGGCTCTGGAGAACCCGCGGCCTCACGCGTGCCCCGGAAGCTTTGCTTTCTGGACCCAGCACGGTGCCCCCGAGGGGGCCCAGTCAGGGCCCACCAGCTCGTGCACCCTTGCCTCCGCATCGTCCTCTTGGGGTGCTCCTCCCTCGTCTCGCCTCCTCTCTCCGCTCCTCCTCGCCCTCCACTCTCTCATGACTTTTGCCTCGTCCCTCTTCCTCTCTCGTCGTCGTCGTCGTTCTCTTCCCCCTCCTCCTCCCCCTCCTCCTCCTCCTCCTCCTCTGATCCTCCCTCCTTGTCCCTTCTTTCTTTCTCCTTCCTCTCCTGGCTCCCTTCCTTTCCCCCCATTCCCCCCTCCCGCCTCCCCTTCCTCTGCCCACATTCCATTCCCCCCCTCCTCCTCCTCCTCCTCCTCCTCCTCCTCCTCCTCCTCCTCCTCCTCCTCCTCCTCCTCCTCCTCCTCCTCCTCCTCCTCCTCTTTTTCCTCCTCCTCCTCCTTTTTCCTCCTCGTTCTCCTCCTCCTCCTCCTCCTCCTCCTCCTCCTCCTCCTCCTCCTCCTCCCTCTCTCCCCCCCTCCCTCCCTCCCCCCCTCCTGCTCTTTCCTGTCTCCCCCCCTCCCTCCACAATTACTTTCTGCATGAATGCGACTCATCTTTTTTTTCCCATGGGGTCCCTCCCCGAGGCCGACACCTCACGAAAGAGCAGCGGTCGTCGGCGAGGATGGCAGGGTCGACCCTCTCCCCCCCCGCCCTTCGGATGCAACTCCTGGGAGTTCAAATTCAGATTATGCCCTGCTCCGAAATCCGGCTTAATCCGGCTACATCCTGCTTTATCTGGCTTGATCCTTTTTAATCCCGCCCACACCGGCGTAACAGCCCCCCAATGGGGCTTAATCCTTCTTGATCCGTCCGACGAAGACCTCCCAGTAGTTGCCTCCTGACCGCCTTCTTCTTCTTCTTCTTCCTCCTCCTCCTCCTCCTCCTCCTCCTCCTCCTCCTCCTCCTCCTCCTCCTCCTCCTCCTCCTCCTCCTCCTCCTCCTCCTCCTCCTCCTCCCCCCCCCCCCCCCCCCGCAGGTCCGTCAAGGTCGGGTGCAGCGCCAAGGGCCAGTACCAGCGGCTCAAGGGCCGCTGCAGCGAGGCGGGCGGCCACGGCCCACCTCCGCAGGGCCCCCTTGGGAGGCCTCGCCTCCGCCGTCCCCCTCGCTCTCTCCAACCTCCTCCTTCGAAGCCATCCCTCCTCCACGCTGCTTCTCCTCCTCCTCCTCCTCCTCCTCCTCCTCGTCCTCCTCCTCCTCCTCCTCGTCCTCCTCCTCCTCTTCCTCCTCCTCCTCCTCGCAAGACATCTCTCCCCCGTCCCTCAGTCTCCACCATCCTTTCTCTCCTCTCGGCCGCGAGCGAGAAGGGGGAATGAGACGGAGAAGTCCTTCTCCTCAGGAGGCAGCGGGACTTCTCGGAAGCCCTCGCGCCTTCTGAAGAGTTTTCGGTGTTTTCGGGGAAGGCCCAGAAAATTTCTCGGAAGGCCGGGGGACTTCTGAGCATTCTGAGAAGGCCCGCCCCTTCTCACTTCCCCCCCGAGCTCGCCGTCGATCTTCCGCCCTTCTTCTCCTTTTTGACGTTGTCCGGACCTGGATCGGATGATCGTGGCGTCTGGCGACCGAAAGAACCTATTCAGCGTTGTGGAAATAGCCAATGAACTAACCTGACGGGCGCAGCGGGAAAGGTCAGGCAGGAAGAGAAGTGCAGAGGGGCTCTCCAGAGTCTGTTCGACGATGTTGTGTTCATTGGCGCTCTTTAGCTGGCACTTCGGCGTCGACCGCGCGTGCCGTTGAGCCCTGTCTCTCCCCGCCGCGGTCGTGCAAGAGCATTCACCGCAAAGGGGGGTCGAGTACACCATCGAACGCGCCGTCCTCCAAGCCGCAGCTCTGGCGCAGTAGCGGGGGAGGGGGAGGGGAGGGGGAGGGGAGGAGGAGGAGGAGGAGGAGGAGGAGGGAGGAGAGGAGGAGGAGGAGGAGGAGGAGGAGGAGGGGGAGGAGCAGGAAGAGGAGAGATAGGAGCGAGGAGGAGGAGGGGATAGGACGAGGAGGAGGAGGATGAGGAGAGGAGGAGGGGGTGGAGGAGGAGGCGGAGGAGGAGGGGGAGGAGCAGGAAGAGGAGGAGGAGGAAGAGAAGGAGGAGGAGGAGGAGGAGGAGGAGGAGGAGGAGGAGGAGGAGGAGGAGGAGGAGGAGGAGGAGGAGAGGGCGCGCCCCCCCCGCGCAAGGGTCTGCCGCGCGTGCCCCGGGGCCCTCGATGCCGGGGGGCCCCACGCGCGCGGCCGCGCGGCGGCAGCGCCGCGTCGGCGTCTTGTTTTGGCCGGCGTGGCGCGCGGGCTCCGAGCCCGGGCGCCCGAAGGCACGGCTTTGCTCGGGTATGGCCAGGACCCATCCCCATCCCCATGCCCTTCGTGACCCCCACCAAATCGGCTTTGATCGGGTATGGCCAGGACCCATCCCCATCCCCATGCCCTTCGTGACCCCCGCCAAATTACCACCCCAGTAGGGGATACACCCCTGGAAGCCCGAAGAGAACGAGATATTCAGGAGGGAAAAAAACGCACAGACACAATTAATCGTCGATTCCTTAGAAAATATAGGGAAATATGGGAAGTGGTGGGGAAGACAAGAACCATAAAACTATGGGGAAATATGGGGAATAGATTTATTTGTGTGTGTTTCTTTGTGTGTCCTGGGGCCCCTTTAGATATCCCCTATCCAAGGGGGGGCGGTTTCCACTGCCAGAGCGCCGCTCCCTCTGCCCTCGGGTGCGGCGCGCACTTCGTGGGCCTTGGCAACGGCAGGGCCGTTTCCGTTTTGCCGTGTTGTTTGCCGGTCCCGACGCCGTGTTTTTGGTACCGGTTCCGTCGCCCTTCTTTTATGCGGGTTCCCCGCTGCGGTTCCGCTCCTGGAGCCGCTTCTGTTGCCGTTTTCTGGTCGCCGTTTTGTCGCCGTCTCCATCTTCAAGGGCCTCTTTTGTTTGGAAGCGGTGGGCAAACGGCCCTGCCGTCTCCGGGGCCCACTGAGGGCGCGAAGCCGCCGCCGCCGGGGGGGGGCGTGGCAGAGCGCCCCCCCGCCGCCCCCTGGAGACCAGCCGCCGTGGGCCAAGGCCGCTCCGGAGCGGGCCATGGCGCGGCTGCGCTCTATTTGCTGCTCCAGGCGCCGGTGCTGGGACCCCATCTGCGGTTCCGTGGAGCACGTGGGGGGGGCGGAAAAGAGGGGGGTGATGGCTAGGGGGGGATATCCATAAAACGACGCGAAGATCGAGACAGAATCGGATCGGGATAACTCGAAATCTCTGAGAATCGGCGGGTTTGGAGGATGTATTGGGCGCCGCGGCCGCTCCAGAGCGTTCCGGAACGCTCTGAGAGCGCTCCGGAACGCTCTGGAGCGATTTATCCCGATCCTAGCCCTGTTTTATCCACCCCGGGTGGATATCATGGCGGCGGCCATGAGATCTCCACAGATTTCAGGGCGCCTCTTCTTATTTCAATGCGTCCCTAGTCCCCCCGCTGGGCCGCGCACATGCCGCCGGTCATGGTTTGCAGCCCCGCCTCTTTGACGCCCCCCTCTTTGCCGCCCGCGAACGTGGGGGGGGGGGGAGAGCCATCTCAGGAGCCCGTCTCGCGAAGTAGACTTCCGGGGGCTCCGATGTCCAAGTGCCGACGCGGCTCCGCATAGATGAGAATATCGGCCATCGGGGCTGTGCCCGGCATTGTGCTGTGATTGGGCGGCTGTCCAGTCGCACGCGCGGCGTCACCTGCAGCGCATCATCGTTTTGGAGATTTCTGTTTTCTCGAATTTCGTCCGCGCGCAGTCTGGAAGTCAAGTCTTCCATTGGCGATTTTTCGTTCCACGTCTTCGACAGCCGGATCGTTTCGCGCGCGGCTGCCAAGGTCTGCTCTCCCTCGAGGGTCCTGAATCGCCTTTGCCGCCGATTCGCGGCTCATGTTCTCGCTATTGTTATGTCGGGCCTGTCCCCCTACGGGGATTTTCGACGAAAAATCAAAAATACCTCCAAAATAGTAAAACCGAAAATCAAAAAATGGTCAGGGGACTATGTTTTGACTATTTTCTGACCCTTTGGGGGCATTTTGGGGTTATTTTTCCATGTTTCGTCGAAAATTCCCCTGTAGGGGGTCACGCCCGACATAACGCTATGGATGTCTGCGTGCTTCTTCTCTGGACGGTCCGCGGTCGGAGTCGTGGCGGCGCCGCCCCGTCGGCGGCTCCCGGGGGCCCGCCGACGAAGACAGCGCGCTCGCCCGCGCAGCGGACCGCCCGGGAGGAGCGCGCCAAGAGCGGGGGCATCCAACCACCTGCGTTAAGTCGGGCCTGTCCCCCTACAGGGGGATTTTTCGACGAAAAATCAAAATACCCTCAAAATAGTCAAACAATAGTCCCAAAATAGCCTGGGGACTATTTTTGTTAGCATCTGTTGACCTTTTTGGAATATGTTTGGGGCATTTCTTACTTTTCGTCGAAAATCCCCCTGTAGGGGGACACGCCCGACATCATCTGAATTTCATTGTTCTAGTCATGTTCTGGCCCCCCCAGGGTTGCTTGAGAGTCTGGATGAGAAGGTTGCTGAGTGCATCGGCGACTCTTGCCATGCCGATGCTCCGCAGTACTTGGGCGGTCGACCTGCTGAGCGGGCTGAAGCGTCTCGGCCCTCAGTGCCTGGGGCGCCTCGAGCCGTCGCACCTGCGCGGGAAGAGCTGGCTCGGGGCCACGGTGCGGACGAAGGCGAGTCCAGCGTTCATTAGATTTGGCCTTGGGCATGGGGTCGGCAGCCCTCCTGGAGGGACGTCTACGGCTTGCCTTCACAGTTCTCGTGGGCGTCGTCGGCGGGCTCCGCGCTGGGGAGGTGACGGGGCTCACGGGCAGGCGACTCGCGGTGCGCGGCGGCGGCTGGCTGCTGCTCGCGCCGCTGCCAGGGGCGAGCACCGGGAAACGCGTAGGTGCCACCGAACAGGTGTCCGTCTTCGACAGGTGGGTTATCAGGTTCGCCGAGAAGGTTTCGAAGGAAGTCGCCCCGAACGAGCTCGTCTATCAGGGAGCGTTGCGCTGCTCTGCGAACGACTGTGCCAGGCTAGGCAGGCGTTTGGGCATGGCCCATAGGAGGTTCACCCCGTATTGTCTCAGGTGGAGTGATGGTGCTGCCTGGTATTTTATCCAGCACTGTTCGCACGATGCTACTCAGCACCTGGGACTATGGGCGCAAGCCAAAACAGCGCGAGAATAAATGCATCGACCAGACCAAGGCCGATTTAGCAGAGCTGTCGCTCCCGCCTTGGGGCAAAGAAAGGACAACCCTTGCAGAAGAGTTGATTGACGTTCTATAAACGTCAGGACGTGCTCGAACCTCCCTGTGTGATTGCATCTGTCTAGTTCCACTCTCGCCTCGGTGCCACCGTACCTGGTGTGGAAGCCTGGGAAGAGCCGACGGTGCAGGCTTTGGCATGGGTGCTTTGGGGGGCAGTTCGTCAGAAGCTGTCGAACTGGTTGGACGGCACTTGGTGCCATCGGTGCACTTGCTGCACCTGGCGGGAAGAGCCGGCGCACCGGGCACCTGGCGCCGTCTGTCGGGGCTGGACAGACCTCCTACCCTGACACGTCGATTAAGGAATTGGCCGTTTTCCGTTCGCGAGAGGGCGTCGCGGCCGTCGTTTTTGCGGGTCCAGGTCCGTCGGTCTCGGTCCCAGGCCGTTCTCACTAAGGGGAGGTTCATTGTTTACTGAAGAAGATCTTCGGCACCGCCTGTTTTCTGAGCCCTCCGGCCGCCTGACGCCCCGCCCGCCCGCGCCCTGTCTCCCCAATTAGGGCTACCCGCGTCCCGTTTAGCTCTTGACCGGAAGGGGCCCGCTCCCGACCCGCAGACCAAAAAAGTTTACTGAAGGGAGGTTTGTCCACAGCCGAATCTGGCACCTGGCACCACCGGCACGGGCCGGTGCACGCAGGAGCCGCGCGCTTCCGGGTGCAGGCCTGGCGCTTCCGCGCGAAGAGCTCTGCCCCTGCGAGGGCTCCCCCGCCAGGCGAGGGCTCTCGGAGCGGC
This sequence comes from Prorocentrum cordatum, assembly GCA_963575745.1. Classification (NCBI taxonomy): domain Eukaryota; class Dinophyceae; order Prorocentrales; family Prorocentraceae; genus Prorocentrum; species Prorocentrum cordatum. The sequence continues at coordinate 158,411 of CAUYUJ010011559.1, read as the reverse complement.
AGAGCGGCAGGCGGGGGGCTGTTCCTCCCTTCCCGACCACGCCCCGGGGGCCCCCAAACGGTGCGGTGTGACCACACCGTGCGGTGAGCCAGTGGGGATCCGGGGTCACCGCGCGGTCTTGGGACTCGGGCCGTTCTGCGAGGACGCCTCGGGCGACGGGGGCCTCCGAGGCCCCAAGGCCGTGCGGCGACGGACCGTGCGGTGAGGCCTCTTGGGGGATTTCGAGGTCACCGCACGGTGCGTCACCGCACTGTTTCGGGACTCCAAACTTCAGGAGGGGAAAAAACACACAGACACAATTAATCGTCGATTCCCCAGAAAATGTTGGAAAATATGGGAAGTGGAGGGGAAGACAAAAACCCAGAAAATATTGGAAAATATGGGGAATCTCTTTATTTGTGTGCATTTATTTGTGTGTCCTGGGGCCCCTTCAAAAACGCCCCTGAGGGTGGCCACGCTGCTCTGCCGATGCCTCGACCAGGCAGCCCTCGCGCCGGCCGGCGCGCGCGCGCGCCGTGCTGCTGAGGCAGCTGCGGGCGGTACGGCAATACAGTGCCGTTTTTGATGCGTGCTCCGCGTGCGGATCATGTATTAAACATGCAGGGTGTTAGTACTGAAAACATACATTAATCGTGTATTACAAGCCATATCTGTTTGAAAATCCGTTGTGACAAACATTGCCCTGTAACTGATGCGGAATATCTGAGTGTTGGGTCTGGGCTGCCTTTGTTCGCACGCGTGTGTGTGTGTGTGTGTGTGTGTGTGTGTGTGTGTGTGTGTGTGTGTGTGTGTAGGGGCCGGGCCAGAGGGCCGCGGTTCTTTTTCAGTTTTCTGAGAAGGCCCGCCGCCTCTCCCTTCCCCGAGGCAAGGGAGGGAGAATCATCTGGACCCAACAATTGACGTTTAAGAAACGGCCCCGGGCGTTTACTGAACAGCCCTGCCCAGTTCAACTCCTTCCCTGGGTGCGTTTACGAAGTGGACTCGCTTGTCGGGGTGATTGTTATGGAGGTGGATGTTCTGCCCTCGACTGTGTCCCTTCGGATGCAATTCCTGGGAGGTGAAATTCTGATTTTGCCCTGGTCCGAAATCCGGTGTAATCCGGCTTCATCCCGGTTAATCTGGCCTAAGTAATCCCGCTTAAGCCCACTCAATACGGCTTAATCCCGCTTGATCCGAGGCCCACTCTGGCGTAAGAGCCCACCCGATGGAGCTTCATCCTCCTTCATCCTTCCGACGGAGACCTCCCAGTAGTTACCTCTTGAGATACGGCCAGAAACTTTGGCTTCGCGTGTCGCGCAGCCAGCCAGTTCTGGCCCGCCACTCTTCGGCGCGACGCGCTATCTGCATCCCTGTCCCCGAGCGTCCTTCCGACGAGGAGGAGGAGGCGGAGGAGAGAGGAGAGAGGAGAGAGGAGAAATGAGAGAGGAGAGAGATGATGATGATGATGATGATGATGATGATGATGATGATGATGATGATGATGATGATGATGATGATGATGATGATGATGATGATGATGATGATGTGATGATGATGATGATGCTGATGCTGATGCTGATGCTGATGCTGATGATGCTGATGCTGATGCTGATGCTGATGCGATGCTGCTGATGATGATGATGATGATGCTGATGCTGATGCTGGATGATGATGATGATTGATGATGATGATGATGATGATGGGAGGAGGAGGAGGAGGAGGGAGGAGGAGGAGGAGGAGGAGGACCTCCCAGCAGTTGCCTCCCTCCCCCGTGGGCCGCCGATGCACCGACCTCCCGTCGACGGCGGCGACGACGGCGGCGCCGACCTGCGGCGGGACTCGGCCACGCCGTGCCGCGCGGCCGCGCCCGGGGCGCCACCCGGCAGGCCCGGAGAGGCCTCGCCCACCGCCCAGCGCTCAGGGAAGGGAAACATCGGACACACTCCTCCTCTCTCCTCCTCTCTCCTCCTCCTCCTCCTCCTCCTCCTCCTCCTCTCCTCCTCCTCTCCTCCTCCTCCTCCCTCCTCCCTTCCTCCTCCCTCCTCCCTCCTCCCTCCTCCCTCCTCCCTCCTCCCTCCTCCTCCTCCTCCTCCTCCTCCTCCTCCTCCTCCTCCTCTCAAGGAAAGTGTATGAAATATGGCAAGTGGGGGGAAGGCGAAACTTCACAAACGATGACAAGAAGTATTGCGAATCCTGGGACGTGTGTCTATTTGCTTGTGTGTGCTAGGGCCCCTTCAAACACATACTTTGTTTTGAATGCAAGGCCTGGGAGGTTAGGCTTCCGCACCAGTGCTGGTAGATCCATGGCCTCCTCTGCCTGCGCCTCCCCTGTCCCGCCCGTGCCCGCGGAGTCTGGTGTCATGCTGGGCGAAATTTTGGCTGATCTGAGTCAATGTTACCAGCCTGGAACATATCCCTATCCCTATGCTGGGCATCTCCTCATCACGATGCCAATCCTAGGGATTCCCTCCTTTTTTGAGGGCGCATCCCTAAGATTGTCATCGCCCTTTGGCGTGTCAATCTTAGGGATAGGGATAAGTTCGAGGCTGGTAACAATGGCCTGCCCACCGGTCTGATTCAGAGAGGCATCCGCTACTCCGCCGGCTCCCCGGAGAGGGCTCCTCGGGCAGAGACTCTCGCGGTGCCGTCGTCGGGCTTTCCGGGGGACGTCGTGGGCTCTCTCGGTCGGCGCCCTCTCGCGATCCCTTGGTACCATCCCGGGCCGCCTTGTCTTTCGCGGGCTGATTTTGCTCTTCGAACGCCTCCCAGGAGTCGTTTCCTGTCATCTTCGTCCGTGGATCGACGAGGCGACGCTTCGCCGGCGGCGCCCTGCGGCGGCCTGCGAGCGGCGGCGGCGGCGCTCTCGAGCGCGGCCCGACAGGCGACCTGCAAGGGGGAGACGATCCCCGCCGTGCCGAACGCGCAGCAGGGGTGCTGGGACAGCGAGGCCTGCGCCTTGCGGGGGTCAGCGGCGGCGCTCGGAGGGCTCACATCGACCCCCACTCGCCCATCGATCGCCGATCGGGGCCCGATGGCCCACCCCGCCCATGATCAGGCGATCGCAAACATGGATCAGGGGGGCGTGGATTGGCGACGGGTCCCGGCACCGTGGGAACTCGCGGATGTCCGCCGCCAAGCGAGGCGGCACAGGCCGCGTTTTGGGGAGGGCACCTCCCCCGACCCATGGATTGGCGACCGCGCGCCAAGTCCATGGATTGCTGATCCGTGTATACGCGCCCCCGGCAGGAGCGTCCTGATGCGCTATATAGGGGGCCTACCGCCGATCTATGGGCGACGTGCAGCCGATTCCAGGTCGATGTTTCTGCACCTGAGCGGATGCCCCCCTATCGTTGCCGTTCCGGCGCGGGAGGGGGAGGTGTACAGTCGAGTCCAGCCGGGGGGATGCGTCTGTGAACCAGCGCCACTTCGATTCCAGGCCACCGGTTTCCATTTGGTTCTGGACGGTCCCCCGGCGATTCGAGCCAGTTCCAGCCCAATCCGAAAGTCGGGCGTGTCCCCCTACAAAGGGGCTTTTGGACGAAAAATAAAACATGCCCCAACAGTGCACCAAAAATGAGCAAAAATAGTCGAAACATCGTCCACCGACAATTTTTTTCTATTTCTGAATGTTCCTCCTGCAGACGGACATCTCGAATCCCTGGAGTGCAACACTTGCAGCACAGAGACAGTAAAATGCTGTGGCGAGCCGACTTAGAGCTGGTGGCAACGAACGAACTAGCGAGGCCAGCGTAGAATATTGAAGCCCAGATAAGAGAGATTGGTCAAGCATAAGGCGCGAGGGTCCTCCTCCTCCTCCTCCTCCTGCGACGTGGCGCAGACTCGATGCACCCGCATGTAGCGTTTTGATCCCTGTACGAAAGGATCCGCCGAGGCGCGCGGTGCGCGGCGGCGGGCGATGGGACGGTGCGCCACCGCCCCCCCCTTCCCCGCGCTCGGCAACGAGAATAGGGGTCAGCAAGTGCCAAATAGCCCCTTCCGGGCGACCACTCGATTGCGCATGGGTGAGCGACCAGCGGCGCCAGCCAGAGAGGACAGCACCCGACGCAAAGTGCACCCCGCGCGAAGGCTGCTAGGAATCCTGGACTCTGCGGGACGTCTCAATGTCAGGAGGGAAAGAAGCACACAGACACAATTAATCCTCGATTCCCAAGAAAATATGGGAAAACTTGGGAAGTGGGGGGAAGACAGAAACCCAGAAAATATGGGAAAATATGGGGAATATGTTTATTTGTGTGTATTTATTTGTGTGTCCTGGGGCCCCTTCACAATAGCACGTTGCATCAATAGGTCATTCTCGTCCTATACTGCAGAGGGACGGGCCCGACTTGAGGCCACCCCCCCCCTCCCCGGGGGCGCGAGGAGCGCGCCCCGATGCCTCGCCGCGGCCCGAGCGCGCCGGGGGAGAGGTGCGCCCCGCGTCCCCGCCGGGTGGCGCGCGCGGGGCGGTTCTGCGGGGCGCGGGGCGCGGGGCGCGACCTCCTCCTCCTCCTCGTCCTCCTCCTCCTCCTCCCCCTCCCCGTCCCCTTCCCCCTCCTCCTCCCCTCCTCCTCCCCCTCCCCGTCCCCTTCCCCTCCTCCCCTCCTCCTCCTCCGCCTTCTCCTCCTCCTCCTCCTCCTCCTCCTCCTCCTCCTCCTCCTCCTCCTCCTCATCCCCCTCCTCCCCCTCCTCCTCCGCCGCCGCCGCCCTGCCAAGAGGGGTCCGAGCAGGTGGGCTCGGAGGATCGCGCGCATCGCCGGTGCATCGCCGATGCGGCTGGCGTGGGGCCCGGTTCTCACCACGCCGATGCATCGCTGGTGCATCGCCGACGCATCGGCGAGGCGGCGCGCGGTCTTCCGATCCCGAGCACACTGACCACGTTTGGGCGGTCACGGGGGACTGGCTGGTGACGGGTGCGCTGGCAGCTCGTAGGAGAGGAGAGTCGCCAGGGCAGTGGCATAGGGACGCGCCGCTCTCCCGCGGGGTGGCGATGGGGGAGTGGCGGGAAAACGCTTCGTTGCTGCATCGGTCCGAGGCTGGGTCTACTGAGAGGTCATACCCATCAGGATGGCGCTGATTTCAGAGGCCAGGCGAAGGCTGGCAAACTTGTGGTTACAAAAACGGAGCTCCGGGAAATTGTTTCTGCTTCTTCCGGGAAGCAGCCCGTTGTTAACTATATTTAGCGCGTTGAGTTTCATTATGGGTTTTTGTTTCGTTGTTCTGGGAAGACCGTTTTAGCAGCCACGGATTTGCCAGCTCTCGCCACGGATTTGCCAGCTCTCGCCCAGCTTCCGATACCTGAGGCAAGAGGCTCATGCATCCCTCGGTCCCGGCCACGGGTGCAGAAGAGTAATTGCGTGCCCACGGTTCGGCGCGTTCTGGGAGCCTGGCGTCCTTGCAGAAGCCGCTGTCATAGGTTGGCTTGGCTGTGTGTTGTCGAATCTTGGGAGCATCGATGTGTTGTCGAGATAGAGTACCTTCGGATGCAACTCCTGGGAGGTCAAATTCTGATTTTGCCCTGGTTCGAAATCCGGCTTAATCCCGCTGAATCTGGCCGAATCCCTATTAATCCCGCTGACTCCCGCTTGAGCCGAGGTCCACTCCAGCGTAACAGCCCCCCACTGGGGCTTAATCCTCCTTCATCCTTCCGACGAAGACCTCCCAGTAGTTGCCTCTTGAAGTACCTCGTAGATCCAGTCTCTGCCCTGTTCATGCTAGACTCATCTCGTTGGAAGGTTGCACAGAGCCATTCGGGTAGTTCTAGACAGCGTTGCTGGCGTGCATGGCGCCATGAGGTCACTATGCCAGTGTGGGCTCGCACGCATGACAAAACATCTGAACAATTGGAATCTCATAAGAACGAGAGGAGGAGGAGGACGAGGAGGAGTAGGAGGAGGCTGAGGCGATGTGTCCTCCTCCGTCATCCCCCTCCTCATCCTCCATCCCCCTGGAGAGGAGGAGGAAGATGAGGAGGAGGAGGAGGAGGAGGAGGAGGAGGAGGAGGAGGGGGAGGGGGAGGAGGAGGAGGAGGAGGAGGAAGAGGAGGAGGAGGAGGAGGAGGTGGAGAAAGCAGCAGCGGAAGAGGATGAAGGGGGCCATGGGGAGGAGGAGGCCGGCCCGCGGGGCTCCAGACCGAGCCTGACGCGGGCCCCCGTACGCCTTCCACTCGAGCAACCGCCCAGCGCCATTGTGTAATGGCGCTCAGGGCCCTCCCTCCTCCTCCTTCTCCAGCCCCCTCCTCCTCCTCCAGCTCCAGCTTCCTCCTCCTCCTCCGCCTCCTCCTCCGCCTCCTCCTCCTCCTCTCTACTCTCTCCCTCTCCTCTCTCCTCTCTTCTCCCTTCTCTCGCCTCTCTCCTCTTCCTCTCTCCTCTCTCCTCTCTCCACTTTCCTCTTCCCTTTTCCTCCTCCTCCAGTACCTCTTCCTCCTCCTCTCCTCCTCCTCCTCTTTTCTCGTCTCTCCTCTCTTGTTCCTCTTTCCTCTTTCCTTGTACGCCCATTCCCGCATCGTTTCCGCAACATGCATCTCGTTTGTCCTCTGCCAGCGGCGTGCGGCGCCAAACGCTGGCACGTGCGGTTGACGCAGGTGATCGTTTTCGGATGCACGCATTGTTTTGCAGATCGGCGCGGGCCCTCGCACCCCCTCTCCTCAGAGCCCCGAATCATCAGGGGTAACTCGGGTCAGGGTTAACTCGGGTTCGCTTTTCGGGATTCCGAACCCAGAGTTACCCCAGGCCCGAGTTACCCCGGATAACTCGGGCGTCCAGAGCCCCAAATCATCAGGGGTACCTGGGCTAATTCAGGTTCGTTTTTCGGGAATCCAAACCCACATTACCCCGGACCCGAGTTACCCCGGATAACTCGGGCGCCCAATCCCCCCCCCCATGGAGTAGGTCTTTGCTGTTTCTTGGCGCCTTCAAGCTGGTGGAGTCTCCCCCATAGTGGACGCCCGGTTGCAAACAGTCGTAGTAAGCAGAGGTCCGGTCCCGAGCCATACACCTCCCCCCTCCCCCCCCTTCCGCCCAATGTCGAAACGCCGAATCCGAAAACGCTCACCAGTTGTCGATCTTGAGGCCCGTTGGTGGAGAGGACCGAGCCTTTGCTTCCAAGACCAAGTTCGGCACGGTTTTTGTTTCATCGCGCGAGAGTTTCAGGGCTCACTCCACTTCCCTTCGGGAGTGCGCCCTGGTCGCAAAACCCTGCACCTGCACCGGTCCGGGCCAGGCTGGTCCTGGATTCTTCTTTCGTGCATGTGCCCTCCTGGCCAAGCCATGAGGGAGGGCCCAGGCTGCCGAGCCAGGATCGGCGCAGGCGTACCCATCGGTTTTTCAGATTCCCAGATTCCCATAACGCATTTGCTGCCTTCCTACTGCAATCATCGAGCTGAGGCAGATTCCCCTTTCTCTTCAGGGGGCTGGCGGAAACCCAACCCTGCTTTCAACGCCCTCCCACTTCATGCTCCCCCTCACCTCTCCCGACTGATGGTTGCAGTTGGTGCCTTCCTGCCCACCCGCCCCGGCCCCGGAAGGTGGTGAGCACCATCGTGCACGGGAAGAACTGCACCTACACCTGCAACCCTGGTTTCCGGGGGCAGCCGGTCGCACCGCCCCTCGAGCGGGGGGGGAGGGGGGAAGGGAGAAGAGGAGGGCAGGGGATGGCGGGCGAGAGAGGAGTGGGAGAAGGAGAGGGAGGACGGAGACGAGGAGCAGGAGAATCGAGGGGGGGGGTGTCGAGCAGGAGTCAGGATGAGCAGCACCAAGAGGTCACAGTTCACGGCAAGAGAAGGAGCAGGAGGAGGAGGAGGAGGACGGGGAAGAGGAGGGAGGAGGAGGAGGAGGAGGAGGAGGAGGAGGAAAAGGAGGAGGAGGAGAAGGACAAGGAGAAGGAGATGGAAAAGGGGAGGAGGAGGGAGGAAGGGAGGGAGGGAGGGAAGGGAGCGAGGAGGAAGAGGTGGAGGAGGAGGAGGAGGAGGAGGAGGAAGAGGACGGAGCCCGCACCCCGCAGCACAGGGGGAGAATGTAGCACGCCACGCCTTCTTTGTTGCCCTTCGCGCCTCTCATCGCTGCTCATCCTGAGTTCTCCTCCCTGCTTGAAGCCTTGGTGGTCGAATTTGATGCGCACACGAGGGATCTCTCCGTGTGGGACCGCTTGGAGGCGATCAAAGCTCTCATGTTTGTGGCTGCCCAGCAAGTCCGCGAGCTTTTGAAGGTCACTGTCGCTACGTCTTTAGAGCTGAAACATCACTGGGCGATGTTCGCTCTGAGGGGAGTCAGGTTGAGGAAGGGGTGGATGATTGGTTCTGCGCTCAAGTGCTACTCCACGTTGTCCTCTCACTTTAACGTTCACACGCTCGAGTGCACGAATATTCGGGGCCTCTGCGCCCTGATTCGTTGCATCCAGATGCAGCTCCTGGACCAGGAACAAGAGGAGATTGAGCGTTCTGATGCACCTGAGCCGACGAAACAGAACTTGAAAGCCCGTGTTCTTCGTTTTCAGGAACTCTGGAGGAGATTTCGAAGCCGTACCGCCGTGTCCTGTATCTATGAGGAGTCTGGGGAGCCTTGTGTCTCTTTGGAGCGGTCTGCGGAAGTTCTTCGGGATCATTGGGCTGGAGTGTTCGCTCCCTGTGAACTTGACGAATCCCTTTGGCCTCAGGCCTCTGCTCACATCCAGCAGGTACCCGAGGAGCTTCCAATGGAGTGGCTTGTTCCTTATCCTACCTTTGTTGACTACGTTCGCGCCAGATGCCACAGCATGCCTGGCCCTGATGGCATTCCATACCGTGCATGGCGAGCCGAACCCGCATGCCGTGCCCTTTACGATGCCTACTTATGTTTCTTTCACGGCACCGTCGAAGCTCTTCCTGCTGATATGTGTCACAGTCTTATGGTGTTCCTACCGAAAGGCTCGGATGATCGTGATGATGGTCCTCGTGTCTCCCGTCGTCCGCAAGATACCCGCCCTCTTAGCATGAGCAACACGGACATTAAAATCCTAGCGGGTATTATGTCGATCCCTCTTGCCGCCAATTCCTCTTCCCTCATCTCGCCTGCACAGAAGTGTGTGCACGCCAGGGACATGGTAGCCAACATTGTCGAGGCAGAAGCCTGGGGGGTAGAGCAATATGCACGTGGTCATGACAACGCTGGCCTATTGATGACCGACTTCTGTGCTGCGTTCCCCTCGCTCGCGACGCAATGGCTATTGCATGTGCTTACCCGCATGGGCATCAGTTCTGCTGTTATTCGTTTCTTCACGCTGCTGTATCAAGCTCAGTATGCCACTATTGTACTGGGAGGGAAGAGGCATGGGAGGATTTGCATGGGGAGAGGAGTGAAGCAAGGATGCCCATCCAGCATGCTTCTTTTTGTCCTGGCGGCTGACCCTTTGCTCAGATGGGTCCAAGCATCGCTCGCGTCTCACATAGCGCTCTCGCTAGCATACGCGGACGATTTCTGCTTCGGTCTTCCCGATATATTTACTTCGTTGGGGCCCGTCTTTCACAAGTTGGAAGACCTTGAGCGTATTGCGGGGCTTCGTCTCAACTATCACAAATGTCAGTTACTCCTGGTTGGGAATCTTGATATCTCCTGGGTTCGGTCCTCCGTCAAAGTTCTGAAGGGTGACATCAAACGGCTTCAAGTGCTTCACTGTGTCAAATATCTTGGGATGTGTATAGGTCCTCGGGGATCCTCGGAGGTCTGGTCGGAGGCTCTTCGGAAGTTCAGGCTCCGTGTGGGGACCTCTCGCCGCCTGGGCTTGGGTCTTACTCGTGCTGCTGTTGCTTTCCGTGTCATGTGTGTTTCCGTGCTTGGCTTTATTCTCCAGCTCAACCCTATCAGCAAGCAGCTACTTCACGCCTATCGTGAGTCTGTCATCTTTCTCACGGCTGGACCGAGGAATGCATTCAGTTATGCGATGTGTACACAGCTTCGCCAGCTTAATCTTCCTGTTGAGTTTCCTGAGCTGGCGTCACTGGCCCGAGCGACATGCTTGAGGTATATCTTGAGGCGCCCTGCTGTTTTAGAAGTGTTCGCCCGTCTATCTTCTCTCGAGTTTGATGATGACGTGATTATGGTTCGGGTTCGCACCGGCTGGTGGAAATCCAGCTTTCTTTCATATATGCGCACACTGTATGCATGGTACACGAGCATCCCGTTGCGTGTTGATGAGTCGAGTCGCAAGCTCCAAGCCCTACTTTACGCTCGCTGTCTTAAGCACTTTGGCCCTCGGGAAGATGCCCGCAGTATTCTCTATCGTCGGATTTCGGCATGGTTCCCTCAGCTAACTCTTCCGATGATGGATCGTTTCTTCCTGAACTCGTTCGTCCTTGTCGAGAGTACTCAACCATATCTGTTGGTAGGCATATATCGTTTCTTGTGCCGTGGTCTATGTTCCTCGCGTAGATTTCATGCCAGATCTGCTGGTTGCCTGTTGGGATGCCGAGATGATGGTTCTCAGGACCTTGATTCTGTCGAGCATTACAGTCGTTGCCCTCGTCTTGCTGCTCTCTTCCGTCGTTGGCTTGGTCACTTATTTATTTCGTCGTCGTGGTTACCTGAGGGTTAGCCCTGGCTCCTCCCTTTCCTTCTGCTGTCACCGTCGCCGATGTCATCCAATGTTCTGTTTGCCGTGTGTATAGATGCTTTTCTTGCATCTCACAATAACCGTCGTCTCGGCATCTTTGGCTCTGTTGAGCAGCATTTTGAGGCTCGACTGAGAGTCACTGCTCGGAGGCACCGTATTGTGGCCAACGCCTGGAGGAACCAGGCGATTGTTTTTTTCTCTTCCTCCTCCCCTTCCTCCTCCTCTCTGGCAGTGCGTGATGTTTCAGCTGCTTCGGGGCCCTCGGAGCCGCCCCGTGGCGTGCGCCACCAGGGCGGCCCGCGAGGCCGATGGCATGCCCGCGGTCATCGCCCCCTCTTGGGTGCCGCTGCACAGAACAGTGGCGAAGGGAGTGTGGCTCCAAGTGCTGCACCAAGTACGTTCAGGGGTTGTCCTGGGGATCAGGGATGAAAAAAAAAAAAAAAAAAAAAAAAAAAAACCTCTCTGGGCCTCCGGGGACCTAGAGGATGCCAGGCATCTCTGCAGTCACCCAATGGGTTTCGTGGAGGCGTCCGCGATATAACAACATGCAGCATTTGAGAGTTGAAGGACTCGCCACTGGCCACAGCTCCCCCGCCTCCCCCCGCCTTCTGCTTCCCTCCAGTGCTCCCAGTCTGCGTCCTCGCCGTCGTTCTCCCCTTCGCCCTTCCTCCTCCCTCGCGGTCATGCTGCTACGCCTCCTCACTGTCCCCTCCTCCTATCTTCCCTCTTTCTCTCTTCCTGTCTCTCTCTTCTCTCCTCCTGTCCCATGTCTCTTTCTCTCATGTTGCCTCTGGCTTCTGTCTGCTTGCTTGTCTCTCTCTCTCTCTATCTCTCTTTCTCCTTCTCGCTCTCCAGCCTGGGGTCGAGGGCCCCAGGCCCAGAGCGCAGCCAGGGCGCGAAGAAACCTCCCGCGCCCATTCGGTGCGACCTTCAACACCGCGCCCTCGCTGCGGGGCCCGGTGCGTGCCGCCTGCCCTGGCGCGCACACAAGCGCGCGCCGTGGCGGCCAGGCTCGGCGGCGGGCGAGGGGAGGAAGCCAGAAGGAACATGTATATATATATATATATATATAATTATACATAAAATACATAATAAAAAAAGAAGGAGGAAGCGATAATCGGAAGCGGACAGACCTCCGGCCCTGACACGTCGATTAAGGAATTGTCCGTTTTCGGCTCGCGAGAGGGCGTCGCGGCCGTCATTTTTGGAGGTCCAGGTCCGTCGGTTTCGGTCCTAGGCCGTTTTCACGAAGGGGAGGTTCTTTAAAGGGAGGTTTGTCCACCGCCGAAAGAAGGAAAAGGCTGCTGCAGAGGGCAGCGGGGCTTCTCAGAGGCCCTCGCGCACTCGAGAAGTGTCCTGTGCCCTCGGGTGAAGGCTTGGACAACGTCTCAAAAGGCCGGGTGACTCCCGAGCCTTCTGAGTCGGGAGCCTCGCGACGGGGGTCAATGCAAACGGGGGTCAGCCAGAGCGCCGGATCTTGCAGGATCTTGCAGGGCCACGGTCGCATTGACCCGGGTTTGGGTGCAGGAACCTGCAGGATCTTGCAGGATCCTTCGCATTGACCCGGGCTTGGGCGCAAGATTCTGCAAGGTCTGACTGGCCTGGGTCTGGATTGACCCGGGTCAGCAGGTCTCCGACTGAGTGGCCGCCCCTTCTCGTTTCCCCCCGGCCTCGCCGCCGACAAGTGTTTCCGTCGTGCGCCTTCAGTCCCAGAGCGGCCCGTCAAGCCGCCAGGGGCAAGATCCGCCGAAAAGTAACCTTGCCGGATGGCAGCCTGCCCCGAAAGGCAGCCTGTGTCAGTGTAGCGAGCTGGCCCACAGGCGCTCTGCCGAATCCGGCATGGCATACGGATATCAGATCACCGCTCCACCCAGCACACTCTCGGAGGGGCGAGCTGAGAAAATTGCGATGGCAATCGGAAGTCGCTTGCACCATGTTGTCCTACTCCCCTGACGCGCAGAGCGGGCTTCGTATGTGACCAACCAGGATCCACGGCCTCCTGGCCGGTGTTCACCAGAGTGCTGGCACCGCCCCGCTCATCAGCCCCGATGCACAGACGCGGGACGTGCCCATCCTAACTGTGCCCACCATGGCGGCGGACGGCACGTCATACATCAGCAGCATGCCGCTACACGCCTTGGAGGCGTGAAGCCGCCTCCTGCACCAAGTCTGCCTGCGGGGCAAGCCCTCGTCATGGCCGTCCTCGGAGCCACCATCAGCCACGCGCAGAGGGGGGTGGGGGTATCTATAGATGTAAGGCAGGCGCCTTCTAAGAAGCAGCCTGCTTCTAAGAAGCCCCCCCCCCCTTCCCCCCACCCTCTGCGCGCCGCCAACATCAGCACGGACCACCCAGGCAAAGAATTCTTCATCCTCGTTCTGCGCAGGGCCGCAGAGGCTACCAAGCTCGCGCCAGCTACATCCAGTGAGCGGCTCACCAGCTGGGCCGCACCGCGGTCAAATGCTTCTACAACGTGGTCCAGGGTGGCACCGCGGACCGTGCTGCCAATGGCTTGGATCCGCGAAGCTACCTGTGGAATGGATGCCATCGCCGTCGCGCCCTCCCTCCATGAGCTGTTCACCTCCCAGTTACTCAGAAGCTGTACCAAACAACGGCGCGCGGCAACCTTGAGGAACAGGCACGGTCCAATCCAGATGCCAAGCAGCGCCACAAGGCACCCACGCGCGACCGCGCGCGCCAACCTGTTTGACGACGTGCACATCGACGCGTTCACAAGTTCACAACCATCTTCACCTCTCACCCCAGCACGGCCCCCGTCCAGGAACCCATGGAGACGTTGGGTCGCAACGCGACCGCGGCAGGCAAACGGAAGTGCACGGCAAAGTTTGTCATCGGGCCGATCGACAACAGTCTGGTACGCTCCGGGGCAAGGCGGTATCCAGTGCGACGCCAGTTGCCGCAGATCGGAGGGACCTGGAGCGCGCAGTGCGGTGGCTGGATGACCGCCAGGGCACGCGCCGCGAGAGCCACCAAGCATCTCCAAGGCTCAGCGCCTCCAGAGACGCCCGCGCTGGCAAAACTTGGCGCCCGAGTCAATCTGAGCGCAGAAGTGGCCGACGTCGCGGCCGTCGAACTCCGGCGAACAGACGCGACGCTGGTCAAAATCGAGCACCGCGCTGCAGGGATTGAGCCCCGACGCGCAACAAGGGCTCCGATTGCCGGGGCCTCGCCCCCCCTCAAAACCGCGACGTCCAACCCATGGGGCGGGGCAGATTTACCTGGGGTGATTTTCCCATCGTCGGGGCGGCGTTGGCCCAGCGCCGCAGCGCGCGCCGCAGGGGTCAATCACCCCGCGGACACTCGCGCAGGTAGAAGCTCTCCCCAAGACGGAACCACCAGACACACGAACGGCAACTATTGCTTCGTCATATGCCATCGCAGCAGACGCCCCCGAGCAGGGGTTGCCGCCAGGCTGCCCAGGCGCGGCGGCCGCGCGAGATCTCCGAGACAGAGCGGCCACCTTGCAGCGCCTGCAAGGACTGCTGGCGCCGCCGTCAAACCAACAAAAAGCGCCGCCCTGCACACCTGCGCCTGGGGCGAAGCCGCCGGGCCGCAGCGCGAACGGGGCGCGCCCGCATTAGGCCAGCGCCGCCAGGTGCGCCTCCGACGTCCCCGACGAGGAGGGATGACCGACGCTTGCTCCGCAGACGCCACGAAACCCGAGGGCGCCGACGCTCGCCCGGGCCCCCCGAAGGGAAACCACGAGCCACGGGGCTACGATGGAGATTCAGACGGAGAGTGGTTGGCGAAACCAGGCGCCCAGGGCATCTGAGGCCTCGCCGACGCCCGCTTCCGCAACCTGGTTTCCTTGATCGAGGCGGTAATCCGACTCGAGAAGAAAGTCGTCGGCGCGTCGACCAGCAGCACCGCCCACGGCCCGCCATGTGAGCGAGGGATTGCAACTGTCCACGGCGAGCAACCCAGCTTCAAAACGAACTCGTGCGCCCTCATTGCCCAGGAGGCGCCATTCGCTGCGCTGGCACATGTCCACGCAGCACCGCCGAGCCACCGCGCGTCAACTCCCGCGCGGAAGCTGCCGGGACAGGCGAGCGCCGACGCCGCCTGTCGCGGGGGGCGCCCAGGCGCAGCAGGAACCGTTCGAAGGGGGGAATGGGCACGAGCTCGGCTCGACCTCAGGGCCGCGCCCCCGCGTCGCGCGCGCCCTGGACCGCCGCTGGGCCCATGCGAAAGGGGCCCCGGGGGGCCCCCTCGCGGCGACCCGCGCAATTTTGCGTACACGCGCGCTTCTGCAGGGCAGCAGAAGAGACGGGATGGCCGCAGTGCGGTTTATGTCATGCGTTTGTTGCTTAGCTTTTCTCAGGCAGTCAGCGGGCTCTGGCCATCCGAGCTGGCTCGGGCCCGCGCGGCTCCAGCGCGGGCGAAAGAAGGCCCCCGCAGCCCTCTGCTCAGTGGCGCTCTTGTCGCCCAGCGCCCGCCCGCGGCGGCGCCATTCGCGCCGCCGCCGCCGCCGCCCGCGCGCCTCGGCCCCGGGACTTCATTCCAAGTGCAGGACATTTCGTGGCCGATCATTTCCGCTGTGCGACGGCGGACGCCGCCGACGGCCTCTCCTTTGCCATTGCAGGCGGGGCGCAGACTGCCCCCCCTGCTAGTGCCAATTCAGCGACGCGGACCGCCGCGGCATCTGCGGCCAGGGCCACGATGGATGACAATGTCTGACAGCACGTGGCCGCAGCGGTCCGCCGGCAGATTTTGCCCCACCCAGTCACGCTCAGCAGTGGCACTTAATGCGCATCGACGACGGGGGCCGCCTCCGACAGCTCACTACACGGCCGAGTTCGCTAGCGCGACCGGCAACGACCACGAAGAGCGCAGCCGCTCCCGGCCATGAGCCAGCGCCAACCGGCTGGCAGAGCGACGCAACGCGAGCATCCTCGACGCTCTCCGGCAAGCTATGCAGGCCGCGGGACAGCCCGAGCCCAGCGCGCGAGCGCTCGACTCCTGCCGAATGGGCACGCTGCGGACACCGGGGCGGAATGACGCCAGTCCAGCTGACCCAACCGCAGCGAACAGCGACGTCGGGGGACGCCGGGGCCGCGACGCCCCCGCCCGATCCCCTGACGGCGACCGCAGATGACCCCGTCGAGGACCCCGATGACGCTGACGGACTGTTCCAGATGCATGCCACCACGCACGGGGTCAACCACCGAGGCGTGGGGACAACCGCCGCGGCTGCCTCCGACAGCAGGGAGCACGCAGGCAAAAGGCGCGGCCTCCTCCTGCACCTCCAGCGAGCTGCGACCCAGTGCGCAGAAATTTTCCAGATCTGGATGGATGGATGCATCGGAAGTGTCGCGGAGGAAATCCACCGCCACAGCTGCGTGCCGCTGCGCAGGCCAACGCGAAGTGACAACTCACCGCTCGAGCGCAGGCTCCACGGGGGAGCGCGCGACCTCTGCCGCGCGGCATGGCCAAACGCGCAACTCACGCGGCACCAAGAGCGCATCCCTCTCAACGTCCTGGCTGAAGAGGACTGACCCGTGCACCTTGCCCATTGCATTTAGACTGGACGCTTTGGGGACCTGCAGCCGTGTCAGCAAAACGGCGGCATCCGTGGCGCCTCCACCCCCGGCCACCAGGGGCCCCGGCAGACGTCCCGGAGCTGCGACCCCGCCAGGGGAAGCTTCGTTAGAGTTGGACGATGACTCCTCCATGAAAAACACGTCCGCCGACGACTCGTTGGAGGTCCCGCCATGGGCACCACGCCCACTGGGGTTTAATGGCTCTCCAACCAGCGTGCCTGACAGATCGGGACAAGCAGCGCGCCTGCCCCAGCGCATCCAGCAGCGCGACAACCGACAAAGGCATCCACGCAGTCATGCCCTGTTCCCCCAGAGGCCTGGCCTAACGCAGCCAGCGACGTCGAGAGATAGGAAAGCGCCGCGTTGCGCGGGCAGGAAACCACCCACGGACAGCGCAACAGTGCCACCAGCAATGTGAGCGTCTCGGACATAATTTCGCGAATTGCCAGCACGGCACTAAACATCGTGGCGGGCGATCTGCAAACCGACGAGCCCAAGGCCAACGCGCCACAACCAGCTGCAACGCCTACCGAAGGAATCGATTAAGACAGTGGCGCACTGGCGGCGGACGCCAGCTGTGCCGCCTGCCTCAGCAAGCGCGGGCAAGCGCGGCCCTCGCCATGGCGAGTGACTCCCCCCTATCAGGCGCATTCGTCAGAGCAGGCGCGCGCAGGGGCCCCTGTTTTCGTTTGGCTGGTCTTGGGGAATCGCGGCAGCCAGCCAACCAGTCAAAGGCCGCCAGGACTACGACGAGGCCCACTGGCCACCAGGCCACCCGGACGAAGCCGCAGCAGCCGATGGCAACACGCCGTGGTCAATTCAGCAGCCAGCGCCACCTGCAGCTACGCCGCCATCTGTACTAGTTTCCTTGCCGCTTGCGTCAATCTCGCCACGGCATGAAGGGGCCCCAGGCTTCGGGCCAACCAAAACCATCTCGGAACACTCGGGACACACAACCAAGCAATACAATGAGAAACCACACATTAACCAAGCAGCATTAAACTACGACGCGCACAAAACCAAGCAATGACCATTATCGTTGCCCCGAGTTGCCAGGAGAGCAACCAGTTTTCTAAAAGAGTAATCGCCCGAGCCCGATTTAGTCCCACCCCCCCACACCGAGCGCAACCCTAAACCCGACCCCAAGCATACCCCTGCCCGCATTCGAACCCTGAATCACCAAGCCCAATCTCGTTCCAGCCCCCTTTCCCGAATCCGGTACGCGCCCATCCCCGACCAGAGCTCACCAGGTGCGCGCGGAACGTTCATTGAAGACGCCTTCGGCGAACCAACGCCGCCCCCTGCCTTCGGAAGCGTCCCTGTGGAGAATGTCTAACGAAGGTGGTGGCCATGCTTGTCGGGGAAATCATTTGAGAACACTCATGAAAGCGCTTTGGGGTCATGTTTGGGCTTCCTATGTGGTCTCTTTGGGCAATTTCCACTGTCTTGGGGGCTTCGTTGTGATCTCGGACCGCCTGGCGACTTCGGAGGGCCAGCCTGGGACTCTTGTGGGCCGTCGTGGGGCGAGCCACCTTGGAAATGTCTTAGGGCAGTTGTTGGACCATCAAGGGCCGTGTAATGCTTATTTTCTGGTTCCTTTTGGGCGTCCTCTTGGTGTTTTTTTCTGAAGTTTTGAGGCCGCCTTAGGTCGTGTCGAGGCAATTCTTCATGCATTGGAAGCATATTGCACGCACTTGGACGCCCCGTGCACGGACTCCCCTGGGCCGTCTCAGAGGCCATTTTGGACCGTCTTCGCGTTCATCTTGGCCGTCTTCGGGACGGAAGTTCTGGGCATGCAGGTCTCGTCCGACCCGCCCGTCTCTGCACAGGTTGCTGGCAAGTTGTGCCGAAGGTTCACCCATATTTTTTTCTGGAAGGGCCAGCAAGTCCATTCAAGTTTGGCACGCCAAGCACTTTTGGCAAGCCAAAGGGGGCGGTGCATAGCCTATCCCGCTACCGCGCTGGGGTTGTGGGCCAGAGTCGTCTTCCTCGGATCGGTGTCTTGGGGTGCCTCTTGGAGCCCTCATGGGGTTCTCTTGGGGGCCTGCTAGTAGGGGCCTCTTGGGAGCCTCTTGGGGCCCTCTTGGGGCATGTTCTTAGGCCTTTGGGAGCATTTTGGGCCCATCTTGGGGAGGAGGGCTCAAAAAGGCGTCTCCACGTTCCCCCTCTTTGGTCTTTCTTGGGGTCTATCAGGGGGCCCTCTTGAAGCGTCTTTAGAGCCTCCTTGGCCGTCTTGGGGCCCGCTTGGGCCGTTTGGGGGCGATCTTGGAGCCCTGTGGGCTGTTTTGGGGCGATCTTCGGGCCATCTTAGGCGCCCTTGGGGCGTTGGACGCCCGAAACAGCGAGAACACAATTTAGTCGAGCGCCTGAACGAATTCAACGTTTGTGGCCTCTTGGTGCCCTCTTAGGCGGTCCTGTTTTGGATTGTGTTGGGGTGTTTTTTGGGGCCTCTGGGGCCGTCTCGAGGTTCTCTTGAGCCGTCCTGGGGCGCTTTGGGGCCACGTCGGGATCCCCTCGGAACGTCCTGGGGCCCTCTTGGCATGGGACGCTCTTGGTCTATCTTGGGGTTTTCTGGCCTCGGGAAAAATAGTGTGAGAAATCCCTGGGGTGCCTAACAGCGCCCAGGATTCAATCCCCCTCCCTGGGTAGCAACAGCGATCTTTCGGGGGAAGTGACCTGGACCCCCCCCCCTGCATGCTGTGGTGCACCGGCGATTGATGCGCCGTAGGCGCGGACGCACCCTGGCGGGTGCATGCCGCGGCCGCCGTCATTGTTACCCTCCCGCCCGTATCCCCCCTCCCTCTGGTCATACGTCCAGTACCAGGGGCAGAAAAAAAACACGGTCACATGTGCACCGACATTCCGTCACGATGACCGTTTGATGGGTTACATGGTAGATGCGGCGTGAGCGCACCTGGCGTGTCCATTTTGTCCCGCTCTTTCTTCGGTCGCCTCGCACTCCCCTCCGTCGTGCTCGCCGCTGCCAGGGTTGCCGTTGTCGTTTTCGTTGTCGTGTCGCCGCCGTCCCTGTCTTAACCGCTATCGCCGTGGCTGTCAATGTCGTCGTTGCCACGGCCACCGCCAACGTCGTCATCGTGACAGAGAGTGGAGGGGCTGGGTATGCGCAGGCTGGGATAGAATTGTGGAAGTCGATTAATTGAGAGGAAGCGTGCTGCCAAATAAATTCCAGATGTGTAACCATGTTTCAAACATGGTTTTAGATATGTAAAAACCGATTTGAAACATGTTTAGAACATGTTTTAACCATGTCAAACACATGCTTATGTCAACGGCAGGATTGTTAGAGTGTCCATTGCCACGGCATCCACAGGGATAGGATGAGGGGGGCATGCCCGCCAGGTGGCCAAGTGCGGGAACGACGGCGCGTGGAGGCTGTCCGGCGAGGAGTGCTCGCAGGTCTTCTGCGCGGCCGCCCCGAGGCCTCCCTCCCCTGGGGCTGGGACTGCCCCGCTGGAGCCCGCTGGGGGGCCGAGGTGGCTCGTCGCTGGTGCCGGGATTTTCGGCGGATTCCGGGCGATCGCAAGCATGGATCAAGGGGGACGTGGATTAGCGACGGGCCCCCTTTCCACGGGAGCCTGCGGATTTCCGCCGCCGAGCGAGGCGGCACCGGCCGCATGTTGGGGAGGGCACCTCCCGCGATCCATGGACTTGGCGACCGCGCGCCAAGTCCATGGATCGCTCATCCACGTTTGCGCGCCCCCGAGAATTGGCCCTCTTCCCTTCCTCCCCCCCCTTCAGTCGGGGGAGCGTAAGACCCGGGTTTGCCGGGACTCGGGTTCGCCATCGTTTCTTGACGACCGCGACTCGGATTTTGACGAGGAGGAGTTTTGTGGGATGTCTGCGGCGGGAGGCCTCGTCAAAATGCAGGCGCGGCCTCGTCATTTTTTTGACGACCTCGTCGGGGATTTCCGAGTCCCCTGTACCCAGGTCTTACGCCCCCCTGATTCAGGCCGATTTCCTCTGGGCTTCTCCAGCTCGGACCCCCCCAGCGGCCTCCAAGCTGCCCGTGTTCGCAGGTCTGCCTCCGCAGGGCTGGCTGCTCGCGGGTCCCATCCCATGCGGGCCCCGAGTTTGGAGTCCGATTTCGGCCCGATCCGATCCGACACGGTGCGGATTTTGCTGGAGCGTCTCCAGTCGGGCGTGTCCCTCGACAAGAGGAAGATTCAATAGTAGTCAGACAATAGTCTGGTGATGGTTTGTTTGTTTTGCTATGTTTGGGTATTCTTGAGCATTTTTCGACTATTTGTCTTTTTTCCCAATCCGCCTGTAGGAGGACATGCCCGACCTAAAGATCGTCTTTGGTCCCCCTGGCGGGGACTCCGGAGCCGCGCCTGGCGCGTTTCGCGCGCCAAGAGCGGCGGGTCCACGCCAGCCCAAGAGATCCGCGCGCACCTCCAGAAGTTCACAGGCAAGTCGCATATCGCATAGCAAGGATGATCAATTTTCCAACGCCAACCTCTCATCCTTGCCCCTTCGGCCCATCTTGGCGACTTTCGCCGGCCACTACTGTTTGGAAGCGCCAAAATGGCCCCCAAGGCATTTGCATCTTTACCGCGCATCCTTATTATGCGACTTGACTGTATGGTTATTATGATTTGTTGCTCTACCTCCGCAGTGCAGTTGAAATTCCTTGGGGCAAGGCCCACTGTTGGTTCGGAAGGGGCTCGATGCTTCTTCGGTCTGTCCATTCCTAGACTTCAGCTCCTCGGAGGAAGGAAGGAACACGACGCAGATCTTGCGTCGTGTCTGGCGTCCGGGGCCGGTTTCGGCTCTGGGGCCGTCAAGAAGCGAGTCGGGACGAAAATCCAGTCCCTCGGAATTGGTCCGAGGGTGCAGGGCCCCTGTACCGTGGAGGCCCATGCCCAGAGACACCCTGCTTGCCTCCAGTGCGCCCTGGGTTTCTTGGGTTTCGATGGTTTTGCTGTGGAAGGCGTGACGTTCCCACGCCAAAAATCGATGGACGTCATGGGGTCGCAGGGTTGGGATTCGCGTGGAAGGTTTCTTGTGGACTAGCCTCCACTGTATTCAAGAGCATTAGGCATCACAGTTTTGTGTTGGCCGAACTTTCAGGGTCGCCCCTGGGGGTGCGCGGAGGTCGTCGGGCGCGAGGGCGCGAAGATGACGCAGACAGTTAGGCGACATCGCAATCGAATCTTATACAGTGGGGACCCATGCCAGGAAACGCCCTGCCTGCCTCCAGGTTGCCCTGGGCGTCTTGGGTTTCGATGGTTTCGCTATGGAAAGCGTGACGTTCCCACACCAAAAAGTCAATTGACGTCCTTGGGTCTCAGGGCTGGGTTTCTTGTGGAAGGTCTCATGTTGTTGGGACCCCACTGCACGGACTGCAGAGTGGATTCACCCCAGAGTTCATCTTCCCGTCGAATCTACAAACTAATGCGTCGATCTACGCAGCACCTACGTATTGCGAAGGCCTTACGGCCGGTGCCGCCGACCCTGAATAGCGACGACGACGACGACGACGACGACGAGCGCTCTTGGGGGCCTCTTGGGGGTAGTTTGTGGGCCTCTTGGGAAGCTCTTAGGGGCCGCTTGGAAGCCTCGTGGGGGCCTCTTGGGGCTTCCTGGGGGTCTCTTGGAGGGGGCCTGGGACGTCTTGGAACTACTGCGTCGATCCACGCAGCACCTACGTGTTTCGTAGATTCCAGTGTGGGGCAAGGCAATTCTGTCGTCGATCCCCTGCCCGAAAAGAAACTGCTCTGGATGCGGCCCGCTCTGGGCCTCGAGCTCGGCTCGAGGCTCCATGGGCCCTGAATACGGGGTTTGTTTGACGGTGGAGGCGGAGGAGGAGGAGGAGGAGGAGGAGGAGGACGCCCAATTCAACTGAGCGACGCAAGAAAAAAACGGGGTCGTCTGCCGCAGACAAGGGCGCGTATGCTGCCCGCAGAAGGTCGCGCGTGCGAGGCCTCGTCTCCTGCGTAGCGCACCGCGCTGGCGGCCCGCGTACGCCGCCGCGCAAGGTCGCCATGCCATCTTGCGCACGACCCACTTCTCCCGTCGCTCAGTTGAGTTTTGGCGTGGGAGCCACGCGCCTTCCGCGGCAGAACCATCAGCACCCAAGAAACCCAAGACCCGCGGAGGCGAAAAGAGGAGGATGATGACGAGGAGGAGGAGGAGGAGGAGGAGGAGGAGGAGGAGGAGGAGGACAGGAGGGTGCTCCTTGGCGTGGGCCTCCACTCTGCACACTCTCCCTGCGCGACCCGCAGAGCCGCGGCCGCACCTCCCCCCGCCCTCGCGCCCTCCCCTCCCCCAGCAGGGGGCCAGCCGTGCACGCCTGCCCGTGCGTGCACGCGGCCGGCCAGGGCCGCCTGCGATCCGCTCCGCGCAGGCTGGGGACGCGATTCCGATGCGGTTCGAGTCGGCTCGACCCACCTCCGCCTCGCGGTGCGCGCCTCGCTCCGTGGGCTGGGGGCGCGACGCCGAGGCGGCGCGGTGCGGCTCGCTGCACCTCGGCGGCGAGCGATGGGGGGGGGGGGCAGGGAGAAGGAGAAGGCCTGCTCGGAAGGTTTTCGGAGGTCCTCGGGCCTTCTGAGAAGTGCTCCAGGCCTCCCCCGAGGACAGCAACACAAATTCTTCTCAGAGGGCGCGAGGACTCCGGAGAAGTCCCGCCGCCTCCCGAGGACTCCTTCTCCTTCGAATTCCCCCCCCTCGCTCGCCGCCGATCCACCGGCACCGGTCGGGGCCAGCTGGAGCCGGGCGCGGCGATCCGACTTCGGCTCGATGCGGGGGACGGTCCGCCGGCGTGCCGAGGCGTGGCCGGTGCGCTGCGGTGTGGCGAGGCGGTCCAGCGCGGCCCTGCCGGGCCTCCCCCGATCGAAAGGACTATCTCAGGAGCGAAAGAAGGACGTACATGTACATGAATCCGCGCTGGTTTCGAGAGCACGCATTGCACAAATGTTCGTATAACGCGGCCAGTCTCGCGGTCCAGCGCGGCCCTGCCGGGCCTCCCCCGATCGAAGGGACTATCAAGCCTGCTCGGATGCTGATGTGTTTGGTGTGCCAAGCGCAGGTACTCCAGATTTCGTAATAAAAGGGAGGGGGTCTGGACCCTCCAGGACAAGCCATTTCAGACCTCCCCCGTGGGAGAACCCTCCAAACATCGTCCCTAGACCCCCCCAGGCCCTCCAAGATAGCCTGGAAGAGACCCCCCCCCCGAAATGAGACCCCCCTCCCTTTATTACGAAATCTGGAGTAGCTTTCGCTCTCCAGGGGCTCTTCAGCCGAAATGGCACTGCACAGAAGCATCGGATGAAAGGTCGCTCGCATGTACAGTTTTCTAAAAAAATTAGGCCCTACCCTTCCTGCCACTGCCTCCAACTCGGCCCGGCCGGCCTGCCCTGGCTTGCGCGTTCGAGCACGGCCACCCGTGCGCGCGGGGCCGCGGAGAGTGGACGTGTACCCGTCGGTGGTCGAAAGTCATGTTTTTTTGTGTTCGGGTCCCAGTCTGCTTCGGCCGCCTTGCTGCTCCGAGGGTCGAGGGGTTCCTCCTCCTCTCCCTCCTCCTCCTCCTCCTCCTCCTCCTCCTCCTCCTCCTCCTCCTCCTCCTCCTCCTCCTCACTCCTCCTCTTCTCTCTCTCTTCCCTCCTCTTTCTGCCAGCCAGAGCCCAGTCTGCTGGCAACGCCTTGCCGCTTCATGCGTCTGCCCCCTCCTTCCGGCCGGCGGGTGCTCGTGGCTCTCTGCTCCCCCGCCTGCCCCCGTGGGTCGACATTTTGGGACTCACCGCCCACCAAACCACCCCAACCCAACCCGAAGGTCCGAATTTGCCCTCCATTTCCAGTTGGGGGGGTTCGGGGAACGTTGATAAAAAAACACATGAAGCTCGAACCCCCCCCCCCCGACCCGAAATTCGGGTCTTCGGGTTGGGTTGGGGTGGTTTGGTAGATAGTCGGACAGGGTCCGCTACGGTCCTGAAGGGGGGTCGAGGTGCCCGGAGCCCGCCCACGGGTCACGGGTCTCCCCCTGGGCTGACGAACGACGAACGAACAACACACACACACACCCATACCCATAAGGGGTTCGTTGGGAGGAGGACTGGCTATGGGTATGGGTGCGGGTTGTCGGACCCTAGGGAACGCTCCCGTTCGAGCAGGGACCCCCATCCGACAACACGCACCCATAGCCCTTTCCGACCCCCCTATGGGTATGGGTGTGTGTGTGTGTTGTTGGTTCGTCATGGGCGCCCTCCGCGCGTCCGGGCGGGGCCGAGGCCTGCACCCGAAGGGGCTCCGCGTCGCCTCTCCAGTGCGCCTCGCGTGCAGCAGGACTTCGGGCCCGATCCCTCGCTCTCACAGGCCAGCCACAACAGGGGGAGCTGTGGTCCTTACCCCCCTGGGGGACCCATCAATTTCGACACCCCTCTCGAGAGATCGTCGATGCGATGGGTCCGCCCAGGGGGGTAAGGACCACAGCTCCCCCAGTTATGGCTGACCCACCCCTGCTTCCCCCCTCGCTCGACCTGCGCAGCCCATGTCGCCGAGGGGAGCTTCAGGTGATGGCCTCGATCGTCTGCGGAAGGGTCTGCACCCGGCCACAGAACGCTGCCCTTTCGAGGGCCAGAGGGCGGGGCTTTAAGGAGCCTGGCACCGGGTCGGGGCCCGCGTGGCGAAGTTCTGCTGCGAGGCCTTCGGGCGCCAGCGTCTCCTGGTTACTCGTTCGGCGGCGATGCTCCCCAGTGGTACGCGTTCTCCCTCCTCGCTCAACGTCCTCCTCCTCCTCCTCCTCGTCCTCCTCCTCCTCCTCCTCCTCCTCCCCCTTCTCCTGCTCCTCCTCCTTTTCTTCCTCATCCTCCTTCTCCTCCTCTTCCTCCTCCTCCTCCTCCTTCCTCCTCCTCCTTCCTCCTCCTCCTCCTCCTCCTCCTCCCGCCGTGTTTTCCCCTCCTGGTCCTTCTCCCCACCCTGCCGCTGCCTGCCCTCCCGCTCCTCCTGCTCTCCCCGTGCTCCCTCGCCCCCCGGGCGCCCCCCCCCCATGATGCTCTGCACCCTCCTCCACAGCAGGCGAGAGGGAGGGAGGAGGCGGAGGAGGAGGCGGAGGAGAAGGCGGAGGGGGGGGAGCAGGAGGAAGAGGAGGAGGGGGAGGAGGGGGAGGAGGAGGGGATGGAGCAGGAGGCGGGGGAGGAGGACCAGCTTGAACCCAAGGCTCATCAACGATTTGGCAAGACATGTTCCTCCAAGCTCCCTCTTCAGAGGCCCCATACAAGGATTTCTTTGACATCGAGAAGCAAACGTATGAACATCCTGAACTCTTCTTGGGACCTCAACGCCACGAATCAACCCTACTCTTTGATGATTGACAATGCTGAGCCGTGCCAGAACCCGTTCCTGGGATTCCGACTCTGCGAATTAAAGTAATTGTTGCGGCCTAGCAGTCCTACATCCCGCCAAAGCACCTATTCTGGGGCGTTAGTCGTGGGAGTCTTTGGAACACTTGCAACTGCGTAGGACGAGCGTGCGCGGCGCGAAGGCGAGAGCCACATATTGAAACACGAGCCGCCATCCTTTAGTGAAACTCGCACCCATGGTTAAAACGATTCTGCATGGCGCTAAGGCGAGAGAGCCTCAATTGGACAAGGAGCCGCCCTCCATCCGTGAAGCTCTTGGTGTATGTGTTCAACGAATGCGCGCGGCGCCGAGGCGAGAACCGTACAGGGGAGACCCATGCCAAGAAACAATATGCTTGCCTCCAGGGTGCCCTGGGTTTCTTGGGTTTCGATTGTTCTGCTATGGAAAACGTGACGTTCCCACACCAAAAATCAG
>CAUYUJ010011559.1:67500-125000 GCA_963575745.1 Prorocentrum cordatum | reverse complement strand
TGCAGGCTCCGACTCCTGCCCACCCCGCGCTTCCTGAGGGCCCTGGCCCCCCCGTGCCGCCCTCGCAGGTCTGGCCCCGCCCGACCGGCACGGTGCGCTCACTGCGCCCCGCCTCCAGCTTGCCAGCTGGGCGCGATCGATGCCGAGCGACGAGACACTCACGCTTCTTCGGAGGGGCCGTATCGGGGGTGGACAGAACCCCCAACAGTGACGCGTCGATGAGTGAATTGTCCGTTTTCGGTTCTCGAGAGGGCGCCGCGGCCGTTCTTTTCCAGGCCGCCAGGTTTGGGCCTCAGGTCGTTTTCACTAAACCACGTTTTACTAAAGGGGGATCTGTCCATCCCCGAGAAATGGGCACAATTGAGGCGGACAAGCAGGCCGGCCCCGCCAAGTCAAGGGTACCCTTGTGTCTTGTGTGTTCGTGTCTCGCGCCTTCTGCATTCCTGTGGCAAGCTGGCCCTCGGGAGGTTCTCTTGTCCTCCCGCGCGTCCTTTCCAATCCGCCCCGACTGTACAACGTTTTACGAAAGGGGGGTCTGTCTACCCCCGGCCGCAGAGGTGCCGGAGGCAGGTGCGTGTACACACACGCGTCAGTCGACGAAGG
Organism: Prorocentrum cordatum; assembly: GCA_963575745.1. NCBI lineage: Eukaryota > Dinophyceae > Prorocentrales > Prorocentraceae > Prorocentrum > Prorocentrum cordatum. The sequence goes on along the minus strand of CAUYUJ010011559.1, from coordinate 124,397 downwards.
GGTCCACGTGGCGCGCCGAGAGGTTCTGCTCCTGCAGCGGAGCACTCCTCTGCTTAGAGAAGGCGTTTGCTGGCTGCACCAGCAGCCAGCCCCCGCGCCCGAGGAGGAGGAGGAGGAGGAGGAGGAGGAGGAGGAGGAGGAGGAGGAGGAGGAGGATGGGGGAAGGGGGGAGGGGGGGGGGGAGGGGGGAGGGGGGGAGGAGGGAGGGAGGAGAGGAGGAGGAGGAGGAGGAGGAGGAGGAGGAGGAGGAGGAGCCTTGGCATCGCTCGGACGTGTGCATTTGTACTTCGGCGAGGACCATCGAGGAGCATCCTTGATCATTTCGGGAAAAAACCACGCACGAGACCGAAAAAAGCACAGGAATGGACGTCCGAGCGATGGCCAGGGGCCTGGTCTTGCCGCCCGTAGCTGGTGCCGCTGCCCCGGTGGCTTCGCCCGCACCCACTCCGGAGTGGGGCAGCCATTTGGCTATGGTGCTGATCGTCATGCGCCCTTTCACTCGGGATAACCATCCATCGCTGCACTGCGCCCCGCCGCCGCTGGCCCGCTGACGCAGCAGCCGCCGCGGACTCGCCGGCGGGGTCGGCCGCGCCGCTCGCTCGGTAAGGGATCCGTCCCCCCTGAGCCGCTCGCTCCGTCCGCCCCTTTCTTTGCAGCGTTTCCCCCATCTCCTCCTCTTGCATGGTGGCACGACTGGCTTGGACGACATCCCCGTTTAGGCCTCCCATCGCCAGCGCAGACGTACCCTGTTTAGCCGCCGGCGCCAAACATGTGTTTGCTGGCTGCAGTTCGGTTCTGTCCAGCCCTGTGAGTTGCTATTATATTCGGTGCTCCCTCCTCCTCATCATCATCATTATCATTATGTTTAGCAGTAGCAGTATCATCATGACCAGCACCATCATCATCGTCGTCACCATCATCGTCATCACCACTACTAGCAACATTTCAATCATCACCACCATCACAATCACCACGACCATGACACCCGAATCAACATCAACATGGCCATCATCATCAGCATCATCATCATCATCACCATCATCGTCAACATTCCCCTCTTCATCATCACCATCAGCCGCATCACCTTTTTTTATCATTTTCTTGCTTCGACTGCTAAAGCCCCCCACCCACATCCTCTTCGTGCTGCTGCTGTTGATGCCTGATGCCTTTCCGGTACCTTGCGTCACCACGTCGTCTCGTTCTCAGATAACAGTTTGTTTCACGCCGTCGCGGTTGGCAGGCACTGAAGGTATCTTTAGTCTCTATTAAGATGTAGTTGTCCCACCCCCGAATATTCTGAGTGTCTTTGTCGTCGTCCTCCCCTCAGTGCGCCTAATCCCCCGGATGTCGTCCAGCCGTCCAACAATCCTCAGACGCCGGCGGCGGTATGACAACCGCAACGATGGTGCTTCAATGGACGGGAGAGGACAAATACACCATACGGGGCGAGGATCGAGGATTATCCATCGGTCGTTGAAAGTATGTATTTTTGGATTCCCAGATTCCAATCTACTTTCAGCGCCTTCCTACTTCAAGAGTCGAGTGGTTTTCCCTCTTCCTTCCTCTTCAGGAGGCGTGCGGAAACCCAATCTATTTCCAGCGCCTTCCTACTTCATGTTTCTACCTACTTCTTCTGACCGATGGGTATTGAGACAGAGCGCACACTTCGCCGGCAACAGGTGTGCGAGATGTCCGGTGAGTTCGTCCTGAAGGGCAGCTGCAAGATGGGCTGCCGCGACGACGCCCTGCCAGCTTTCGACAATGCCGAAAAGCCAGGTGCGATGTGTTTTACCGCCCTCTGTCATTATCCAGCTCCTCCCTTTGCCCCCCTCCTCTTCCTCCTCCTCCTTCGTATTCTCCTCCTCCTTCGCCTTCTCCTCCTCCTCCTCCTCCTCCTCCTCCTCTTTTTCCTCCTCTGCCACTGCCTCCTCATCATCATCATCATCATCAGCAGCAGCAGCAGCATCATCATCATCAACATCATCATCATCATCATCATCATCATCATCATCATCATCATCATCATCATCATCATCTCATCATCAGCATCATCATCATCATCATCCACCCCTCCGTCGTACTCCACCTCCTCCCACCTCGCTCGTCCTCCTCCCCCCTCTCCCCCTCTCCCCGTCCCCCTCCTCCTCCTGCTCCTCCTCCTCTTCTTCCTCCTCCACATCGCTACGCAATCAGGCAGAGTCTCCAGAGTCTCCTCCTCCTCCTCCTCCTCCTCCTCCTCCTCCTCCTCCCTCCTCCTCCTCCTCCTCCTCCTCCTCCTCCTCCTCCTCCTCCTCCTCATCCTCATCCTCATCCTCCTCATTCTCTCCTCCTCCTCATCCTCCTCATCCTCCCCCTCCTCTCCTCCTTCTCCTCCTCCGAACTTCCTCTCGACCGCAAGACCTCCGATCACCCCCGCCCAACCTCCGAGGTCACCCGGCCCCCGGCCAGCCCCCGATCCCCCGATCACCCAGCCCCCGACCACTCCCGGCGAGCCCCCGATCCCCCCTCTCCGCACCAGCCCCCCCATCCCGGAGCAAGGCGGTCCGGCACCCGGGCGCTCACAGCTGGTCCACGGACCCCCCCCCCAAGGGCCCAAACACGCCAGTCTCCCGCGCCGCGTCCGGCCGTGGCGACGGCCGCTGTCTCAGCTGGCCCTTCTCCGCGCCATCCCTCCCAGCGCGGCAGGCTCCCGCCCTCAACGGCGCCCTTCCACGACCCCATTCCCCCCCCTCCCTCCCTCCCTCCCTCCCTCCTCCCTCCTCCCTCCTCCTCCCTCCTCCTCCTCGACCCCATCCCACGGCCCTCGGCCGCGCGGGCGGTGCTGCCCTCCAGGGCGCCCTGTCCCCCCCCAGGCGCGCGGACCTGTGGAGGGGGAGCCCCCGAGCGGCCACCGAGCGCGGAGGGAAGGGCGCGGGGCGGAGGGGGGAGGGGGGAGGGGGGAGGGACGAGGAGGACGAGGGAGGAGTGGAGCACGGGCACTCGGTGATCATGCGGCCGAGTCGAGGGAGGAGGAGGAGGAGGAGGAGGATCAGGATGAGGAGGAGGAGGAGGAGGAGGAGGAGGATATGGGGAAGATGGGCAGGAGGAGCAGGAGCATGAGGAGAGGGAAAGGAAGCAGGGGGGGGCGGTAGGAAAGGAGGAGGAGGAGGAGGAGGAGGAGGAGGAGGAGGAGGAGGAGAACGAGGAGGACGGGGAAGGAGGACGGGGAGGGGCAGGCTCCCTCAGAAATCCTTGCGAACCTCCGAACATGGTTTTTTTAAGCATTTTCTAAGGTGTTTTTTGTTGTTCTTTTTCTTCTTCTTCTTCTTCTTCTTCTTCTTCTTCTTCTTCTTCTTCTTCTTCTTCTTCTTCCTCTATAGATGTCTCCCCGTGAGGCGCCGCAGGGGGGCCGTGGCTCCCGCCGCGGCGGGCGCCAGGATTGGGCCCCCGGAGACGTCCCGCGGTGGCCCCGCGAGGGCCCCCCCCGTCTCCCGTCCGCTCTGGGGTGCGCTTGGCCTCTCTTGGTGTCGAGGGGGCCCCCTCGACATCAAGAGAGGCGGCGTATTGGGCTCCCCTGGGCCCTCTTTGGGGGCTCTTGGGGGCCCCTTGGGGCGGGAGGGGGTATAGTCGATTGCAGCCCCCCCCCTCGGAGGCCACGATCCTCGTGAGGGGTGGCGAAAAATAGCCTCCCCTCTGGGGATCGCCCGGGACCCGGCCGGGGATCGGCCGGGGTATTTTTCGTCCGGGACCCCCCAGGGGCCGCCCCGCGCGCGCGAACTAGAGATATTGTTGAGTAGTTACTGGAGGTCTTAGCCCGCCTCTGGCCCGTGGGGCCAGCGAATTTCCGGGCGAGAACAGAGCTGTATTGTTTCCGGGCGATGACGGTAGCGGGGGGGTGGAGGAGGGGGGGCAGTAACGTCACGTTTCGCGCCGGCGCCGGTTGGGAATGTTTGGGAATATCAGTCGGGGGCCCCCGAACGGACCACACCGTGCGGTGAGTCGGTGGGGATTCGGGGTCACCGCACGGTTTTGGGTCTCGGGTCGTTCTCCGAGGGCGTGTCCGGCGACAGGGGCCTCCAGGGTCCCAAGACCGTGCGGTGACGGACCGTGCGGTGAGGTCTTGGGAGATTTAGGGGTCACCGCACGGTCTGTCTCCGCACCGTTTCGGGACTCCAAAGATTCGGAAAGAGTTCCCCGCATCCCTTTGCGCCGTTTCTCGCAGGCGCCGCTGCCCATGATGGCAAGATCGTCGGAAGAGTCGCAGGAGTCTTCTCTGGGGTTTTTGGTGGCTTGACACCCGCCCGAGGCTTTCTGATGGAGCTTCGCAAATATCATCGCGTCTCCAGTGCCACCCAGACGCTTCGTGGACGGCATGGAGGTGAATTACACCTGTGGCTGGGCCGACAGAGAAGCGTCGAAGCTCGCGCGGGGGTTCTCCTTCTCTTCGCCCTTCTTCAGATCCCCATCATAATTTTCCCCCCCTCTCTCCCCTGTCCCATTCCTCCATCTTCTCTCCCTATCTCCTTTCCCCTTTATCGTCCTGCCGTGTTGCTGACTAGGTACACGTCATTTGAATGTGGCACCTCCCATCGGGACGGCAGGTTGTGACGCTTGCGTGCTTCTGACTGCATAGAGTGAACTTGGTGCACGGAGGATGGGCCGTGCTAAGACGCATTCTACCCACCCACTCGTTGCGTTGTCCGTGCCGTGGTACGTCCCTCCCCAATCGTCCGCTCCCCCCCTCTGCCGGCTAACGCGCATTGGCGTCGTGATTGGTGAAGGATCGACCACTTTCTTCGGACCCTGCCCGTGCTTCACGAGCCGCATGGCAGCGGCAATCCTCGGAGCTGACCCCTCCCTCTTTGCTGTGACGTCCACGCTCCTTCCGCCTCCCTTCTGGCCGTCTCCCCTCCCCCCACGGTACTGGCCAACGGGTGGCGCTTGGGGTCGCCTCATTGCTTTCAGGGGCACGCGCCCCAAACGGCAGCGCTCCAGAAGGCCACCCCTGGGGATCGTTTTCTTTATTCATTGGGTTGCCGATCGGCGCGGGCCCTTGCAACACCCCCCGTTCCCCCCCGCCCCATGGAGTAGATCTGGGCTGTTTTTGGCGCCTGTTGCGAGCAGGTGGAGTCTCCCCTGTAGGACGCACTGCTGCAACCAGGCGTAGTGAGCAGAGGTCCGGAGCCAGACCCACCCCCACCCTCCCCCTCCTTTCCGCCCAATGCCGAAACGCCGAACAAGGAAAAGCGCTCGCCTGGCAACTGCCACCCGTGTGCGGAGCCTGCGGGTGAGGACAGATCGCGCCCGAGCGTGCTGGAGCACTCCCCCCGGAGTGGCCTGGAGCGGCCCCGGCCCCCCCGAGCCCGTCCTCCTGGACCCGCCAGTTCCCAGAGTCGGGTGTTGCTAGAGGTGCCCCTGGGCCAAGGTCCCCCCAGGATCACCAAAAAAAAGCCTCCAAAGCACCCCTCACGATGCCCAGAGGGTTCCAGGGGCTCCAACATGGAGCGAAAAGCTGGGGGCACCTGGGGCCAGGGGCACTTCCAGCAGCACCCGACAGAGGTGTCCAAAGCATCCGAACCCGGTCGCGTTCGAGTCGCGTCAGGAGGGGAAAAACACAGGCACAATCAGACGTCGATCCCAAGAAAGTATGGGAGAAGATGGGAAGTGGGGGACGACGAAAATCCAGAAAATATGACAACAGACGGGGATTCATGGGATTTCTGTCTATTTCTTTGTGTGTCCCAGGGCCCCTTCATTATACAGTCAACCCGCACAGTAAGGACAGGCAACCTTCCCAAGGGTACCCTTGCATCCCTGCCTCCTCGGCCCATCCTTGACCGCTTTCGCTGGCCGCGCCCCGCTCGCAGAGCTTCGAAATGGGCGTCCAAGGCCCTGGCGTCCTCATCGCGCATCCTTGCTGTATAGTGAGCGGCTTGAATAAGGAACACTTACTTTTCAAAAGGGACTCGATCGTTCCTTAGGTTTGCATGCGTTATTTGCAGTTCCTTACGCGTTATGTATTGTTTATCGTTCCTCATGCGCTATTCCTTGGGATAAAAAAAGGGGCTTCTTTTTTCTTTGCTTATCGTTCCTTAGGTCAGGCCGATGACCGTACTGGGTGGCTCCACCCCCCCTTCCTCTCGTTTTTTGGCCTCGCAGACTCAAATCTGATCTGAAACCTATCCGTCTTGCCTCCCACGCGTTGGGAGCGTGGACTTGGCTTTGCTAGCCCTCAGCTCTGAGACTTGGCCCAAACAGCCTACGGAAGAACAGCGATACAAAATCTGCCTTATTTCGTATCCTGTCTCTCCTCTCCCCCTCGCCTCTCCGCAGGTTGCCTCCGTGCTCTCCGCCTCCGTGCCGAGCCCGCCCCTCGCCTCCTCCCCCGGCTCCTCCGCTCGACCCCCCCCCGGGTCTCGTCGCCGACGGCCCCCCGGGGGGGCACGGCGTGTCTGCGCTCCCCCTCCCTCCTCAACACACACACGCACACGCGCACGCACATTCACGCACACGCACGCGCACGCGCACGCACACGCACACGCACACGCACGCACGCACACGCACACGCACATTCACGCACACACACACACACCCACACACCCACACACCCACACACCCACACACCCACACACCCACACACCCACACACCCACACACACCACACACACGCACACGCACACACACGCACACGCACACGCACACGCACACGCACACGCACACGCACACGCACACGCACACGCACACGCACACGCACACGCACACACGCACACGCACACGCACACGCACACGCACACGCGCACACGCACACGCACACGCGCACGCGCACGCGCACGCGCACGCGCACGCGCACGCGCACGCGCACGCGCACGCGCACGCGCACGCACACGCACACGCACACGCACACGCACGCACGCACGCACGCGCACGCACGCACGCACGCACGCGCACGCGCACGCGCACGCGCACGCACGCACCCACGCACGCACGCACGCACGCACGCACACACTTTTTGGCGGTGGCGGCCCCGCGCGGTCAGCGAAGATGTGGAGCGCAGGGTGCAGCAGCGGGCGACGCGCGGCCTTGGCCCTTTCAGGCGGAATCACCTGGACCCTTTGCCAGGGCACCGAGCGGGGGGCCTTAGCACCATCCGGGCATGGATGGCGGGGATGGGCACGAACGAAATGGATACGGAAAGAATGGGTACAATGCCCAACAGCGGTTCCTGATCATTTTGAACAGGACTCGCTGTCGGTGTCGCCGCGGCCTGTGTACATTTGAGACAGATGGCCGCCTGCCCAACAGCGGCCGCTGCTGGTTTGGGACAACCGTTGTTGGGCATTGTGCCCATTTTTTCCGTACCCATTTCGGGCGTCCAAAGGGGAGGTGGAAGCACCAACGCACGTGTGTCCGTCGGCGGCGAGGCAGAGGCGGTCTGCTCCAGCGGGTGGCGACTCGGGGCAACCGCATGGCGAGTTGGCCGGCGTGCCAGAGGGGCAAAAGGACACGGGCGGCCTCGCGGAGGACCGGAGGAAGAGGAGGGCACGAGTTCCACATCGGGTGGGCCGGTGCGGCCAGCCGCGGCAGCGGGGGCAGCAGCTGGGCCGAGGCGAGGGTGCACCCACAGGCGCTGCCAGAGCTCAGTGTCCAGGTCGAGGAAGAGGTTGAAGAAGCCTCCACACTCTATAGGCCTCCTAGATGGGGTCGGAGTAGATGGGATCGGAGAATCGCGCCGCATCGCCGATGCGGAGCCCGATTTCCTTCACGTCGACGCTGCCGATGCATCGCCCACGTCGACGATGCATCGCTGGCGCGATCCTCCGACCCCACCTACTCCGACCGAAGTCTAGGAGGCCTCGAAGCACACCCACGCCGCCTCCTTCCCGCGCCGCCTCGCCTCGTCTGCCGCGCCCCCCCGCATCCTCTCCTGGACAGCCCCGCCCGAGAGCCAGGCGGGGAGCACTACGGCGCCGACCTCCGGGAGGGCGGGCGCGTGTACGCGAAGTGCGGGGCAGACGGCGACCCCCCCCCAGCGGGAGCACGGAGCGGAGTGTCGCTGGGAAGAGCGGAGGCGGAGGAGGAGGAGGAGGAGGAGGAGGCGTCATCATCGCCATCATCATCATCATCATCATCATCATCATCGTCATCAGCATCATCAGCATCATCAGCATCATCATCATCCTCCTCCTCATCATCATCATCAGCAACATCAGCATCAGCATCATCATCATCATCATCATCATCATCATCATCATCATCATCATCATCAGCATCATCATCATCACCATTATCACCATCATCACCATCACCATTATCACCATCATCATCATAATCATCATCATCATCATCATCATCATCAGCATCATCATCATCATGATCATCATAATCATCATAATCATCAGCAGCATCAGCAGCATCAGCAGCAGCAGAAGTAGCAGCATCATCGAGGAGGGGGATACTGAGGAGGAGCAGGTAGGGAGAAGGAGGAGGAGGAGGAGGAGGAGGATCGGAGGAGAAGGAGGAGGAGGAGGAGGAGGAGGAGGAGAAGGACGAGGACGACCTCAGGAGGAGGGGGACGACGAGGAGGGTGGAGGCAGGGAGGAGGCAAGGAGGACTCTAGGAAGGAAGGGAGGGTGGATGTGGATTTGGATGGTGAGGAGGAGGTATGAAGAGGGAGGGACAGGTAGGGAGGGCGAGGGAGAGGATTTGCCCCTCCTTCCTCTGAGATCGCACGTCTTTTGGGATGGGCATGCGTCCACTACTCGATCCACTCGTTTAGAACTGTTTTTGGCTAGTTTGTGAGGACCCTTGAGAGCCAGCGCCAGCATTCCCGCTGGCCACGCCCTCAGAACGGCATTTACAGGTTTGATGGGTTTGGGGCACCGTGTGCTTGCATTTGTTTAGTGTTGCATGGTCACGTCATTTGAGGACGGACTTGCTTTTCCGCTGCGTCCCGCAGGCCCCCATGTGGTGTTCCTCGCCACGGCTGCATGCGGGTCAGGGCTGGGGGGATGAGACTATGTCGATGCCGCTATTCCGCGGACCCCCACTGGCCCTCTGGGGCTCGTTCTGACCAGGATCTCGAGGCGAATCCAGCCGTGGCTGCGAGAGACGAGTTCCCACCTGTCGTCGAAAGTAGGTTTTTGTTGTTGTTGTTTGGATGCCGAGTTTCCAACACATTGTTTACGCTTCGCGAGTCCCCATCAGCCCATTCGAAAGCAGCCAGTCTAGGGGGTCTTAGGGGTCCTCTTGGGTCTCCCTTGGGGGTTCTTTGAATGCTCTTGGGGCTCTCTTGGAGCTCTCCTGGGATCTTCGCAGGGCCTCCTGGGGCCATCTTGGAGGCCATTGATCAAACAGACGGTGGGTCCTTTCTCGAGGCCCCCCTGAAGAGGCCTAGCAATGACCTCTTGCTCCATCGGGCCTCTCTTGGGGCGATCCTGGGCGGTCTTGGGACCGTCTTGGGGGCCTCATGGGACCCTCTTGGAGCTCTCTTGGGCCATCTTGGGGGTCATCTTGCGGCCTCAAGAGCGCATCGGAAGCGAAACGGCGAGAAGGCAACACACACACACACACAGACACACACACACACACACACACACTGATGCTCCTCAGGTGTTTGAAGGATTTTGGCTTCTCGGGGAGGTCCTGAGGGGTCCCGAAAAGCACCTCTAGCTGTCTCGTGGTCCTCTTTGGAGCCTCTTGGAGGCAAGATGGAGGTCGTCTTGAGAGATCCTGCGCTAGCTTGAGGCATCTTGGAGTCCATCCTCGAGCATCGGGGGCCCTCTTGGAATCGATCCTGGGCGACAAAGGACCCTCGGACACCTCGCGGCCCTGCCCCCCCCAAAAAACGTCTCAGAGGGGAGGGGGAGGGTGCCCCCTCCCCGAAGGCAAGAGGGGTTTGGGAGGAGGCCAGGACGGCATCCTTGCGCAGACCACCTGCGCCCAGAGGGCTGGTGGGATGTGGATGTTGGGCGCCGTCCTGCGTCACTGCAATCGTGCAGCGATCTACTCCAGATTTCGTAATAAAGGGAGGGGGGTCTCATTTCGGGGGGGGTCTCCTCCAGGCTATCCTGGAGGGCCTGGGGGGTCTGGGGACGATGTTTTGGAGGGTTCTCCCGCGGGGGGAGGTCTGAAGTGGCTCGTCTTGGAGGGTCCAGACCCCCTCCCTCTTATTACGACATCTGGAGTCTCCTTGTCCCTTCCGGGTGCGGGCAGCAGCCCGCGGCCCGAATCGGCTCCCGGCGCCTGCCTGCCCCGTGCTTCCGCCCACCGTCCCCCAGCGCCGCCCCTGCCCGCCTCGGCCCGCCCCCCTCGGCCCCCGGGGCCTCGTCCCTCGAGCGCCCCGGGCCCTCCGCCCCCCCGCGGAGCGGGGGGCCGAGCTCTGCACGGTGCCGCGGCGATCCCGTGGGCCTCAGGAGGGGAAAAAACACACACACACACAGACGCAGAGAATCGTCGCTCTCCCAGAAAAAAGATGGGAAAAAGGATGGGAAGGGGGGGGGAGAGAGACACCCAGAAGGCATGGGAAAAGTATAGGGGTATAGTTTTATTTGTGTGTATTGATGTGTGTGTGTCCTGGGGGCCCTTCAGGGTTGTGCTCGCCTCGACTTCGTCTTGCGGCAGGGGCGGCTCGGAGGCAGCACGCGGGAGGACGAGCACGACACGAGGGCGAGCAGCACCGTTGCGGCCGATCTCTGCCCCCCCGGGGTGGTGCCGCGCGTCTCGGCAAGGTCTGCAGTGGAGGCCCATGTCGAGGAACACCCCGCCTGCCTCCGGGGCGTCCTGGGCTTCTCGGGTCTCGGTGGTGTTGCGATGGAGAGCGCGACGTTCCCACGCCAGAAGTCAATGGACGTGCCGGGGGCCTCAGGGTTGGGAGGAGGAGGAGGAGGAGGAGGAGGAGGAGGAGGAGGAGGAGGAGGAGGGAGAGGTGAGGAGGAGGAAGGGAGGGAGAGGTTGGACGTTCCGGGGCCTCAGGGGGGGCCTCAGGGTTGGGGCTCTTGTGGAAGGTCTCCTTGTGGTCGGGCCCCAGCCGCGGGATCTGGGGCAGGAGCCAGTCGTAGGCCCTGGCAGGCCTGGTCCGGTCCGTCCCCTCCTCCTTCGCTCCTCGATCAGGAGGAGGAAGGAGGAGGAGGAAGGAGGAGGAGGAGGAGGAGGAGGAGGGAAGAAGGGAGGAGGAGGAGGAGGAGGAAGGAGGAGGAGGAGGAGGAGGAGGAGGTGAGGAGGAGGAGGAGGCAGGGAGGCAGGGAGGAGGAGGAAGGAGGGAGGATGGAGGAGGAGGAGGAGGAGGAGGAGGAGGAGGAGGAGGAGGGAGGACGAGGAGGGAGGCACAGGGAGGGAGGAGGGAGGGGCGTCGTCCGCTGTCTCGTGCGCTTCCGCGGGACCGGGGCCTCTGGGGCCGCTCGCGCTCTCCGGACCCCCGCGGCCCCGGCACGGCGCCTTTGGGGGCAGCCCGCCGCGGCGGAGCTTCAGAGGCCCAAGGAGGAGGAGGAGGAGGAGGAGGAGGAGGAGGAGGAGGAGGACGAGGACGAGGAGGAGGAGGACGAGGACGAGGAGGACGAGGAGGACGAGGAGGACGAGGAGGACGACAAGGAGGAGGAGGAGGAGGAGGAGGAGGAGGAGGAGGAGGGGCTGCCCGCCGCGGAAGAAGCTCCAGAGGCCCAAGTCAGGGGCAGCGCCAGGGGCAGGTCGGGCGTGTTCTTCCACAGGAGGAATCCCCGCAGGAGGGAAAACAATAGGGGCACAAAAAGTGGCACAAACATCAGAACTCGGAGGTCCGCGCGGATTTCTCGGATCGGCGCTGGGGCCCCCAGGCGGCGCCCCCGGCGCCGCCCCTGGCGCGCTCCGAGCGCCAGGGAGGGGGGGTCCAGCACCGATCCGAGGAATCCGCGCGGACCTCCGAGCTTTTATGTTTATGCTACTTTTTGTTCCCCCATTCCACAAGAGGAATCCTCCCAGGAGGGAAAACAAACACACGGTCACGATGAAATCGTCGATCCCCCCGAACATTTGGGAACATGTGGGAAGTGGGGGGGGAAGACAAGAACCCAGGAAATGTTGGACAATGTGGGGAATCCTGTTGTTTGTGTGTGTGTGTATTTTGTTGTGTGTGTGTGTTTTTGTGTGTGTGTGTGTGTTGTGTGTGTGTGTGTGTGTGTGTGTGTGTGTGTGTGTGTGTGTGTGTGTAGTGTGTGTGTGTGTGTGTGTGTGTGTGTGTGTGTGTGTGTGTGTGTGTGTGTGTGTGTGTGTGTGTGTGTGTGTGTGTGTGTGTGTGTGTGTGTGTGTGTGTGTGTGTGTGTGTCAGGGCCCTTTCATATTCCGATGCTTCGAGTATTTCCGATGCTTGTGTGAGCATTGTTGGGCGACTCCGCGTGCAGCAGGACATGCCCGACCTACGGCTAGGGGGGGGATACTCTCAGAGGGTTTCGCATCGATCCCCGGTCGCCGCTTCCTCCCCGGGAGGTTTGGTGTTCGGCAAAGGGGCTCGCGCTCTTGGACCCGCGGCCCTGGCGTGCCGCCTCTGGGCTGCCCGCCACGGCGGACCTCACCGGGCCCACGTCAGCGGCAGCGCTATAGAGGGGGGGGGGGGAAGAGGTTCAGGGGGGGGGCGCACCGATCCCCAAGGATGCCCTCGAGGGCGCGAAGTTCTTTTCGCTTCGCACCGATCCCCAAGGATGCCTTCGAGGGCCCCCTCGGAGCCGAGGGCCCTCAAGGGCCCTCGGCTCCGACTCCTCCTCGTCCTCCTCTCCTCCCCTCGGGGGCGGCGCGAGAACGCAGAGTCAGGGGGGGGTCGCTGCGATCCCCAGTCGCCGCTTCCTCCTCCGAAGGCTCAGATGCAACTCCTGGGAGGTCAAATTCTGACTTTGCCCTGGTCCGAAGTAGTCCGGCTCATTCTGGCTGACATCCTGTTCGACATGGTTCTTCATCCCGCTGAGTCCCGTTCAATCCGGCTCGATCCCGCTCAGTCCGAGGCTCCCTCCCGCGCAACAGCCCCCCACTAGGGCCTGATCGTTTTTGGTCCTTCCGACGGAAGCCTCCTGACAACCGTCCCCCAGCAACCGTCCAGTGCCTCGCCGCCTCCCCTGCACGCCCACGAGGGGTGGGGTCCTGGCGACCTCGGCGCGCGGCAGGGGCAGGCGAAGCCCCGCGGCCGCGGCGGGCTGCCTCGCCCCCGAGCGCGCCCCTTCGGGTCCGAAGGGGAGGCGGGCGCCGCACGCCGCGCAGGCGCAGCGGCGATAAGCAACCGGTCCCCCAGCAACCGTGCGACGGGCGGCCGCGCGTCCGCGGCACGGGCCGGGGAGCTCTGCCTTTCGCTCGCCCGAGCAGGGCCTTGCAGCTGCACGAGGAGCGGGGTCGGGCGACCCAGGCTTGTCCCCGTACAGGGGGATTCTCGACGAAAAATAGTACAACAATAGTTCAGAAATAGTCTGGGGACTTTTTTAAAACGTATTTTTTTGATTTTTTTTTGCATTTTCGTTGAACATCCTCCTGTAGGGGGACACGCCCCACATAAACCCAGGCGCTCCCCTCGTTGGTCCTGACAATCGGAGGTGGCTGGCTGGACGTATATTCAGAGGGGGAAAAGGTACCAATACCGTTTTTTTTCTCGTTTTCGCATTTTTGGGGCCTCCCGGTTGGCCCTCGTCGCCACTTCGGGATTCGCCTCGAAGTTCTGTTCAGGGCGCATCCCGGGAGAGGTCCGGGGAGCAGCGGTATCGCTACTTGTTGGTTTCCCCAGCTTGGTCTGTCGGGGAGCCATTGGATTCACCAGCGCACGGGATCGAGTTATGTTAGCTGTTGTGCTGCAGGTGGCGCCGTTTCTCTCCTGAGGGCTCCACGAACGAGCACTTGCCTGGGACGAGGAGGAGGAGGGCGAGGGAGGCAGGAAAGGAGGGTGCAGGAGCGATGGTCTTTCGCGAGTCGGCGAGAGAGTACTCGGCGCAAGGCTCCAGCATCCCACAGGTTGGGACGCCGGGGCGTCTGCTCGCCGAGGCCCCTGGCCGACGAGTTGTGTTTCGGTGCACACGTCGAGCCCATCCTACAGTCAACCCGCATAGGAAGGACGAGCAACTCTCCAAGACTAATCTGGCATCCTTCCCCTTCGGCCCATCCTTGGCCGCTGTCGCTGGCCGCGCCCCGCTCGCAAAGCGTGGCCCTTGCGTCCTCGTCGTGCGTCCCTCTTGTGCGGGCGGACTGCAGGCTGGTCCAGTTCTTGGCCCCCTCCCGCTCCTGCCGTGGACAGGCCAGTCGAACGGCGATGCGAGGTAGGTGTCTCGGTAATTATGATGGTGGGAGCGCGCGGCTCGCGCGCGTTTCTGCAGTTCGCGGCGCCGTGCTCGCTCGAGGTCCACTCGCAGAGTGGCACAGTGTAGGACAGTGCGGCTCGTGATCTCCTGCACTCGGGCTGGCGGCAGCGTCGTTGCACAGAGCTCGCCGCTGGCGCGCGTTCCCTGGTCCTGGACCGTCCCTCCCCCGCGCCTCCCCATCGCACCTTGGCAGGCTTTGAGCGCACACGGAAGCTGGAAGCAGTGAATCGCGATGTATGAGAGCATGGCTCGTTCAGGAGGGAAAACAACACACAGACACAATTAATCGTCGCCCCCCAGGAAAATATGGGAAAATATGGGAAGTGGGGGGGAAGACAAAAGCCCAGAAAATATGGGACAATATGGGGAATCATTTTATGTGTGTGTATTCATTTGTGCGTCCTGGGGCCCCTTCATACATGGAAGCTGGAAGCAGCGACTCGCGATGTATGAGAGCATGGCTCGCGATCTCCTGCACTCGGGCCCCCAAGATCACCGTGGAGCAACACGGCCCTTCGCCAGCGCCCTCGTCCCAGACCTCCCCACGTCTCCCCGTCACACCTTGGCACGTGCCCCAGCCCCAGGGGTAGGCCCCAGTGGGCCTGGCCAGGGCCGAGCAGGGCTGACAAAGAGGTTTTGCATCCAGGCCTCCTCCTCCTCCTCCTCCTCCTCCTCCTCCTCCTCCTCCTCCTCCTCCTCCAGACGGGGTCGGCGTGGTTGTCGTCCGAGGGTCGCGCCGCAGCGCCGATGCGTCGGCGATGCATCGGAGGTGTGGCCCGACGCGGAGCCCGATGTTCTCCTCGCTGGCGTCGCCGGTGTATTGTTGACGTCTCCCGTGCATCGCCGATGCATCCGCGATACGGCGCGATCCTCCGATCCCATCTACTCGAACCCCCATCGAGGAGGCCTCTGGGTTTCGCAGGGGCAGGGGCAGGGTTTGACTGTGCGCCCCTGCGCGCGCCGCCCTGCCTCGGCGGCACCCCAACGCACCGATGCTCGGTGTGCGCCGACCCCCCTCCACAGGGGCGACGCGTGCACCGAGCAGTCTTGCAGTACATGCGTCGTGGCGGGCGCCTTCTGGCCGCACCGCTCGGGGGACAGTACCCTACAAGATGGTTGTACTGCATGTTCCGGTCGTGTGCACGCCTCCGAGGAGGACACGTGGTAATTACCCGAGTGTGGCCCTGTGCGTCCCGCAGCCACCTCTGGGGTACCCTGCCATGGCCAGGCGCCAGCGGGGGGAATACACCACCCAAGTTCGGTACATAGCAAATCATGGGAGCCTGGCCTACCCTCTTCATTCCGTCTTTAGCGTCGAGTGCCGTCGATTAGCGTCTGGGAGTCGGTGAGAAATTATCTAGCGCTGGCTAGCGCCGATTTAGCGTCGATTTAGCGTCGACGAGCGTCGATTCATGAGAGCCGACAAGATGCTATGGGAGGCTCCCATGAGTTGCTACCGAACCCGAGTCGAAGATCGCCAACAGAGAGGCGCCTCCGCTGCTGCCGACGGGGGGCGGGTGTGGGGGGGGGGCGTAACGTGCAGGCGGACCTAGGTACAGGCACGAGGTCGGTTCGGGACAGCACCCTAATCGGGACGCGTAGATCAGAAGGAGGAAAAACACACAGACACAATTCATCGACGATTCCCCCAAACATATGGGAAAATATGGGAAGTGGGGGGTGACAAAAACTTAGAAAATATTGGAAAATATGTGGATTCCTGCTATTTGTGTGTGTATTGATTGAATCGCTTTGCTCATTCCGCTGGCCCGTATTGTGCCATCGCGGGGTCTTGGGGGGTCTTGGGGGCCTTTGGAAGCTTCGTGGGAGCTTCTTGGGAACTTTGGGAGGCCTCGTGGATGGCTCTGGGTGGGCCCTCTTGGTGGTCTCTTGGGGGGGTCTGCCTGGCCTCTTGGGGGCCTCCTGGGAGCTTCCTGGGGGTCTCTTGGGGGCCTCTTGGGGCCTTCTTGCGGCCTGTTGGGGGCCTCTTGGGGCTCTCTTGGGGGCTTCGTGGGGCTACTTGGGGGCTTGTAGGGGCATTTCGGGGGCGTGTTTGGGCGGGAGGCTCAGAATTTCCGTTCAGGTTGCCCCTGTGGACCTCATTTGTGTGCATTTATTTGTGTGTCCCAAGGCCCCTTCAACAGAGACGTACAGGAAGCTGCGTCCTCCTCGGAGGCCGGCGGGCGACCCGAGCATGCCGTGCGATATCGCCTCCGTGCGGGGATGCCGTCTCCCGAGCGGTGCGGCCCGAGAGCGCTCTCGCCACGACGCACCTACCAGACAGGAGGAGGAGGAGGAGGGAGGAGGAGGAGGAGGAGGAGGAGGTTTCCCGGTGCGCGCGTCGCCCCCAGGTGTCTCGGAGGGAGGAGGGGCGGGGGGGAGGTGGAACAGTGCCACAAACATAAAAACAAACAACTCGGAGGTCCGCGCGGATGCCTCGGATCGCCGCCTGGGGCCCCCCTCGTCGGCGCCTCCGGCGCCGCCCCCTGGCGCGCTCTGCGCGCCACGGAGGCGGGTCCAACGCCGATCCGAGACATCCGCGCGGGGCGACGTACACATAGTGTTAGTGTGTTCGGGTGCCGCCGACTGAGGTGCTCTGTGTTTGTTGGACGTTCCTGTTCTGGGCCTCCCAGATGGGGTCCAAGTAGATGGGGTCGGAGGGTCGCGCCGCATCGTCGATGCATCGACCCGCCGATGCGCCGGCGATGCGGCGCGATCCTCCGACCCGATTTGCTCCGACCCCAGCTAAGAGGCCTCTATCAACGTTCTTCGTGTCTGTTGCATGTTCTTGTGCAATCTGGAGGATCTCCCCATCTAAGAGGCCTCTATCAACGTTCTTCGCGCATGTTGGATGTTCTCGCGCATTCTGGGGGGGGCCCTAAGATGTTCTGTGTGTTTTGGCCGTCGGCGGGTCCCGTGTTCTTGCAGGAGGATCTTCTGTGCTAGCTCCGAACGTTACGCCCCCCCTCCCCCCGCCGTGTGGCTCTGGCACCGCAGCCCCCGGGCGCCGGACGACGACGACGACGACGACGACGATATTGATAAAGATAACGACAACGACGATACCGGCGATGACGGCGACAAACGACGACAACGGCAACGACGATAAAACGGCGATCACGACGACGCGAGCGGTCACGACGAGGATGGCAATGTGTATCGACGGCGGCGACCACGGCGACGAGGACGACGAGGAGGGCGAGGGCGAGGGCGAGGCAGAGGGCGGGGCCGGGGACGGCCGGGGCCCTGGCACGCCTCCTTCGCGAAGAGGGGCGGGGGCCTCCGGCGCGCGCCCGCCGCCGGCCGCCGTGCGCGCTCTCGCGCGCGGGGGTGTGGGGCCCGGCCGGCGGGCCTCGCTCTCCGACTTTTTAGCGGTGCTCCCTGCGTCTGCACGAACATCCCAGACCTCCTGGCGTCGTGAAAAAATCACGACGGAAGGTTTTTCGTTATTTTCGCCCTCTGGGGGCCCTTCCCGGGCCTCGGGACCGTCAAAAAACGATGCAGGACGAAAAACCGGTCCCGGGGAAGGGGTCCAGACTTCTGGGGTCAGTTGAGCGGAAGATCGGGACAAATCGGAACCAGAGATTCTGGGAGATTTCCAGAGAAAAACAGAACGCCGATTTGTGGAGCGTAGCGCGCGCATTCGCAGAAGTTCCCCAAGGAGTGTTCGAGGGCTTGGGGGGCCCAAGTAACACATGGGCGCTCGATTGGACTGTTGGGGGCGGGCAGAAAAATTGGTTCGCACGAGCATTGGGAGCGGGTGCACGGCTTGCACGGGGGGCGCAGTAGGTTTGCGTTTCAGGGACTTGGGCGCTGGCCGATGCGTTGATGGGGTCCCGAGAATGCGTCGCGCATATTACGCCTTTGGCGCCATGGAGGCCGCATTTGCGGTTGCAGCGGGGCGGGCGCCCCGCCGCGCGCACCGCGGCGACAGCTCTCTTGGGCGCCCGCCCACCGCCGTGGACGCAGCGGGCCCAGCTAGTCTCGCGACCGGCGCGCGGCGGGTCGGCAGCCACGACGCTGGCGGCCTGAAAGTGCTTCGAAAGTGTTTCTTTCCGAGCCCGAGGCAATCGTACGTTTTCGGTGGCACGCGCAGCTCGGATAAAAAATCGCTTTGTCCGTCGGCGGCCAGTTGGCTGTCGTCGCGCAGAAGTGCCGGCGGATGGCGCGGTCCACGCTCAGCGCAGAGAGCGTGTCTATGAGCGCGGGCTCGTCGAGGGGCAGGGGAAGGTACCTCGTGGTCGGGGCCATCGCGGCCCGCGATGTCCACGGCCCCCACCCTGGGCGCGGGTGGACCTGCTGGGCGCCGCCGCAGGCCGATTTCAGAGAATTTCGGAACCAGAAATCCGGGCGCGCCAAATTTCGCGGGCCGAAAAACTTTCAGAGAGTTTCGGCCAGCTCCGGGGCTTTGGGTTTATGGGAATGTTTCAGGCGGGGCGGCTAGTTCAGAGATTTTCAGAGATTCTGAGAGAAGTTCGGACGCGAGAGTTTGGCGCGCCCCGGTTCCTGGTTCTGTGAATCTCTGAAAAGCGGTTCTTTAGGTTTTACCGGATTTCCAGGCGTCCTATTGTCAGCCAGAGACGAGCGACCAGCTGGCGCCGCGCCTGGTGCTTCGGGAGTTGCGAAATCAGTCCTCGATTCCCTGGGGCCCGCGGGCCCCGGGGCCAATCGCGAGGTTGCCGAGGCCCCCGGGCGGTTGCGCGCGATTGTCTCGGAAACCGGAGTCGGGCATCCATGGTGGACGCCCCGCGCGCACGCGCCAGGTGCCCGCGAGATTATTCGCTGGCGGATTTTGCTTGGCGCGGGGACCTTCCAAAGACTTTCCGGGTTTTCTCTACGGTTATTTCGTCGCGCTTCGGGGCGCCCGGGGCGGCGCGGGGACATCGCCGGGCCGCGCGCGGGCCTTTTTCCCAATGCCTTCTCGGGCATTATCGCGGCGTTGCATGGCCGAAGAGGTCACTGAGCAACACGCTTTTTGATATTTACGTGTTGTTTTTCTCTGCGTTGGTTGCGTGACTGGTTTGGCGGTCCGCTTTCTTGGGGCCCCCTTGGGGCCTCAATTTTGTTTTGTTAATGTCGGGTCTTCTGGGGCGAGGCGCGATTCGCGCAGAATTCCCTCAGGCGCGCGCGTGGCCAAATACGCGCCGTGGCCTCACCCGCGCCGGGGCGCATTTCCTCCCTCGCGAAGCCGATGGCGCCCAAGGCGTGGCAGGCACATTCGGCGGCGCCACCGGTGATTTGAAAAACCGAGCATGATTTTTATCCCGGTCAAACTTTGCCCCGATCCTGGCTTCGTCTTATGGGGGGCGACGTCATGAAAAAATCACGACGTCGGGGGTCTGGGATGATGCTCTTCCGCGGTACCTCGCCACCGGGCTCCTCCTGCCGAAGGCATCCCTCTGCAAGAGCTTCGGCTTCGGCACCGCCAGATTCCGAAAGGCTTTGCCTCCTCCCGGCCTCGTTCTGAGGCTGCGCCCCCCTGTTCCTCCCCCTTCTCTGCCTAATTCAAGCTTCTGCGCGGCCCGCTTAGCCTAGGCCGGAAGAGGTGCGCTCTCGACCCGCGGGTCAAAAATTGTGTCTCTACGAAGGAGATGGGCACGGAAAGAATGGTTACCAATGCTCAACAGCAGTTCTGGTTCATTTTGAGCAGGGTTCGCTGTCCACGCCGCCGCGGCCCGTGTCCATTTGAGGCAGAGGGCCGCCTGCCCAACAGCGGCCGCTGTTGGTTTGGGGCAGCATTTGTTGTTGGGCATTGTGCCCATTTCTTCCGTACCCATTTCGGGCGTCCAAATTGTGGAGGAGGAACCAAGGAGAGGAGGCGTGTTGCAAGATAATCTCCATGTGTATAATACATGTGTTGTTTCTTAAGGTGTATTAAGCATGCACGCTACAAGTTGCAAACATGTTCAGCACATGCTCCAGACACATTCGAGCACACATGTTTCATGCAGCGGCAGGGTTGCCAGGGTGCCCATTGCCATGGCATCCACAACGACGTTCACCCTGTCTCTCCCCGCTTTCCTCCATGCCGCGATCCCGCGAACCAGGACGGGCTCGATCTGATCCAAAGGACCACTCCCAAGGCAACAGCCACGAATACTTTCTGGGTGCCGGTCCCGGCGCTCTGGCCTCCCCGGGAGCGTCGGCGACCTGCTGGGTCGGCGATGCGCGGCGTCCGGCCTCCGAGGGTCGATCGGGTCTTGGACGTGGCGCGCTTGGTTGGGGGGGGGGGGCTCTCCCAGGGGCCGGCCCAGGACGCTGGAGCATCCAGAGCACGACTGCATCCTTCGAGCGCCCCAGAAAAGACCATCCTCCCCTTTTTCTGCCTCCCCTCCCCTGAGCCCCCCCCCGCCCCGTCCCCTGCCTCCCTCTTTCGGGACGCAGCTCCTGGGAGCTTGCTCTCAGCATCGGAGCTGGCATGTCCGTGTTCGAAAACCGGGCCCATCCGACTTACAGTAGGGGTCTTGAAGAAGGAACCCTGTTCGTTGGAAAGGGGCTCCGTGTTCCTTGATTGTTTCACAGTTTGCTTTAGGTGTTCCCAAGGTTTTCGATGGGGAATTGAAGTTTTTTATGGGAAAGGAGGGGCCTCGTTCCTTATTTAGGGTTCCTTAGGTCAACGCCCCGACTGTAGTTCCATTATTTGGGTTAGTCTGGCCTGCTGGCCCCTCAAGTTGGCCCAATAGCCTTCCTACCAAGACGTCCCAGAGGCTGTTTCCTGACCCTCCTCCTCCTCCTCGCTCTGTGTTCTCCCTCGGGCCTCGTGCAGGTTCTGAGCTCGTTTCTGACCCTCCTGCTCCACCCCCCGTACCCGAACCGTGCAAGTGCTCGCAGTGTTGCGAGTGCTGCGATGCGCGATCTCATGCGAGAGGTTTGGACTTCACAGCACTGCTTCGGCGTGGAATTGTTCGACCTCCGTGCAAAGTTATTGATGGTCTTCGTCCGAAGGCTGGGAAGGGGGATTTGCCCCGATTGTCTCAGGGGCCTCACCCCCAATTGCAGTGGCAATTCCTCCTTCTGATGTGGGCTCGCATCGTGACAAGGCTAGACCTGGTCTCCACCGGTTCCCGAGCCGAGTCCTCCTCCTCCTCCTCGTCCTCCTCCTCCTCCGCCTCCGCCTCCGCCTCCTGTTGCGTCCCCCTTCTCCTCCACCTTCTCCTCCACCTCCTCCTCCTCCCCCTCCCCTCTCCTCCTCCTCCTCCTCCTCCTCCTCCTCTCTCTCCTCCTCCCCTCCCCCTCTCCTCCTCCACCTTCTCCTCCTCCTCCTCCCTCCACCTTCTCCTCCTTCTCCTCCTCCCCTCCTCTTCCCTCTCCTCCACCTCCTTCTCCTCCCTCTCCCTCCTCCCCTCCTCCTCCTCCTCCTCCTCCTCCTCCTCCTCCTCCTCCTCCCCCTCCTCCCCCTCCTCCCCCTCCTCCCCGTTCCCCCCCCGAGGCGAGATCACGAGGCACGGCAGGTGCGTCGAGGTCTGCCGCAGGCCCTCCGGCCTGGAGCTCGCCGAGCGCCACGCGACGGACGCCGTCACGTACGCGCAGGCCTCTTTTTGGGGGGACTGTCACTCTCCCCTCCTCGTCCTCCCCTCCTCCTCCTTCCTCCTCCTCCTTCCTCCTCCCCTCCTCCCCGCCTCCTCCTCCTCACCTCCTCCTTCCCTCCTCTCCTCCCTCCTCCTCACCTCCTCCGCCCTCCTCTTCCTCCCCTCCTCCTCCTCCCCTCCTCCTCCTCTCCTCCTCCTCCCTCTCCTCCTCTCCCCTCCCTCCTCCTCCTCCCCTCCTCCCCCTCCTCCTCCTCCCTCCTTCTCCTCCCCCACCTCCTCCTCCTCCTCCTCCTCCTCCTCCTCCTCCTCCTCCTCCTCGTCCGCCCTCCTCCTCCTCCGCCCTCATCCTTCTCCCCCCTTTTCCTCCTCCGTCTCGCCACGCAGCGCCCTTCGCCCAGGCTGGGCCCCGGGCTGGGCGCTCCTTGCTGCCCCGTGATTGTCCTGCCGTCTCGTCGGCACTCTGGGCCCCAGCCCAGGCGCTGGTCTTGCCTTCCCGTCGCCCCGGGGCCTCCTCGCTCGAGGGATCCCCGAGCGGAACGCAGAGTGAAAGCCAGAGCTTCACCTCCGCCTTCGAGACAGGAAGAGAAGCCCCCGCTACGCCCATGACCTGCGCCTGCCGAGTGGGTCCTGGGCGTGTTTCTCTTTGGCAGCCTTGCAGTGGGTTGGGCTCCTCCACGAGGCGCGTTCATGCAAAGGGTTCCGCTTGCAGAGGTGCTGAGTCTGTGGGTGTTTTTTTTGCCCAGTATTCACCCCCTCCCCCCCTCCGCCCTTCCTCCCCTCATCCCATCCGCGCGCGCAGCGCGCTTGGGGGTGTGGAGGAGGCGGGAGTAGAAGGAGGAGGAGGAGGAGGCGGAGGAGGAGGAGGAGGAGGCGGAGGCGGAGGCGGGAGGATAAGGAGGAGGAGAAGAAGGAGGATGAGGAGGAGGGGGAGGAGGGGGAGGGGGAGGAGGAGGCGGAGGAGGAGGAGGAGGAGGAGGCGGAGGCGGGAGGATAAGGAGGAGGAGGAGGAAAAGGAGGAGGAGGAGGAGGAGGAGGAGGAGGAGGGGGGGGAGGAGGAGAAGGAAGAGGGGGACGGGAGGGTGGAGTGAGGCAGGAGTGCGAGGCAGAGTCGGAGGGCGGCAGGAGGATAACGAGAATGGTGGGTGGAAAAGGATGGGGGCACGATGATAGCACTGAGGAGGATGGAGGGCCTCTCGAGGTTTGATCTCAGGCCCTGTGGGCACAAAAAACACGGTGGACAAACAAGCACGGTGGGAAACACAAGAGCTTGTGGGGGAAAACCACACACACGGTGGGAAAACACACACACACACACACAAAAAAAAACACACGTGCTTTTGTTCCCACGTGTGTGGTTTTTGTTCCCCCCACGTGTGTGTGTTGTTTGTGTGCTTTTGTGTTTGGTGTATGTGTTTGTATGCTTTTGTGTATGTTCTGTCCCACAGACTGTGTGTTTTCTGTGTGTTCTTTCCCACAGAGTGCGCTAGGGTTCGCGACCCGCCAGAAACTCTAGCATCAAGGTCGGGTCCCTGCTCCACGGTTGTCGTCCGGCACTGTTGGGCTCCCTGGCGGCGCCTCGGAACTCCGCGCGGAGCCCCGAGTAGTTGTGTTGATGGCGCTTTCTCTTCCCCTACAGTGGGGGCCTATGCCAAGAAACACCCTGCTTTCCTCCAGGGTGCCCTGGGTTTCGATGGTTTTGCGATGGAAGGCGTGACCTATCCCGCACCATACATCCATGGACGTCCTGGGGTCTCAGGCCTGGTCCGCTCCCCCTCCTCCTCCTCCTCCTCCTCCTCCTCCTCCTCCTTCGCTCCTCGATCAGGAGGAGGAGGAGGAGGCAGATGGAGGAGGGAGGGAGGGAGGGAGAGAGGGACGTCGTCCGCAGTGTCGGTGGACGGTTGAGGCCGCGGCGTATTTTGGCAGCAGGGCAGGGCGTGATAGAAGTACCGTCGCGAATGTCTTCGAGCTCGAAGCTCCACACTTGTGACCCAGAGGGCCCCTGGCGGCGCTGCAGAGCAGGATGCTTGCTTTCACCCGCCGAGTCGATCCGATCCGTCCATGGTTTTTTCTGGCAAGCGCTCATTCAGAACCTTGTGCCGGGACCCAGACATCGCCGGTAGTATTAAATCGAGCACGTCCCTCTGCAGCAGGAATATTCAACAATTGTCAAACACAGTCAGGGACGACGTTTTCCTATCTTTGACTGTTGTTGCATCTTTTTTGCTTATGTTAACTTTTTCGCCCCAGATCCACCTGTAGGGGGACACGCCCGGCCTAACGATAGCATCGCCCAGCGACGCCCGCATGGTCCACGGCCCCGCCAGACGGTCCAGAAGCTGTCCTGGCGCCCTGGCCCCGCCGCTGTCCTCTCGAGGAGGCGGGCCCCTGGGCCCGCCTGGTGAGGGGGCCTCTCGAACGGTGCGGTGACCACACCGTGTGGTGAGTAAGTGGGGATTCGGGGTGACCGCACGGTGTTGGGACCTGGGTTGTGATCCGAGGACGTCTCGGGCGATGGGGGCCTCCAGGGTCCCAAGACCGTTCGGCGCCAGACCTCGTGGTGAGGTCTCTGGGGATCCCGCGGTCACCGCACGGCCTGTCCCAGCACCGCTCTGGGACCCACAGATCCGAAAGAGCGTGTTCTACCGCTGCTGGAGGAAAACCGAGGGGGGTCACTGGGGGTTCCTAACCCGTCCCCCCCCCCCTCGAAAATTAGGGGGGTTCACTACGGGTTCGACCCCCTCCCCTCGAAAACAGGATGGGGTCACTACCGGTTCGAACCCCCCCCCTCGAAAACCGGGGGGGGTCCTTACCGGTTCGAACCCCTCCCCTCCCCCCTCCCTCGCCGCCGGCAAACGATGCCCGCTCCTCGGGACAGTTGGAGAAAGGTGGGGATGTTGGGGCAGTGGTGGGAACGGTGGTTGTGGGGACAGTGGTGCGGGGACAGTGGGACAGTGGTGCGGACAGTGGTGGGGACGGTGGTGGCGGGGACAGTCGTGAGGGGACAGCGGGACAGTGGTGGGGACAATGGGACAGTGGTGGGAACGGTGGTGGTGGGGACAGTGGTGAAGGCGGTGGTGAGGACAGCGGTGGGACAGTAGTACAGTGGGGAAAATGGGGGGGACAGTGGGGACAGTGGGACAGCACAGTGGGACAGCGGCGGGGACAGTGGGACAGTGGTGGGAACTGTGGGAACCGTGGGGACTGTAAGGACAACGGGAAGGACAACGGGACAGTGGTGGGGACTGTAAGGACAACGGGACAGTGGTGGGGACCGTGGGGAGAGTGGGACCGTGGTGGGACAATGGCGGGGAGAGTGGGGACAGTGACACACTGGTGGGGGCACTGGTGGGGACAGCGGGGACAATGGTGGGAACAGTGGGGACAATGGTGGGAACAGTGGGGACAATTGGACAGTGGTGGGGACGGTGGTGGTGGGGACAGACGTGTGGGGACAGTGGTAATGTGGTGGAAACAGTGGGACAGTGGAGGGTACAGTGGTGGTGGCGACAGTGGTGAGGGCGGTGGCGAGGACGGCGATGGGATAAGGGGACAGATGTACAGTATTGACAGTGGTGGGGGCAGTGGTGGGGACAGTGGGACAGCTCAGTGGGACAGCGGCGGGGACAGTGGGACAGTGGGACAGTGGTTGGGGCCGTGGAGAAAGTGGGGAGAGTGGAGCGGTGGTGGGAACAGTGATGGGGACAGTGGGGACAGTGCGACAGTGGTGGGGGAACTGGTGAGGACAGTGGTGACGGGCGCTTGGGACAGCAGTGGGGGATGTGGTGCGGACAGTGGTAGGGGCCCAGTGTTGAACGTGTTGTTTGTTGGCGGTGGGCGCCGGGGGGGGAGGGGTTCGAACCAGTAGTGACCCCCCCGGTTTTCGGAGGGCGGGGGATTCTGGGGTGGCGGTCTGGGGCCCGCGCCGCGGCGGCATTTCGCGCTCTCGCCTCGGCGCCGCGGCATCTTTTTCAAACGCGGTGTTTTCGCCCTGGCGTTTGGCGCATTGTTGGCAGCATCCTGATGGCAATTCGAGCCTCGTTAGGACTGCAGAGGTCGGCGGGGCCTGCGCGCGGCGTCCGCCGTCTCCGTCGGGGTCGGCATGGCTTGCGCGCAGCGTCTGCCGTCTCCTAGGATTTCCTTCTGTATATTCCTCTGGAGGGATTCCTAAGGAAGAATTCCTCAGTAAACGTTCCTTAATCAGGTTTCCATGATGCAGATTCTTTCGAGCATATTCATGAATCACGAACCGTCCGTAAGAGTTGCTTGGAGAAGACTGCAAGAAAGATGCCTCAATCGAGTTTCATGAATTTAGATTCGTTGACAACGGTTCCTCGCTGACGATTCCTTTGCCAGGACTCCTTATTCAAAATTCATTACTGCGGGTTCCTTAACACAGATTACTCATTAAGCACTCTTTCATACAGGGTCCTTTACACATATTCCTTCGCACATGTTCCTTACTGCGGATTCATTGCGAAGGAGGATTTCTCAATGAGGATTCCTCACGGAGGGTTCGTTATAGTGAGGATTCTTCGATGCACGCTCCTCACCGAGGATTCCTTAGGGTTCATAGATCGAGTTTCCTTAGGTTAGATTTATGAGCAACGATTACATAATGCATAATATTGTTGTACAAGACCCTTTAGTGAGGATTCCACCGCATGCCTTTATTGGTAAAGTTCCCAGACGAAGGATTCCTGAGTGAGGAACCCCGGGCGATGATTCCTGAGCGAGGAAACCCCAATAAAGGTTCTCATTGCGCATTCTTCAACGCGAATCTCTGAATGCAGATTCTTTAGTACATAGGTATTGCGAAATATTCCTTCGCACATCTTCTCTAGTGCAGCCAAGTTTCTTGATACAGGTTTCTTGATGCAGGTTGCTTTACTACATATTCCGTAATATCGACGTTATTCATAAGCATCCTTTCGGGCCGATTCCTTGCTAAGGATTCCCTTGGTAATGGTTCCGGAGTATGGATTCTCCAGCATGGTTTTTTTTTATCAAGGATTGTTTTGTAAACATTCTCTCATACAGATTCCGGATTGAATTCTCCTTCGTAATTCTTCCCGTCTACGGATTCCTTCTTGAAGTTTCTTTACTGCGAACTCCTGTAAATGGTCCATACTAGGTACCCCTTAGTCACGATTCCTGATTCAGGCTCCCTCGAACCTCCCGACGAAGGATCTCTTATAACAGGTTCTTTATCAAGGATCCCTCAGAAACCATATATCATGCGGACTCCCCATGGAGATTCCTCGCTCATCTCGACAAAATCCTTCGCAAAATGATGATTTTTGTTGTTTTAGAACATTCATTACTAAGGATTTCTGAGTGAAGGTTCCTGAGCCAGGATTTCCCAGTGATGGTTATTCAATCAGGGTTCCTTAGTCATGTAAAGATCATTCGGTGCCAAGCAGCGCCTAAAGATGCCAGGCAATGGCAAGAGCATGACAACCCATTGCTTAGCACCGCCAGCCACGACCCACCAATTCAAGGCAACGCCAAGCACGAATAGCCAATGCCGGTAACCTCAAACTAATGCCAAGCAGCGCCATGGATCACCAAACAATTCCGAACAACGCCAAGCACGACACACCTACGGATTCCTTCGTGAAGTTCCCTTACTACGAACTCCAGTGTAAGTATTCAGTACTGAGGACCCCTTAATCACGATTCCTGATTCAGGCTCCTTCGCAACTCCCGACGAAGGATCTCTTATAACATGTTCCTTATCAAGGAGCCCACAGCAACGATTTCTCATCCGGATTCCCCCATGGAGATTCCTCGCCAACTTCGAGCAATTCTTCACAAAATAATGCAATATGTGCTGCTTTAGAGCATTCCTGATTATGGATTTCTGAGTGAAGGTTCCTCCGCCAGAATTCACCAGTGATGGTTATTCAACCAGGTTTCCCTAGTCATGTAAAGATCACTCAGTGCCAAACAGCGCCTACAGATGCCAGGCAATGTCAAGAGCAGGACAACACACTGTCTAGCACCGCCAACCACGACCCAACAATTCAAGGCAATGCCAAGCACGAGTAACCAATGCTCATAACCTCAAACTAATGCCAAGCAGCGCCATGGATCACCAAACAATTCCGAACAACGCCAAGCACGACCAACCAATGCCAAACACGACCATCCAATGCCAAGCATGCCCTACACGCGCCAGGCAATGGCACGAGCGGGGGCACACATTGCCAAGCACCGCCAAGCATGACCAGCCAATGCCAAGCGATGCCAAGCACGCCCATTCAATGCCATGCGCGACCAATCAACGCCGAGCATGATCAACGAATGCCACGTAATGCCAAGCGCGACTGTTCAAAGGCGCGCTCGACCAAGCCATGCCAGGCATTGCTAAGGTCGACCAGTCAATGCCACGCGCGATCGCGCAATGTTGAGAAATGCCAAGCACGAGTAGCCAGTGCGAAGCAAAGCCGACCACGACCACTCAATGCCAAACGCAACCAAGCAACGCCAAGCACAACCAACCAAGGCCAAGCAGGAACACTCGTTTGCAAGCAGCTTCAAGCATGACCAACGAATGCCAAGCAATGCCTCGCCCAGTAGCACTGGAGCATCGCATCAGCAGTGGAGCATCACCACAATATACAGGGCATCGTACCGGGGCTATTCCACAGGAGCCACCCGTCCGCAACAATGGCTGTCAGGGCCGCCGCCAGCGCGCCGCCTTGGACGAACAGAAAAAAGAAAACAAGGGGCAGGCAAAGGGGGGAGGAGGAATAGGGAGCTTAAGGGGCACCCGGGGACATCGCAAGTGGCGGCGGCGGGGCCGGCCCTCGAAGCCAGCAGCGGCGGCCTCGGAGCGGCGGCCCTCGAGCGCTTCTTGGGGGGGGGGGGAAGAAAAAAAAACAAAAAGAGGGGGTCAGGCCGATCTTTTCTTTTCTCCTCCCCCCCCCCCCCACCCCCAGGCGGCGCCGCGGGCGGTAGAGGGGGCGTTCTGGCCTCTCGCCCTTTCCTCCCTCTCCCGCTCCCTCCGTCTCCCCTACCCCCTACCGCGCCGCTCCCACGCCATGTTTTTTTTTTTTTTGTTTTTTTTTTTTTTTTTTGTTCTCTCTCTCTCTCCTCTCATATATATATATATATATATATTTAAGTCTCTGGCTCTCTCTCTCTCTCTATCTCTCTCTCTCTCTGTTTTTTTTTTTTTTCTCTCTCTCTCTCTCTCTCTCTCCGACGCTCCCTCCCTCTCTCTCTCTCTCTCTCTCCCGCTGTCTCTCGATATACCAGGCCCTCCTTCTCACCCCCACCCGCGCTGCAACGCGCACCTCGGAAGTCAATCGTGCCGCGCGTCGGCCCCCGAAAGCCGCCACCCCAGAATCCCCCGTTCCCGAGGGGACGGGGGGGGCTCGAACCCGTAGTGACCCCCCCCGGTTTTCGAGGGGGCGGGGGGGTTCGAACCCGTAGTGACCCCCCCTCAGTTTTTCGAGGAGGGGGGGGGTTCGAACCGGTAGTGACCCCCCTCTGGTTTTCCGGAGGGGAGGGGGGTTTCTAACCGGTAGTGACCCCTCTCTGATTTTCTGGGGGGAGGGGGGAGCGGTTCGGTTCGAAACGGTAGTGACCCCCGTCGGTTTTCGAGGGGGGGGTGGGTCGAACAGGTAGTGACCCCCCCGGTTTTCTGGAGAAGGGGGGGGGGGTTAAGGGAGGGGGTGGGTTTTGCCGGGGGGAAGAGGGGGGGGTCCAGCAGGGAGGGGGGGGATATTCGGAGGGGGGGGGAACCCCGGGTTGCGGAGGAAGAGGGGGGGGAATGTTCCACAGGTCTGCACCTATCCTGCCACTCCTTGGCCGCCCTTCCCTGGCCGCCCCTTCCGGCTCCCCGGCGTCCTCCCCGAGAGGTGACCGTTGGGACGGACCTCAAGTTCGAGGCGGTGGGGGCGGCCCCAGCCCAGCTTCTGCGGATCGGTTGCTGCCTGGCCTGTTGGGGAGGAGGTTGGTGATGAGAGATGTGGGATGAGAGTCAAAGCAAAACAAAAACACAAACATAAACCTTCGACGCTCCGCGCGTGTTCCTTGGATCTGTGCTGGGGCCCCCTGTGATTCTGACACCCTCCTCCGTGTACCCATTTTGGCTCAAGATGAAAAGAGATCTTGTTGCTAATCAACACATTATCTCATCATGGTAGCGTGAGCTGGCCACTCACTGTTGCCAACCCACCAGGGCCTTGGCGCGCGCGGGCGCCACGGCGAGTTGGCAAGGCGCGTGGGCTGAGACCCGAGGCTGGAAGAGAGCGGCATCAGCCGCACCAAGCTCGGCAGCGGCCGGGCCACCGGCAGAGGCTGAGAGGAGACCACCGGCAGAGTCCGGGAGGAGTCGACCGGCAGGAGCCGGGAAGAGCGGCCGCAGGCGCGGCAAGAGGAGCGACGCAGCGGTTGAGAATAGACGCCGTCAGCTTCAGTTCAAACACGGCCTGAAGGACACAGGCAACAAGCTGCACGACCTCGCGTATATCGAGGACCACCCGTCGGAGAATTCGTCGGGCGCCATCGAGGAGGCAAAGAAGGAGGTCTTGGATCAGATCATAGACCTCGAGCGCACGAGGCAGGAGATAGCTGAGAGCAAGGAGGAGCTCGCCAGGAGACACGCAGTCAAACATGGACGAGCAAGTTCGGCAGCAGTTCGACTTACTGAGGCAGGAGTTCGCAGCCCGAATGAGTCAGACCGTCGACGAGATGAGGAGGCTGGAGAACGAGAATCAACGGCTTCAGCAGCAAGTAGCAGGAGGCCTCGCGGCGATCCCGCAGGCGATCGAGCGCATGGGCGAGCAGATCCGAGGCGCTACGAACGCGGGAGGAGCCGCACCCGGTCTCGTCGACACGAAGGGGATCGGCAAGCCCACGACGCTAGGCGACGATCAGGAGAAGTTCGGAGCTTGGAACCGCAAGATGGAGAACTACGTGATAGGCGTGTACGGAGAGAGCTTCCGTCCTGTTCTCCGGTGGGCGGCAGAAGCCGAACGCCCCGTGACGATCGAAGGGGCACAGGAGGCGCACGGAGGAGTACCAGAGCTGGAGACCAAGATCAACCAGCTGTACGCGGCGCTGATCAGCACGACGGCGGACGGCAGCGAGAGCAACGACCTCGTGACGGGCGCACCCGACGGGAACGGTCTCGAGGCCTGGCGGAAGCTTCACCGCAGGTGGGACCCGACGACAGGTCCGAGGAAGAGGCTGATCCTGAGGTCGATCATCTCGCCTCCGAAGTGCAACGCGGAAGAGCTGGGGTCCGCCTTAGAGAAGTGGATCCAGCAGATAGGCAAGTACGAACGCCGCCAAGGAGAAGACGGGCTGGCCGAGTTGCCGGAGGATATCAAGATGGCGGCCCTCGAGATGCTCGTGCCTCAGGACATCGAGAACCACCTCGTACTCAACAAGCATCGGCTCGTGACGTTCCAGGACAGCCTGAACGAGGTAATGACGATCGTAGAGGCTCGGACAGGCGTGAAGATCAAGGAGCCATCGATCCGCGCACGGGCGCATCATCCGGACGACATGGACGTCGGATCGTTCGGAGCCCCGAAAGGAAAAGGCAAAGGCAAGGGCAAGGACGGCAAGAGCAAAGGGAAAGGCAAGACCCAGGAGCCGAAGGGGAAGAGCAAATCGACGAGCGGATCATACTCAGGCTCCCGCACATCCCCGACGGGTTCGGGCCGTGGTTCAGGGCACATGGCACCCCGAAGCACCGGCGTGCGCTTCGACGGCTACTGTCGGAACTGCGAGAGATGGGGCCACAAGGCATCCGAATGCTGGAGGAAAGAGCAGGGATCGAGTACGAGGGCTGGAACTGGATCCGCAACGGGGGCAAGCGCTGGTGGTAAAGGTGGCAGCCGCGGCGGCAAGGCCGGCGGCAAGGCGGCAGGCAGCCTGGAGGAGGAGCCTGAGGCGGAGGTCGCCGCTCTGGACATGGGCAGCTTGGACTGCCTGGAGCTCGCCAGCGGCAACGGCCGCGGCGTAGCGGCGGTCGACCTCTCCCCCTTCGTGCAGGACGACTGGATGAAGTTCAACTGGGACAGCGGTGCAGCTGTCTCAGCATTCCCTCGGAGCTTCGCGCCGCCGACGGGAATGAAGGGCAACGGCAGCACGTATCGTACGGCCAGTGGTGAGCTCGTCCCGGACGAGGGCAGCTTGCAGCTCAAGGCGGAGGACGAGTACGGAGTGCTACGAGCGCTCAAGGGACGCGTGACGAACGTGCACAAGCCGTTGATCTCGGTGGGGCAGGCAGCAGGAGCTGGACAGTGTTCATTCCTAGGCCGCAATGGCGGCTGGATATTCCACGAGAAGAGCCCAATCGGCAAGCGCGTGGTAGGCATGCTGGAGAAGGAGGCGAAGACGGCGAAGCACCAGATGCTGCCGGTCTATCGTGAGCAGGGAGTCTACAACTTCTACCTCAAGAAGGGCCAACATGGCTCGGTTGCTCCTCTCGAGGAGGGACTTTCGGCGAAGTCGAAGTCCGAGCTGGTGGAGCTCCTCAGCAGCAAGTCGAAGGAGGAGCTGCTGGAGATCTTCGAGAGGACAGTCCCCAGGAGGCAGCCCTTGGCGTAAGTCCACTGGAAGACTCAATACCGCGGTCCCCTGCGGCATCGGCTGCAGGGGTGGCAGCGGCGGGGTCGGGACCTTCCGACATGAGACCGCCGGGTTTTCAGCCAGCGGCAGCTGCCGCGGCCGACGTTTTGCCAGCTGCTCCTGATGGACAGCAGGCCGACGAGGGCGAGGAGGAGGCTCGCCCGAGGGTGCTGAAGGCACCTCACGAGCCCTCTCAGAGGGAGATCGTCGAGCACGAGGCGATGGGACACGCGACCTACCGCAGCTGGTGTCGCGTGTGTATTGCGGCAAAGGGCCAAGGCCAGCCGCATCTCCGCGCACCGGAGGACGACGAGACGGCGGTGCCGGTGGTCTCGTCCGACTACGCCTTCATGGGCCAGGACGACGCGGACACCATGCCGATGCTGGTCCTTAGGGATCGACGCTCGAAGATGATGGCAGCGACATTCGTGGAGAAGAAGGGCGACGACGCCTACGCCATCAAGTTCTTCGCACGCTTCTTACGGATCCTGGGCTACAGGAAGATCGTCAACAAGTCCGACGGCGAGCCAGCGATCCTGCTGGTCAAGAGGCGTGCGGTGGAGGAGGTTCCTGGCCTCGAGGCCATTCCCCAGGAGTCGGCACCGGCCGATCATCAGGCCAATGGGGAGATCGAGGTCACGGTGCGCGAGATCAAGAAGCAGGTGCGAGCGCTCAAGATGGACCTGGAGTCCAAGCTGGGCGTCAAGGTGGAGGACAAGCACCCAGTGCTAGCGCACCTGCCGGAGCACGCCGCATCGGTGATCAACCGATACAGGCGCGGCCAGGACGGCAAGACCGCTCTTCAGCGGCTCACGGGACGGCAGTGGAGGAAGCCGGTCCCGCTCTTCGGTGAGCGCCTGATGGTGCGGTTCGCCGGGGAGCGCGCGAGGAAGAACGCGCTGGAGGAGCAGATGGTGGAGGCTCGCTACATCGGCCACCACCCGCGCGACGGCTCGATGATGGTCATCACGAGCGACGGTGTGAAGAAGGCGGTCGGCTTTCGCAGCCTGCCGCAGAGCGAGAAGTGGATCACGGCGGGCTGGGACAGCCTGAAGGGCCTGCCGTGGGACGTGGCTCCGCGTGCGGCCAGTGCGCCGCGAGCCATCGTCGGACCGGGAGAGGTCGGTCCGCCACCGATTGTGGTGGTGCCGCCGCAGCCGCAGGCGCCGAGGAGGATGTGCGTTCTCAAGGCGGACGTCGAGCGGCTGGGCGCAACGCCGGGATGCCCAGGGTGCGTCTCGATCGCCAAGCACGGCAAGGTGCTGGCTGGCCATGCGCACAACGCGGTGTGCAGCAAGAGAATCTTCGAAGCGCTGGACGCTGAGGAGGCAGGCCGGGAGAGGACCGGCCAGTATCGAGAGCGGAGGCAGGGCCAAGAGGCCAGAGTCCGCCCGGCGGCAGCGGCCGCGGCAGGGACCCCTCCGCCGAAGACGGCTCGGAGGATCACCGAGCCGGTGGCAGCGGCGGCGTCGGCGCCGGCCGCGAGCCGATCGGCAGCAGCGCCAGCCGCAGCGGCGCGCATGCGAGAGAGCCAGCCGGGAGCATCAGGCTCCGGCGTGGCGGCTCCTTCAGGAGGAGCGAGCTCCAGTTCGGGAGCAGTGAGAGCGGCAGAGGCCGCCGAGGATGTCGACATGACCGCGACCAGGTCGCGGCTGAAGCGCTTGGCGGAGGTGGCCCCGGATGACGTGCCGGAGGCCCTCGAGCGCGGTGATCCACAGCCGGCAGACGTGCCGGTACCGGTGGACATGGAGGATCTCGCGGCGCAGCCGGCGCCAGCGGAAGGACCTCAGCTGCCAGCTGGAGTGGCAGTCGTGTGGAACGCCAGTGAGGGGAGACACATGCGGGTGCTCGCTCTCGACGTGGCGTCGATCGAGCTGGTCGAGCTCGGAGTGCTGACGAGAGCGAAGGCGGAGTTGCTTCCGCTCGTTCGCGAGCAGGTCAGCGGCCATTGGGCCAGCGTCGGCGTGGACATCGCCGACGAAGAGGTGGACAGCATCGCCTTATCGGCGTTGCAGCTGGGCGCCGTGGACGTGGCAGAGGTGTACTCGCCACATCGGTTCTCGGCTCGGGCGGCGGAGTTTCAGCTGCGCCCGGGCTTCGCGGCGGACCTGGAGGAACTCAAGGAGGACGGGGCGCCGTGGGACTTGCGGCGACCCGAGGATGTCAAGGAGCTCGAGGAGCAGCAGGAGCGGATGGATCCCATCCTGCTCACAGGGTCCCCTCCATGCGAGAAGTTCAGCTTGCTGAGGGGCCTGAGCGCCAAGTTCAGGACCGATGAGCAGGAGGCGGCTGAGATGGAGGAGGCCAGACACCACCTGAAGGTGGCAGTCGACGCCTACTGGCGTCAGCTCAGGAAGCCAGGCAGGTACTTCCTGCATGAGCATCCCTGGAGCGCGCGATCGTGGAATGAGGACATCGTCAAGGAGCTGGTCGCGCATCCAGGAGTCTTCACGGTCAAAGGCCCCATGTGTCGGTGGGGCATGAAGCTCACGAACCCACGCAGTGGCCAGGAGGAGTTCGTGCGCAAGGAGACCGGGTGGGTCACCAACCACCCAGGCTTAGCCCGGAGACTGCAGGGCACTTGCAGCAATGTGGACGGACGCGCGGAGTGGCATCGCCACATCACGCTCGTGGGCGGCATCGCGCGGTTTGCGAAGGTCTATCCACCGAAGTTGGTGGAGGCGGTGCTGGAGGAGCTCAAGGACACGCTGAATGACGTGGGGGAGCTCAGCACCGCCCAGGTGCAGCAGTCGGGCCCAGTCCCTGTGGACGCGGCGGTGCCGCCCGGGGACTGGACGAGCTACTGGGACGACGTCAATGGCGGCTACCTGGAGGCGGGCCTTGTGGCCCAGGCTCGCGCGGTCGAGCGCGAGTGGGTCAAGAAGCAGGAGCTGATCGAGATCGTCCCGAGGTCTCAGGCTTTCGCTGAGACTGGGCGTCCGCCCATCCCACTCAAGTGGGTCGACACGAACAAGGGTGACGCGGAGAGGCCCAACTACAGGAGCAGGCTCGTCGTGAAGGAGATCAAGGCGAAGAAGCGTCCTGACGAGCAGCTGGAGGCGTCCGAGGTCTTCTCGGCAATGCCTCCGCTGGAGGCCATGCGGTCGCTGGTCTCGCTGATGGTCACGTGGACGCGGGAAGCACCGCTCCACATTCAGGAGTCGCTTCGCAAGAAGGGCAGGAAGCCGGGCAACTTCAAGATCGGCTTCTTCGACATCAGCAGGGCGCACTTCTACGGGAAGGCGCAGCGGAGGATCTTCGTGGAGCTGGAGGAGGAGAGTCGCAAGGAGTACGGTGAGGACAAGTGTGGCTTACTCCTCAAGTCCTGGTACGGCACGCAGGACGCCAGCAAGATCTGGCAGGGCGACTACACGGAGCTGTTGGAGGAACACGGCTACAAGGCGGGCGTGTCATGCCCAGCGGTCTTCTACAAGGAGGTGGACGAGACGAGGCTGCTGGGGCACGGCGACGATTTCGCGGTGCTGGCTCAGCAGCAGGACATCGACAGCTTCGAAGCCACGTTAGGCAAGAAGTACGAGTTCAAGAAGACTGCGAACCTCGGCTTCGACGAGGGCGACGACAAGCAGGCGGTCTTCCTGAATCGGGTCATCGAGGTCAGTGCGGGAGTTCCGCCTGGCGGTGGCCGACCCTGCCGGCATGCGATGATCGAGCCGGACAAGCGGCACGCAGAGATCGTGATCGACGAGCTGGGTCTCAGCAAGGCCAACGGCGTGGACACGCCGATGGAGAAGCGCAGCGCCGACAAGCAGATGATGGACGCGAAGTCGGCGGCGCTGGGAACGGCGGAAGCTTCGCGCTTCCGATCCCTCACCATGAGGGTAGCCTACCTGTCTCAGGACAGGCTGGACTTGGCAGAGGCATCGAAGACGCTCGCCAGGTCCATGCAGACGCCGACGGAGGCGAGTTGGCTCATGCTCAAGAGGGTTGGCCGCTACCTTAAGCGGCATCCCAGTACGGTGACGGTCTTCACGGAGCAGAAGATGTTCGACAAGATCCGAGTGTACGTGGACTCCGATCATGCGGGCTGCGCAGTCACTCGGAAAAGTACCGGAGGCTTCGTGGCGATGCTGGGGCATCACGTCATCAAGCACGGCAGTAATCTTCAGTCGACGGTCTCTCTGAGCAGTGGGGAGAGCGAGTACTACGCCCTGGTGAAGGGCGGGAGCGTGGGCCTGGGTCTACACAGCCTCTTCGCAGATTGGGGGCTGGACCTGAAGGTGGAGCTCGCCTCAGACTCATCGGCGGCCCGGGGCCACGTCCAACGGCGAGGTCTCGGGAAGATGCGACATGTTCAATCCCGATACCTGTGGATCCAGGAGCGCGTGGGCAAGGGCGACCTCTCGATCGCCGCGGTTCCTGGTAAGAACAATGTCGCGGACGTGCTGACCAAGAGCGTGGGTGGATCTCTCTTGAGGAGACACATGGCGACGCTCAACAGCTGGGATCGGGCACCGAGTTCGACCCAGAAGGATATCAAGTGAAGGAGTGGATCGAATCCATGCTCCGCTACCTGTGGGGCTGGATGAGTTTCCGCCGGTGGCGGTATGATCGCACCGGACGGGTGAAGTGATGGGGCTCGCGGCATGGCCGCAGCCTGGCTGACGAGATGGGCGCGTCGGCTTGGACGCGCCCGCGTGTGACGTGGAGATGGGCGTGTCGGCTTGGACGCGCCCGCGTACGACGCATGTCGTGCCTGGCCGGGTTGGCGGCCAGGCCCGAGGAGGAGTGATTCTGACACCCTCCTCCGTGTACCCATTTTGGCTCAAGATGAAAAGAGATCTTGTTGCTAATCAACACATTATCTCATCACCCTGGCGGAGCCTCCGGCGCCGCCCCTGGCGCGCTCCGCGCGTCAGGGAGGGTTCCAGCGCAGATCCAAGAATTCCGCGCTGACCGTCGAAATGTTACGTTTACGTGTAGGTGGAGACCGAGGAGGAGAAAAAGGAACATGTCTGAGGCATTGGGGATCGAGGGACGAGAGACGTGGGATGAGGAGGGTCTGGATGATGATGATGATGCTGATGATGATGATGATGATGATGATGATGAGATGATGAGGATGAGGATGAGGATGAGGATGAGGATGAGGATGAGGATGATGTTCAGGATGAGGATGAGGATGAGGATGAGGATGGATGAGGATGAGGATGAGGATGAGGATGAGGATGAGGATGAGGATGAGGATGAGGATGAGGATGAGGATGAGGATGAGGATGAGGATGAGGATGAGGATGAGGATGCGGATGCGGATGCGGATGCGGATGCGGATGCGGATGAGGATGAGGATGAGGATGAGGATGAGGATGAGGATGAGGATGAGGATGATGACGATGATGCTGATGCTGATGCTGATGACGATGATGCTGATGATGGTGAAGATGATGATAATGATGATGATGCTGCTGCTGATGATGATGATGATGCTGATGCTGATGCTGATGCTGATGAGGATTATTATCATGATGACGAGGAGAAGGAGGATGACGAGGATGAGGATGAGGATGAGGATGATGACAATGATGATGATGATGATGATGATGATGATGATGATGATGATGATGATGATGATGATGATGATGCTGATGCTATTGCTGATGCTGATGCTGATGATGATGATGATGAGGAGGAGGAGAACGCGGAGAACGAGGAGGCGAAAACGGAGGAGCATGTTGGAAGCATTGGGGATCGAGCAGGAGGAGGAAGAGGAGGAGGCCCAACTTCGGCAGATCGAAGGAAGGTTGATGAGGATCCAGGGCTGACGATCGACGAGGAGGGAGGTCCCTGCCTCCCTTGCTCTGTTCCTTCCTCTGCCATCGGTGGCGCCTGTACTATCCCAGGATGAGTTTGTGCCAGTCTCTGGTGGTACCAGGAGGAGGAGGGAGAGGATGAGTTGGGGGAGGAGGATGAGGAGGGAGGAGCCAGGAGGAGGAGGATGAGGAGGAGGAGGATGGCGGAGAAGGAGGAGGAGGAAGATGAGGAGCAGGCGCAGGAGGACGGGAATGGAGGTTGGAGGAGAAGCAGGAGGCGGGTGGAGGAGCATGGAGGACGGAGAAGGAGGAGGAGGTTGCAGGACGGAGGAGGGAGAAGGACCCTCAGAGGGAGGAGGACGAGCAGGACGCGGAGCAGGAAAGGGACTGAGGGTTGGGGAGGATGGAGGAGGATGAAGCAGGAGGAGGAGGCGGAGCCGCCTCCAGTGCATCCCGGGCTACCTCGGCTCCATCACCGCCACGTGCAGCTCCGGAGGCGCGCGGGCCCCCTCCCGCGGCTCTGCCTGTGCGGGTCCCGCCCTCGCAGGCTCGAAGGTCCTGGGCGACGTCTCGCCTCCCAACTGGGGTCGGACGGAGTAGACAATCCTCCTCCTCCTCCTCCTCCTCCTCCTCCTCCTCCTCCTCCTCCTCCTCCGCGCGCGCGGGCGCCCCGCGACGTTCGCCACAAAGGAGGGTCTGTCTGGGCCTCCCAGAGGGGGTCGGAGTAGATGAAGTCGGAGGATCGCGCCACATCGCCGATGCATGGGCGATGTTGCTCGATGCGGAGCCCGATTTGCTCCGCTCCAGCGTCGTCGGCCTCGCCGATGCACCGCCGATGCATCGGTGGTGCATCGCGGGTGCATTGGTGATGCATCGACGGTGCGCCCCGACCCTCCGTCCACATTTGCTCCGACCCCATCTGGGAGGCCTCTACAAGGTCCACTGGGAAGGCGACACCCTTGCAGCAGGAGACCGCGAGCAGTTGTACAGTGTTACGAAGGGGGGCAAGGATGGGGGGGTAGGGATAGGGATAACAGGGGTTGGAGGGTAAAGTCGACCTGCTTCCAGAAGACCGACATCTTGGGCATATCCACATACCTTTCCTATGTTCTAGCCATACGCGTCTATAGACACCTTGGGTGCCGTTACGTACATCGACGCGTTCGTGGTGGATGCGTCTATAGACAACGCGGCCGTTGCGTTCGGCGCAGTACAAGGTCTCTGAAAAGGGCAGATCCGTTTACGAGATGTTCATGTTCTAGAGCAGGGTGCACATGATATTCCAACCCAAGGTCCATTGGAAACGCGGTACCATTGCGACAGAGTGTCGCACATAGTTCTACACAGCTACCATGGGCAGGATGGGGGTACGGGGATAGGGATAACGCTGGCATGGATGGGGATCGGGGTATAAGGATACGGTTGCAGGGGTACATGGAGAGGAACAGGGACAGGGCTAGGGATTTGGTCTAGAGATGTACGTAGCCATTCTGGCTGACGCCCAGAGGCGCTGCTCAAGGACAGGGCTTTCTTTGGCATGGGGAATTCGCGGCCCCGATTGCTTTCCTTCCGTCTCCTTCCAGTGGACGTGGATCCCCCATGCTATTGCCCGTTACAACAACTTCTCCATTGGATATTCCATGCCGATGGACAGTGTTGCCTCTTACTCTCGTGACAATGGATTATTGTGTGATCTGGGGAAATTTCAGGGCGACGGCATTTCCAAACCTTAGCCTGGGACAGGACCTTGCGGCGTGTGCGAATGTCGGCGCAGCGTGCGGCATTACAAGTGGTGCAATATTTGCTACAACTCTTTTCCAAGGCCGACCAAGGCAAACCTGGCAAAGCACAAAGAGCGTGGTCATCATAAGGGTCCTTGGTATTTAGCAGCTTTCCAGTCTGGCAAGTTTGGTGGCGGCCACGACAAGTCTAAAGGAAAATATGGCAAAGGTGCGAATGTCAAAGGTGGTAAACGTGGTGCCTGCGATCGAGGAGTCCGTGATTGAAGCACTCAGCTTCGTGAAGACTCCTCTGGGTTGCCCGCTGGCCTGTTCCATTTCTCAGCCTCGGAGGTGA
Organism: Prorocentrum cordatum; assembly: GCA_963575745.1. Classification (NCBI taxonomy): domain Eukaryota; class Dinophyceae; order Prorocentrales; family Prorocentraceae; genus Prorocentrum; species Prorocentrum cordatum. The sequence continues at coordinate 84,156 of CAUYUJ010011559.1, read as the reverse complement.
AGCAGCTCGTGGCGCCATCCGAGAGGGCAGGGGGGATCAGGCAAAGACGTACGTCCAGATGGTGGGCGTTCTGGACCGTCAGGAGCACCAACCCGTTCAATTAGTTCAGCAGTGTGTCCAACAGGTTCACGAATTTGTCGCTCGGAAAGAGAAGCCCTGCCCTCTGAGTTTACCCAGCTCTCCATATGGCGCGAGGAGTTTGAGTGGCAGCGTGCGAAGACGCAGCCCCTTCACGATTCTCTCCAGCAAGCACACCAGTCACGCAAAGGAGCGGTACGCGAGCTGCAGTGCAGCGCTGATGGTATGGCTCCTACTAGTGAGTCACAGCTTCAAGTTTCGCTTCAACAGATCGCGGAGGGTGCTATGTCGATTGGCCAGGCCATTGACACGAATGTGGTCGATGTTGCCAATGCGTCGGTGGCTGAGTAGATGCCAGAGAATCATGCCACAGAAGCCAGCGCGAGGATGGGCGAGCTCTCCAAGCGGGTTCAGACAGCTGCAGATGGATTGTCCAATAAGCCCACGATCAGATCAACCAGGCCAAGAAGAAGCATCAGGAGCACTCTCCGGATAGCACCAGAAGCAACGCACACTTGGAGTTCGAGTTGCTCTACGAGCTGGCGTTCATACATCAGGTGCTTCTTCGGGTTCGGAATGGGTCGGCGGGAGCATCGGCGTCGAAGGCGGCATCGGGTGGCGCCGAGTTGGCGGCTTTGCCGGGAGCTGAGCTAAGCGCGCGCGATGTTTATCAGCAGGTCGCATCAGAGCTTTCGTCGGTTCAGCCCCCCCCCCCCTGGCAAGAGAGGGGGGCCGCCTGTCTCGGAGGCTTGCCGGCGTCGGGATTGGCCCGCGCCCGGGAGTTCCATCGCGCACATTGGCCGCTTTTTGAATCGCGCTCGCCGGGGCGAGCGCGCCAGGGGTAATGTTTAGAAACGTTTGCGCCCCAGCCACAGGCAGGAGAATGGCGCGGGAGTTCGATTCTGTCGTGGGCAAGTTGCCCCCCGAGGTTCATGGGGCCCGACCATGCCCCAGGGCGTGGCGCATTTTCCGCCATATCCTGGCATCTCGGCTCTTGGCCCAGGGTTTCTGGATGTCGTGCTGCGGACCTTTCTGCAGATCGGGGCTTCGGGTGGAAACTGGCGCGGCGCGATCGAGGAGTCTGTCGAGAGCTCTAGCACCGCGGCCCGCATCTTCATTTTTCAAGGGCACACCAGGAGTGATCGGGAGCAGATTGATCGATCGCTTGCTTCGGCGCTTCGCGCGGCTTGGAAGCCGCCGCGGCAGCTGGGCCCCCCGGGCCCCCAAGCGAAGTGTAGTTCCGGAGTTGTTGTTGTTATTGCTGGGTCTTGGCTGGGCCTCCACTCTGCACCTGATGCGCGCGTCGCATCGCCCGGGGCCGCTGCGTGATCTGCAAAGCTCGCGCGCCTGACTGCCCAGAGTTTATCCCCGGCCCTGTTTGTCGCCAGGGCGGCATTGGTCTGGACTTCGAACCAGCGTCGCCGGCGGTCTCGGGGCCTTTCTCACCTCCCAGCCCTGCGAGCGCATTGCGGCAGGGGGCTTCCGCTTCGGACCAGGCATCCAAGAACGCGCGGGTTTTCCGAAACAGGCGCGGGGAGGAGGCCCATCGTCGGCGCGCGCTTTCCCTCCCGGGCACCCCCCCTTCGCAGGCTTGATTTCTTCGATGTCTCGAGCCAGGTCTCCAGAGGCCTCGGTCGCTGCGCCATCGTCGCTCAGTGGCGCTGCAGTCCCGCGATCAGCTCGCGCATCTGATGGCGCTGGCCCTCCAGGGCCCCCCCCGTCTGGCCGCGGGCCCTCCTTCCGGGCCCCCGATCTCGCGGGGGCCGCGCTGATTGGGGCGCGCGCTCGGGCCCCGCAAACGGCGCCGTCGGCGCGGCTGGCGCGGGCGACAGGGGCCAGGAGCTGCTGGCGCCCTCGCGACGGGCCGCCCCACCTGGGCCAGCTGGGCGGAGCGCGATTTAGTCGAGGTGTTCTCTGCGTTCCGGGGGGGCACGTTGCGGGATCTGGGCGGGAACCAGTCGAGGCGAATTTCGAGCGTCTGGCGCAGGCCCCCCCTCCCCAGGACCCCAGAGTCAGAGGGCGCGACTTTCAGGTCGCGGGGCGCATTGGACATTGGACGCTCTTCTCAAGGGGGGGAGGGGGGGGCGCCCCTTCTCGCGGGCGCCGGCGGCGCCCCGTCGACCCCCGCGCTGCCGCCGCGAGAGCTCCGGGCACGCATATCTGATTTCAGCGCGCCGCTGGCTCGGCCGCTCAGGACGCGGCGGCCCCCAGTGCCCCCCTCCTGCGCCGCGCCCGACGAGGTTGTCGGATTCGCGTTTGGTCGGGATCTCTCGCGGGGCCCCGGTTCTTCTGGAGAGGGCGCCCCTGCGCCTCTGCCGCCCCGGCCTTCGAGGCTAGCGCCGTTCGCGATGCGTCGGGATCGCTCGGCGAGCGGTGTCGCCCCGGTCCCGGACCAGGTTCAGGCGGCCCACGTCAAGGGCAACCAGTCTGCGCGCTTGGCCCGGCGCAGGGAGGGGCTCGGCCAATCGGGGGGCGATCGCGTCCAGTTTTGATGGGCCCCGCCCCCCAGGTCCGCCCCCCGCCGCCCCGCGCCGCGGCTCGGTTCGCGCGGGCCCCGGGCCCCTTCCGGCCGCCGAATGCAGGCGCTTCCGGGCCTGATCTGGGGGGGCGTGGTTTTGTTCTGAGAGGTCGTCGGTCTCCCCCGTTCAGCCCCTCCCGACATCTCCCCCGGCCGAGCCAGGGCCGGCTTGCGAGGCATGCAGCGAGCAGAGTGCCGACTCAGTGGGCGTTTTTCATGCTCGGCAGCTTGCTTAGCTGAGCGGCCCAGCGCTCGCGGCGCTCTCGGGCGTCGACTTGCGCCGTGGAAGCGACGGGGGGGCTCCTCCAGGCATGCGTCGGTTTCTGTGGTGGCTTTTGCCGAAACCAGCTGGGGATTTTCGATCCGTCGGGGTTCTCGTGTCCTGGCAACGGTTCTGGGGGCTAGCTGGCCACCCCCTTGCCCACGAGCGGGAAAAGCGCTTCGCTGGTCCCGGCTGGGCTGCAGGGGGCCAACCGCAGTGCGGCGTCGAAGTTTCCAGGCCGAGCCGGGGGCGTACAAAGGCTGGGCTTCGGGGGGTGGTCTGCCGGGATTCCCAGCCGTAGCCTTCGGATGCTTGGAAGGAAAATGTCAGGGCTCAGATTTCCTTGTGGCGATTCACCGCGTTCCGACGTCTGCGCGCAGAGCTTGCCCTTGCCCATCGGGGGATTGATCGATTGGCCCCTTCTGGTTCAGCCAGGAGTTGCGACAGGCTGCTCGACGGTCATTTCTGTCATGGGAGTTCTCGCGCTACAGGCCTTCGACGCCATCTCCCTCAGGGCTGGAGCTGATTTCGATGCATACGTAGACGGCGCATGAATCGCTCACGCGGGCAAGGTTGCGAATGAAGTTGTCGATGCTCCTGCCCCCTTCTGCGCAGTGGGGGCCCCGGTCCTTGCGAGCCTAAGCCGCGGGGCAAATCCGCCATTCTCGAGTCCAGGCAGGCTGCGTTGTTCACGAAAGTTGGATGGCAAAACAACGCAGGCGCACTTTTGGTGTGATCGGCTTTGCGCGTTTGATGTTTTGGCCTCCGGTTGGGCGCTGCCTTCGACCCCGACGTTTTCGGAGTGTCTCACCGAGAGTTGCACAGCTGTCGCATCCTTGGCGCGTCGCCCATGTCGCCGCCCAAGTCTCCACATCCTTCTTTCACCATCCTCCATCTTCTTGGTTGTGACCCTTCATGGAGGGCCAGCGTCGTCCCCGTCATTCGTTCGCGCAAGGATTGGCGCTTCAGTTTTGCTGGGCGCGCGTTCAGATGCGTTCCAGGTCCATGCGCGCCCGCCCCAGGGCCTTTTACATCATTCGTGCTCCCGGTTGTCATGCGGTTTAGACGGTCAGTCCTCTTTATTTAGCGCGGTGCCCGGTCGCGGGCTTTTGCAGCCGTTGTGCGCAGGCAGTCGACGCGATTCGGCACCGCATTCGGGATCGCCCAGCTGGTGGCGAGCAGCGCGCAGTGCTTTTTAAACCCGACCTACTCGCGGCCACATTGGAGGCAGAGTCTGGGGATTGTGAGTGGCCTTTCTGGATGCTTAGGGCGTTCGGGCATCCTGGCGACTACTTCCTGAGCTTCCTGAGGCCCAGCTTAGATGGTCAAATTTGAATTCAATGGTCTTCCGGAATCTGCCGTCCTTGGGATGCCGAGGCCTATCCCGCGTCCTCTGACCAGGTCTCGGGGCCTGTTTGTATGTCTATGGATATTTCAACAGACGTTCCGCGTCCGTACCCTGCGACCCCGATTCAACCGCCCTGCGCCCCATCCTGGCCGGCCGCTGAGTTTTTTCCTTCATGTTGCGGCATGGGGCGCGTCGTCGAAGGTGCCTCAAACGCTTGCAGAGACATCAGTAATGCTGTCAAACAGTACTACAACTACGACTACTACTACTACTGCTGCTACTACTACTACTACTACGACTACGACTACTTTTACTACTATTACTACTACTACTACTGCTACTACGATTACTACTACTACTACTACTACTACTACTACTACTACTATTACTACTACTACCACCACCACCACCACTACTTCTGCTACTACTACTACTACTACTACCTACCAGTACCCGTACTACGACTCCACTACTACGACGACTACTACGACTACGACTACGACGACGACGACGACGACGACGACGACGACGACTACTACTACTACTACTACTACTACTACTACTACTACTACTATTTCTACGATTGGAACTACGACGACGACTACTACTACTACTCCTACTACTACTACTACTAGTACTCCCAACACTACTACCACTACTACAACTACTGCTACTACTATTAGTACAACTACTACAACAACTACTACTACTACTACTACTACGGCGACGGTGACGGCGACGGCGACTACTACTACTACTACTGCTACTACCACTACTGCTACTACTACTACTACTACTACTACTACTACTACTACCACTACTAGTTCTACTACTACGGCCACTACTACTACTACTACTACTACTACTACTACTACTACTACTACTACTACTACTACTACTACTACTACTACTACTACTACTACTACTACTACTACTACTACTACTACTACTACTACTACTACTACTACTACTACTACTACTACTACTACTACTCCTACTACTACTACTACTACTACTACTACTACTACTACTACTACTACTACTACTACTACTACTACTACTACTACTACTACTACTACTTGTTCGTATTGCTGCACCCGCTGTTACCACTGCTACGGCTACGCCTACTACTAATACAAGTATTACTACAAGTATTACTATCACGACTACTGCTGCTACTACTTCTCCTACTGCTAGTACTACTACTACTACTACTACTACTACTACTACTACTATTACTACTGCTACTACTACTACTATTACTACTTTTACAACTACTACTACTAATTACTACTACTACTACTACTACTACTACTACTACTACTACTATTTCTACGACTGAAACTACGACGGCTACTATTATTACTACTACTTATACTACTACTACTACTACTACTACTACTACTACTACCACCACTACTACTACTACTACTACTACTACTACTACTACTACTACTACTAGTACTACTGCAACTACTACTGCTACTACTACTACTACGACGAGACGGCGACGGCGACTACTACTACTACGACTACCACTACTACTACTACTACTACTACCACTACTACTACTACTACTACTACTACTAGTACTACTACTACGGCCACTACTACTAGTACTACTACTACTACTACTACTACTACTACTACTTATGCTACTACTTCTAAGACTACTACTACTACTACTACTACGACTACTGCTACTACTACTACTACTACTATTACTGCCACTGCTACTACTACTACTACTACTACTACTACTACTACTACTGTTTTTATTGCTACACCCGCTGTTACCACTGCTACGGCTACCCCTACTGCTAACACAAGTAGTACTACAACCATTACTATTACGACTATTGTTGCTACTACTACTCCTATTGCTACTACGATTACTACTACTCTTACTACAACAACTACTACTACTGCTACTACTACCACTACTACTACTACTACTGCTACTACTACTTTCACCATTACTTTTACTACGACTACTACTACTACTAACTACTACTATTATTTTTTCTGTCAGTACTACTACTATTCCTGCGACTACTACTACTACTACCACTACTACTAGTACTTATACTACTACTACTACTAGTACTACTACTACTGCTACTACTGCTACTACTACTTTGGCTACTAGTACGACGACTACCACTACTATCACTACTGCTATTACTACTACTACTTCTAGTACTGCTACTACTATTACTACTACTAGTTCTTACTAGTATGATTACTACTACTACTACTACTACCACCACCACCACTACTACTACTACTACTACTACCACTACTACTACTACTACGACGACTACTACTACTATTTTTTCTACTAGTATTACTAGGACGAAAAGTACTACTTCTATCACCACTACTTCTACTTTCACTGCTACGACAACTACGACTACTACTACTACTACTACTACTAATCCCGTTGACTGAAAGTTTCTACCGTGCACTTGTGTATCCGTAGATTACAACAACTACCACTAGTATTCATATATCGACCGGTATGACTACCCGTACCAGGAGTTCGACTTGTATTTTTGTTGCGATTCGTATGGCTATTACTACAGCCGGTATTCGTACAACTACGTGTACTCACCTTCCTGGTATAACCGTTATTATTAGTGCTAGCCTTACTGATAGCACTTTGAAGACTATTGCTACCACGACTACTTCTTCTTTCACTCACTGCCACGACTACTGCTACTAGTTGTACTATATCTAGTTCTACTATTACTACTACTACTGCTACTACTACTACTACTACTACGACTACTATTACTAATTCTAGTTCTACTGCTACTACTACCACTACTACTACTACTACTACTACTACTACTACTACTACTACTACTACTACTACTATGACTACTACTACGACTACTACTACTACTACTACTACTACTACTACTACTATTACTACTACTACTACGACTACTACTACTACTGCTATTGCTTCTGCTGCTCCTCCTACCACAACTAATATCATTAGTTCTCCACTTTCGACTAATAGTATTCTTTGTTGCCGCTAATCGTCGGCGTGGCTGCCACCAGTCGTCGTTGTTATCGCAGTTTGTCGTCGTCTTCGTCGCCCTTCTGGCTGGTCGTCGTGGTCCTCGACGTCGTGACGTTTACCGGTAATCGTGCACTTGCCAGGAGTGCTACTACCCCCTTTCCTGCTATTACCTGGTACGATGCCCGCGCCCGCTGCTTTACCGTTACCCCGCGTCGGCGCCCCCCCCCAGCTTTAAGCGACGTTGCGGTGAGGATACCAAGCGCGACCAGCGCATGTATTCATTGTCCAGGTTCGCCCGTGGACAAACGTATCATAACTCAAAGGCTTCCTACATGAATCGACCCATGTCATTTTGACATTGGGCCCGGGACCGGTGTGGTTCGTATTCCTGTCCTGCAGGTCGTGCCCACCGATCTGGGCCCAGCATCGGTCTGCGTGGACGGGGCGGGCGGGGATAGCGTCCTCTTGCAGCCGAGTAAGGGGGATCTTATCGAAGGCGGGATGAGGAACATGACGAGGGCGGGGGGGTGAATGGAGGGAGGGATGATGAGAAGGGGACAGAAGGAAGGGGAACAGGTTCGGAGAGAAAGGAGAGGAGGAGGAAAAGGTGGTGGAGGAGGAGGAGGAAGGCGAGGAGGAGGAGGAGGACTAGGAGGAGGAGGACGAGGAGGAGGAGGAGGAGGAGATCGAGGAGGAGGAGCAGAGCGGTGACCAGGTGTCTACACTTGGGAGGGGCGCTGCAAGATCTTGTGCAAGGCGATCCGCGAGGCCCTCCGCTACCGGCCGCCTCCGCCCGCCTAATGTTCTTTATTCCGTAAATATGTTTAATATGATGTTTGGCATATGAATATGTTTGACTATCATCTACTCGTAGAACATAATAAATGATAGGTTAAAACTATGACAGTTTTTATATATATACATATATAGTAATACTGCATATGCAACAAAAGGCTGTATCATACTGCAGAGGGCAATTGTTTAGTATTATTTGATATAATAGAACATATGTTGATGTAATGGAACGTACCACACTACAATATGTACACATTGACATCGTACAATATATAATACCGTATATAGAATTGTTGAATGTTTAGTGCCAGATCTAGCAATCGTGTATATCGTGCTGTAATAGAATACACTAGTATACACTGCCATATGTTTCAGTATAACCTCATTGATCCCAGTATATTATCATATATAATGGTATGGCTTGATTTCATGTAATATTATGCCACATCGTAGCATCGTATGTGATATATGAGCCACCGTCGGCGCAGCAGGCGTCGGCGCAGCAGAGGTCGGCGTGGCGGAAGGTTCTTCTGGTAGTCGTCCTCGATCGGCACGTCGCGCCGCTTGCACAGGGTTGCAGCGCTCGATGCGCCACCACACCTCTTGCATCTTCGTGGGTGCGCCCACCCACGCCGTGCAGCCTCCCACCGAGGCCCTTCGCCTTCACCTGCCCGCAGTGCTCGCAGAAGACCTTCGGCCCAGCCTGTGGTATTAACGGCCCCCCCTTGGTCCATCCATTCTCCTGGGCGCGCGTGTTGCCGATGTTGATCACCTCCACCGTGCCATACTTCAGCGAGGGGTGGTTCCCAGCACAGATCGTCGCCGCCTTCTTCTTCGGGGGGGCGTTCTTCGGCTCGTCGGTCGCCTTCCGCTTCCTCAAGGCGCTCTTCTGAGGCTGGGTGTTGCGAGGTGGCGGCTTGTACGCGCGCTTGTCGTACTCTTCAGTCCTCCACCAGAGATACACCTTGCAGACCGCATACGCATCGAGGTCGTGGACGTAGGTGGCGACCTCGGCGTAGGCGACGGTCGCCGCAGATGAAGTAGCAGATGAAGAAGATGTCGCAGTAGATGAGTCGGAGTCGTTGTTCTTCAGTGCACGCGTGGGCTGCTTCTCTGCCAGCTTCTTCGTCGCGCTGGCTTCGGGCCACCCCAGGGTTCTCATGGTGACGCCACCGCGCGGCCAGAACGGCCCGAGAGGCCTCCAAGATTGCCCGACGAGGCGCCGAAGAGAGCTTCAGGAGGCCAAGACGGCCGAATATGGCCGACTTGGCCAGAACCATAAAATGGCCCCCAAGACGGCCCAAGATGCTCCCCAGACGTCCCAAGAGGCCTCCCGAAAGGGCCCCACGAAGCAAAAATCAGCGATTTTCTTAATGTTTTTGATAATCGTTGGCCTTCTCGCCTTTTCGGCTTTCCGACGCTCCGAGACGGACCAAGAGGTTCCCAAGATCGCCCCACGAGAAGAAAGAAACCGCAACCAGAACCATAACCGTGACCAGGGGGGTCTTCTTCGAAGACAGACGAGGAAGGAAAGCGGAACGGGAACCAGAACCAGAACCGGAACCGTGACCAAGAGGGTCTTTTTCGAAGACAGAAGAAGAAGGAATCCGGAACCGGAACCAGAACCAAAACCGTGACCAGGAGGGTTTTCTTCGAGGCCAAGAGAAGAAAGAAACCGGAACCAGAACCGGAACCGAGACCTGGGGGGTCTTCTTCGAAGACAGAAGAACAAGGAAACCGGAACCTGAACCGAAACCAGAACTGGAACCGTGACCAAAGGGGTCTTCTTCGAACCAAGAGAAGAAGGAAACCGGAACCGGAACCGGAACCAAAACGGGAACCGTGACCTGGGGGGTCTTCTTCGGAGACAGAAGACGGAACCAGAATTGGAACCGGAACCAAAACCGAAACCGTGACCAGGGATTCTATCATCGAGGCCAGGAGAAGAAGGAAACCAGAACCGGAACTAGGAACCAGAACCGTGACCAGGAGGTCTTCTTAGAGGCCAGGAGAAGAAGGACACCGGAACCGAAACCAGAACCGTGACCAGGGTGTCTTCTTTGAGGCGAAAAGAAAAATGAAACTGGAACCGGAACCGGAACCAAAACCAGAACCAGAACCGGTACTTGGAGGGTGCTCTTCAAAACCCCGAAGAAGAAGGAAACCGGAACCGGAACCAACACCAGAATTTGAAAGGTTTTTTTCAGGCCCGGAAGAAAAAGGAAACCAGAACCAGAACCAGAACCGGAACCGTCACCAAAGGGGCCTTTTCCAGCCCCACAAAATGAAGGAAACCGGAACCAGAACCGGAACCCGAACCCGAACCAGAACCGGAATCGGAACCGGAACCAGAACCATGACCAAAAACCGGAACCAAAACCGGAACCGGAACCAGAACCGGAACCAAAACCAAAACCAAAACCACCACCAGAGCCATATTACATTCAACAGCAGTTCGGGCGAAACAAAACCATGTAGGCGCGCATTTTGGGCCAGGTCCAGGATGGGGACCGACATCCCGTACTGGTGGAAGCTGGCGGGGCCCCGGGTACCATCGGCCACGGGACCCACAGGGGGCCCGCCAGCGGGCCCCGACGCGACGGACCCAACCGACGAGGTCCCAATACCCACGCTGGACCCCATCAGCTTCCCCTGCAGCCAGTCGATGTCAGCCTTCTTGGGGCCGCTGAGCGCAGATAGCCGAGATGGGGAGCGGGGGCCGCGGGGTGGAGGCACCGACGCATGCGGGACCTCTGGGTCTTTGAGCCCTGGGCGCCGAGGTCCCAGGCAGGCTTTTGCAGGGCCTCTGTCAGGGGCATCTCGCTGGGCCAGTGAGGCCCCACAGGACTTGCAACAGAAACAACACACATGCGGCCAGGACCCCCCCCCTCGCATTTCACCACCGAGTGCCCCTGAAAAAGCCACGGCCTCCCAGGCACGACCCCCGGATCCACCCCCACCTCCTCAGACGGCTCGGGCTCGGGCTCTAGCGGCGGTGGGGCGGGGGACGCTGACGTCCAGCCAAGAAGCCCACGGGTCTTGAGGGCCGCCTTTAGGTGCACAGCATCGGGATCATCGATGGCAGATTCTAGGTCTTGGACAACATCCGAGGTGCTTACCACACCCTCAGTGTCCCAGGCCTAATGGTCTCCTATCCAGGCCTGAACTTTACCTACCCAAGACAAGCTTACTGTCCAGGTCCTCACAGGATTCAGTGCAGAGGTTCCTCTAAGGTGGGGTGTTCCAGAGTGGGTCCTCCGTTTTAGCCCATGGGTCCGCTAGATCATTGCCACACCAGCACCAGGTGTCGAAGAAAGAGGCACCACTGGACGCTAGGGCGTGTGCTTTATTTTTTTCACCGTTGCACTGCTGCCACGCTTCAGCCACCAGTTCTCCCGAACACGGCGGTTGGAATTCATGAGGCTGAGAGCTTCGGAGACATTCTTCGCGCACGCGATCGCTGCAGGGGCCCGTCGCGAACTCCGATGGCCCAGGCCTTGGCGACCTCCACCGCGTTCACCACGAACGGGCCCCTGAAGATCGCGCGCTGCACGGTGCGCACCCTGAGGGCGCGGCAGGCCCCGGCCGCCAGCCTGCTTTCGGAGCGGAGCGCGTGCGCCTGCAGCCCGTCCAGCCTGCCGCCCACGATCCCCGCGACGGCAGAGCCCCAGACCGCCGCGGCACATGGCGAGCCTCGGTGCAGGTAGCAGGACTTCGCCCCCGCCGACTGCAGCAGCTCGATCTTGGCCGCCGCGCGGCTTGCCTTGGCCAGCCGCTCGCACTGCTCAGGCACGCGGCGCCTGCTGCCGTCATTGCCGTCGCCGCCGAGGCACCTCAGGCCCGCGCGCCTGGTCAGCCCCAGCTCGGCCCAGTGCTGATCCAGCGACTGGGCCCGCCCAGCGTCAGTGACCAGCCAGCCTTTCCTGCCCCAGTGGATCTCGAGGCGCGTCTTCTGCAGTCGCCGGAAGAGGTCGCGGGCGGCCCGCGGCAGTGGGGGCCCCGCCCAGCGCGACGCGCCGACGGCCTGGAGGAGGCAGTCGTCCACCAGGCTCTGTGCTCTTACGAGCGGGTACCTGGAGACGACGCTGCGCAGCAGCGTGTGCGTCGGCAGCTTCGCCGCGCCCACCGCGCACGAGCAGCCAGCTGCCGTGGCGCCGTTGTCCTCGATCGTCAGCCCCCGGCTCAGCGTCGCCTTGCGAGGGAGGCGGTAGCTGGAGCACAGGGCCCTGAGGGGCACCATCGGGAACTCTGTCTCGACCGCCTGGTCGTAGAGTTCGTCGCTGCTGATGAGCTCGTAGTACTTCGTGAGGTCGGCCGCCAGCTTGCTGGACACCAGGCCCGTCTTTTTCGCGAAGGCCGTCATCATGCTGCGCACAAAGCCAGCATTCTCGCAGGAACGATCTGCCGTTCCCCAGTGGAAGGACTGGTCGACCCTGTGCTCCCACTCGGCAGCGATGGGCTGCCGCAGCTTAGTCCACGCCCGCGCCCAGATGCTCGCCTGGATGATTGGCCTGACCCCCCCGGGCGGGGGCTTGTGAAGAGACGCTGACAGCGGCGGCCACGAGGGACGCCGCGTCGGGTTTTTCTTCCCAGGCATGCACTGCGTCCAGGCATGCCTTGCGGCAGCGGGGCTGGAGCCAGCGCAGCTGCCGCGGGTGCGAGGGATCCCGTCCGAGGCCTGTGCCCTCGCCGCACGAGGCCAGCACGCGGTCGAGGGCGTCCACGGCGGTGGGCGGGAGGTCCCTCCCCACGCGCCGTGGGCGCCGGGCCTCCGCTGCAAGGGGTCCGTGTCCTCTGCTCTGCCAGGACGGATGCATCGCGCTCCCCACTCCTGCGTCGGCACCTCCACGTCAGCGTCTCCTGCGACAGGTACAGTCGGGGCCCTGGAGAAGGAACGTTTTTCGTTGGGGAGGGGCTCGGTGTCCCTTGATTGTTTTACAGTTTGCCTCGGGTTTCCCTTGGGGTTCCCATGGGGAATCGAAGTTTAACTTATGGAAAAGAGGGGCCTCGTTCCTTATTCAGGGTTCCTTAGGTCAACGCCCCGACTGTAGGCCAGGGCCATACGCGTCGCCATCCTACTTCACCGCCGTCGATGGGGCCAGGCTGCCGTCCTTGAGGAAGCCGCATGCTCGCTTGCCCTCAGACGTGGCGGCCGCTTCCTGTGCCCGCCCCCCCCCGCCCCCAATCCCTGCTGCGCTTGCGCTTGTCGCTCGCCTGGAAGGTAGCCGCGTGGCTGTGGAGGTCAGCTAGCGGCCCGTGGTACACGTGCAGCTCCTGCCTTCAAGCAGTGGCGAAGCGTCCCGGCGTGCCTATAGCCATACCAAACAATGTTCTAATAACCTTTTGTGGCTTCCAGGAAATGTTCTTCGAACATTTCTGGATGGGACTCTCTTGTTTTAACGCATTGGGTTTATCTTCTAAGAACATTGTGTGTGTGTTCTTGGAACATTTTTGGGTTCTTAGAACATTTTGTGGTATGACTATAGGAATGCCAGGACGGTCGGTCCCTGCTCAATGCCTCTCAAGAGCGTTCGCGATGGCGCGGTGGTCCCAGGGCGCCAGGGGGCCGCCCGACGGCCAGCCGCGGGCGCTGAAGTCGAAGCGTCTGAGGACGCGGACCTGGCGCTCGAAGCGGGAGAACCTCTGCCAGCCCGCGTCTTCCTGGGGGACGCGCAGGGCGGCCGCCTTCTTGCAAGCAGCCAGGAGGCCTGTCCACTCGAGGTGCTCCGCACTCGTCGTCGCCTGCAGCGCGGTCTCCCACTCGAGCACTGGTGGGGCCGTCTCGACCTGGAGCCCCTGGTCCCCGGCTCCCTTGCAGCGCAGCTGCGGCCTCTCCAGCTGGTGGAGCCCGTCGAGGTGGCTCTCCACCATGGCGCGCCAGATCTTCGAGGCATCCTCGATGACTCCTGGCCCACTCCCCAACTGCCGCGGCCACTCTTCCTCGGCGAGCTCAGGCGGCGAGGCCTGGACAGGAGGCGGCAGGGCGAGCGGGCAGCGGCTGGGGAGCCGCTCGGGCGACCGCGGCACGCTCGTGCGGGCCCTTCGGCTCGATGGCGGTTGGCGAGCGCGGCGAGAGCGGGGCGCGTCACTCCGCACATTCGCGGCGCCAGCGCGGTTGGCGGGGGCCTCCGACACGATGGCGAGGCCATGCTCCCGCTTGCCGCGCGTCGGGCTCCAGGGTCGGACCAGAACGCCCGCCGCCTGCTGGGCCCAGCTGGCGAGAGCCTCTGGCTCGATGCTCCGGTCCGCCAAGAGAACCCACGGCCAGGCGGGGCCGCCCACCCAGGTCTGCAGGGCCCCGAGCAGCACGACGCTGTCGCCAGTGACCCCGCTGCTTTCTACCATGCAATTCGGCCGAGAAGACGAAGATCGGGATCCCGAGCCCCGCGTGGAGCTTGGCCGCCTGGGCTCTGTGGGGGCTCAGCGTGCTGCCATGCAATTAGGCCGAGAAGACGAAGATCGGGATCCCGAGCCCCGCGTGGAGCTTGGCCGCCTGGGCTCTGTGGGGGCTCAGCGTGCTGCACTTCTTGGGCCTCTCCTCACTCGCCGCTGCCACCGACGTCAGGGCAGCCGCGCCACCCGAGCTGTCAAGCGGCCCTGGGCCTGTCTCCAAGGCCGGCGCGCCGAAGAGCTGCTGCCCGGGGCGCCGCGCCCAGCTTGATGCCGATCTCACCCTCGCAGGGTGCTTCAGGCAGTGCTCTTGGAGGCCGACCACGTCGAAGGTCAGCATCTTGTCGCAGCACCCTTCCAGGAAGGCCTGACCCCCGGCCCGCGAGTTCGTGTCCGCCGTGGCCAGCATCATGCTCTCGGGTAGGGCTGGGCCAGCAGCGGTGCACTCCTGGCTGTCTCCTTGAGGTGCGGGTCGGGCACCGGCGGCCCGCGCCACGTCCTGCTCGTCGCTAGTCATCCTGTCCGCCATGGAGCGGTCGGCTTCCCCTTGCAGTCCCATGCACGGACTCCGTCTTGAAGTGGGCGCTCCAGTCCTTGGCGCTGTGCCACTGGGCACCCCGCGCGCGGCTCTGAGGCTTGGCCTTGGCCTTGCCTTGCGGCTTGACCGTGTCACCTCCTTCTCCGCGCAGAGGGGCCCCGAAGCTGATGGACCCGGACGCCTTGAGGGCCGCCAGTACATTTGGCGGACCACGGGCCCCGCACGCCTTGCGCTCCACCCTCGAGATGTAGTTCGGGCAACCGCCACACTTGCCCGTGCACTTCCTCTGCGCCTGTGCCTGTTCGGGAGCTCGATCCCCATGCACATCGCCCCTCGGTGCCATGGGCCAGTCGAGCTCGTGGTGCCAGTTGGCTCGCAAGCACGAGTCGCTCTGAAGCACGCGCTTGCAAGCTCAGGCCACAACCGGCTGAGCCAGAACGGCTTGGATGATGAGGAGGAGGAAGACGAGGACGAGGAGGAGGAGGAGAAAAAAGGTAGGGGGGAGAAGGGAGCGGAATTGAGAGGAGTGACATGGAGGCGGAGTGGAGTTGAGCAGTGGTCCTCCTGCTTCCGCTCCGGAGGAGGAGGGGGAGGAGGAGGAGGAGGAGGAGGAGGAGGAGGAGTGAAAAGTAAAATGCGGGGCGCGATGGGGTGAGCAGGAGGAGGAGGAGGAGGAGGAAGAGGAGTAGGAGGAGGAGGAGGAGGAGCAGAAGGAGGAACAGGAGTAGAAGCAGGAGGAGCAGGAGCGGGACCACTCCTCCATCCCTCAGGAGGACGACCACTCATTCATTCCACTCCTCCTCCACTCCACTCATCCATCCCACTCCTCCTCCATTCTACTCTTCCCTCCATTCCGCCTCCTCCTCCCCCCCGTCCTTTTCCTCCTCCTCCCCCACCCCCCCCATGCAGCAGGGCAATGAGGGGAGGAGGAAGGGAGAGGGAGGAGGAAGAGGAGGAGGAGGAGGAGGAGGAGGAGGAGGAGGAGGACTGAAGGGTGACGGGTGAGGAGTGACGGGCGGCAGGTGGACCAGGGGGAGGCGGAGGAGGAGGAGAAGGATGAGAAGAGGTGGAGTAAGCAGTGGCCTTTTTTCCTCCTTAGTTTGTCTAGTGTTTTTCAGCGTTATAATTTTTATTGCTGAGTATTGCAGACTCTCCCGCGCCTCACGACGATGCTGGAAGACATAGTGCGTGCAGCGAAGCCGCACGGACTCGCGCTGCACCCGTCCAACACCAAGATAATGAGCAACCAGACGAGACGGACCGGCAGGGCGAGCTCGCGCACGGCGCGCGTAGATGGCATGGACATCGACATCTTTCCGCACGAGGGCAGTATTAAATATCCCGGTCAACTCATCAGCTTCCACGACGCGATGGAGACAGAGATTCACCACAGAACGAGGGCCGCATGGGCATCATTCGCCACACACAGACAGGAGCTGACCAGTAAGCACTACCCGCTGGCGCACATGCTTCGGCTCCTTCACAGCACAGTAACGCCGACGGCTCTGTACGGAGCTGAAACCTGGACGCTCACGGAAACTCTCCAGCAACACCTGCGACGAACGCAACGACACATGCTCCGCATGATCATCAGCACGACGCTGCGACGAATCACTCACAACACAACCCCTCACAACGACCTCGGCGGCACAGACGACGGCACGACCAAAGAAGCACCTGACGGCGCTCCTAACCC
>CAUYUJ010011559.1:0-62500 GCA_963575745.1 Prorocentrum cordatum | reverse complement strand
TTAGCGTCGAATCGTATCGAACAGCGTCGACTCGCAAGAGCCGACAATATGGTTTTAGGGGGCCCCCACGAATTGCCACCCAAACTTTTTCGGCGAGGCCGGGAGTTCGGGATCTCTTATCTTGCCCGTCCATCTGTCTTCCCTCTTTTCGGCAACGTTCCCGTTGCCCCAGAGCGAACGCTAGTCCGTTTTCCATTCGCAAGAATCACCGAGGACGGGAGAGGAGGGGCATTGTGAATACGATTGCCGAGGGGAGGCGGTTCGCGAGCTGGGAGAGCGGGCCTGCGTCTGCGGCGCTCGCGTTCCGACCCCCATTACGCCCGATTTCCACGCCCGTTTTATTCACCTGCTCTTGGGGGGGGCGGCCCTGTGGTGCACTTCTTTGTTTATCAGCAGTCGAGTTGTTTTCTCTCCCGTTTTGACGGCGGTCCGCATGTGTGCCCAGGAGGCCGCGCCGTCGAGGCAGCGATCTAGAGGAACTCGTGGCAAACTCTGTCACTACAGATTGCTGGCCGCCTTCTCCGCCTCCTCCTCCTCCTCCTCCTCCGCCTCCTCCTCCTCCTCCTCCTCCTCCTCCTCCTCCTCCTGAGCGGGGCAGTCGCGAAGTGATCAGCACATGTCCAGGACCTGTGGGCCCCCCGAGGAGTGACATATAATCTCTTGGCCCGACGCAGCTCGGAAGGCAATCATTTTGCCGCCGCGCCTCGCGCAGGGAAGGGCACGCGCATGGGCTCGCAGCCGCCTCCGGGATCTTTGCAGCCAGTGGCCAGGACCCGACGCGCGGCGTACGACCAGCTTCCTCGGGCTGGCGTCCAGGCGTTGTGGCTGGCAGTCGGGGCGCAGGAACGCCCAGATCGGAGGCGACCCTTCTGCTGGAAGCCCTGCTAGACTCCCTTGGGGCCACATGTCGGGGTGTTTGCTGACGCCCCACGTGCTCGCTGGCGCAATGCGCTGCTGTTATTGCCGCTTCGCGTGCTTCTGCGACCCAATCCAAACAGCGTGTCCTCGGCGATTTGTCGTGAGAAGCGATGTAGAAGAGAATTCGGAAAGCGAGAAAGGGGGCACTTACCCAACCTAATCTCCCTTTATCCACGGGTCGTTGAAAAGTAGGTCTTTCTGGACTTCCAGATCCCAATCTATTTCAACCGCCTTCCTAACTCAAGAATCCATATGTTGTTGGTTTGTTGTGTTATTATTTGGGCGGGCCCGTTCCCAATCTGCCTTACCCGCCTTTCTACCTCATGCTTCCACCCAGATCTGCCGACTGGCGGGCAGTTAGCCCAGGAACGTCATTCATGGGCTTCGAACAATTTTCCATTGATCTCCCCTAACCCACCCCTCCCCCTTCGGATGCAACTCCTGGGAGGTAAGATTCTGATTTTGCCCTGGTCCGACATCCGGCTTAATCCGGCTTAACCCCACTTCATCCGACTTAATCCCGCTCAATCTGGCTGAGTCCCGCTGAATCCGAGGCCCACTCCAGCGCAACGGCCCCCCGCATGGGGCCTACTCCTCCTTGGTCCCCCCGACGAAGGCCTCCCAGCAGTTGCCTCCTACTTCCCCCCCCCGCGCGGGGCAGCCGGGGACGAGGCGCCGCCTCCCCCCTCCTCTCGGGCCGGACGAAAGAAGGGGATAGCAGAGGAGGGGTTTGAGCATCAGCTCGCGCAGCTGATTTCCCCAGCGCCTCCCGGCGCCGGGAGGCGCCCACGTATCGAGGCATGGGCCCGGCGGCGGGGCCGAAGCCAGCTGCATGCAGCAGATTTCGTACCCCCCCCTCGCCCTATCCCCCCATTTTGTTCGGCTCGGCCTTCGCCCCGCCGCGCACTCCCGCAGGGCGGCTTCACCGGCCAGTTTCGCGCCGTCTGCGGCGGGCGGCTCAGCGGACGAGGGCGCTCGCCCCCCCCCTCCTCCTCCTGCTCCTCCTCCTCCTCCTCTCCTCCTCCTCCCCCTCCTCCTCCCCCTCCCCCTCTTCCTCCTCCTTCTCCTTCTCCTCATCCTCACCCTCCTCACCCTCCTTCTCCTCCTCCTCATCCTTCTCCTCCTCTTCCTCTTGCTTTTCCTTCTACATAACTTCTCCCTGTCGCACCCCGAGGCCAGTTTTTAGGGCGGTCCAGGCGTTTCGCCTGAAACTTCTCACCATTTATGACCCTCAAGCTGAAACAAATGACAACACTTTCACCGATGGAAGACGGGTGGTTTTCAAAATGTGGCTCTCGCCTCAGTTCCGCGCACATTCGTTGAAAAATGATCTTCACGGATCGAGGGCGGGTGGTTTTCAACATATGGTCCTCGCCGTAGCGCCGCGCACACTTGTTTGAAAACATTGCAGGAGTTCCACGGGTTCCCATGATCAGCGTACCAGAAATTTGTGTTGGAAGGATTGATGGTTATGAGGGTGCAACAGTTACGTTGATTCGCGGTGTTGAAGTCCCAGGGTTGGTGTTCTTGCACGATTCAAGATCGCGAAGACGCAGCAGTCAGGTTGATATGTGGCGTTGGAATCCCGACAACAATGTTTTGGTTGTCTTCCAACGAGGCAATTTCTGGTGGAAATGAACCGTTGTAGGGGCATGACGCTTGGGTTTTCACTGGTCCTCCTCCTCCTGCTCCTCCTCCTCCTCCTCCTCCTCCTCCCCTCTTTCGGGGACCCCCCCCTCAGGCCGGGTGTTGCTAGTGGAAGTGCCCCCGGCCCAGGTTGCCCCCAGGATTTCCAAGGAGGCCCCACACGGCCTCTAGAGAGCACCTTTTGCGAGGCCCAGAGGGCCCCAGGGGCTCAAACACAAACCGAAAAGCCGGGGGCACTTTGGGCCGCGGGCACCTTTTGCAATCCCCGATCAGGAGCAACGTTGCAACTTTCGGGGGGATCCGCTCAGGAGCAACGTTCGGTGGGGAAGAGACTCACAGATGGGGATCGGTTCGCGGTCTCTCGGCGGTCTTGCAGCCTCAGGATGCTATCCAGCAGTCAAGCCTCGCCGAGAGCGATGTTGGGGTGCCAGGATCGCCCCGAACGGTCACTGGAGAGCGGAGTCATGACCCGACAACCAAGGGGCAACGCTTGGGGGCGGGATTGGCTCGGGGGGGATGCATCGGCCCCCAAACGACCATTGGTCGTCGCATATTGCAGCTCGACGTTTCCCCCGTGAGCCAGTCTCCGCATCGAGCCCCCTCACGCGTCCCCACGCCCCCACATCCCCAGACGTCCTGGCGCCTCGGAGAGGTCACGACGGCTGGCCAGTCTTGGCTTGGTCCTCTGGAGGCAGATGCCGTACCCTGGCCAGCGCATTGGAGGCATCCTGTCGGAGTTCTGGGTGCTAATGATCTGTCTCCGGCCCTTGCGCGTTCTTGCCACCGCAGCATGTGGTGCGTCGCCCTCAGGGAGAGGGGCCCCCGGGGGCGCGGAAAGTGCAGGAGGGGGGGGCCTTGCGCGCCCCTGCCTCCGCAGCATGCGCTGCGTCGCCCACCCGGGCAGGTTGATCTGCGGCGCCGTGTCCGCAGGGGCGCGCGGCTTCCGAGGGTACCCCTGCGTCCTTGCGTTGTGCGGGCGCTTGTTCCCGACGCCCATTCGGCAAGGACGGGGGTGGGTTAAATGCCCTTGCGTCCCTGGGGGGTTGGCAGCCCGCCGCCTCGAGCATGCCAATGTGGGCGGCCAAGGTCTTTGCGTCCGTACCGCCCGTCCGTGTGAAGGATCTGCACGTGCACGCTGCAGCGCACAGCTTCTACAATCACCGTGCAGTAATTGATTGTGCGGGGTCCACTTTGGCTTGCAGGTCCACGCTGGGTCACTGCGGAAGATGGATCGCAGGGGGAAGGGGAGAGGCCCTGCAGCCCCCAGGGCTGGTGCTTCCATCGGCGTCTGCTCCCCGCTCGCTTCCCTCGGCGACCCGCCCAAGGCGAGCAGGACGGCGAGTGGAGATTCCAGGGGCCGAGCCAGAATCCGCAGTGCAAGGCGGTGGGCTGCAAGGACGTCGGGTTGGTTCTCGGGCCGATCTTTTCGTTGCCTTCCCTGCGACGACGTGCAGGCTCCAAGTGTGGACTTCCGCTGCGAGATGTGAGGTCGCCCGGGGAAAACCGGCCACCATCTCCATATCGATGACTGGCCTTTTTGCTCTGTTTAGACTTGTTTGTATGTATGCCTGTATGTATTTCTATACACACATGCACAGTTAGAATTCAGTTCAAATGATTTCCACATTCAATAGGAACCTTCTGGATCTGAGGCTTGCCCCATTCCGAGAGGAACCTTTTGGATGATTCATATACCAGAAACATTATTTGGATGAGGATGCGGAGAGAGGACACAAGTTAAGAGAAGGGAGGATGGATGATGAGGAGGCATCGTCTAGGGCTGAAGCAGGTTCAAGTCCTATATCGGAATGCGTTTTAACTACCACCCCAATACAATCGAATCTCATGATGTCGGGGGAACTTCGTATCCCGGTTGAACTACGATCTGGGCCGCTTTCAAATCACAAACCGAATATTTGTTTGGCCTGGGGCCTGCTCGATAAAACATACGATTTATTTTGTTTTTTCTCAATCGGAGCACTCTGAATCTGGGGCCTCCTCCGTTTCCGTTAGAATCTTGTTTGGACGAAAGTTAACACCCAAATCAATTTTTTGGATAAGGAGGGAGAGGAGGAAGAGGAGGAGGAGTAGGAAAAGGAGAGAGGAACAGGACAAAGAGTGGGGACGAGAGTCAACGAGGAGGAATCATCTCGGTCTAAAGCCGTATCAAGTCTTTACGGGAGTCCGATTCTATTAGATTTCCATGACATCAGGGTTTGCTACACTCCTCAGGGGCCCCGCTCAAATCACATAGGTGTATTGTTGATTTTGTGGCAGCTCCATCTCTATTGGAGTTCAATGTGTATGCTGTTCATGTCACACAGACACTCCTTCAACCTGGGGCGTTCCCCATTCCTATTGGGATGTTGTTTGGCTGTGGTTCAAACCCAGAAATCCGATTAATGAGGAGGAGGTGGAGAGAGAAGGATGAGGAGGATGGGAAGGAGGAGGAGGAGGAGGAGGAGAGGAGAGGTAGGGGGGAAGGAGAACTGGAGCAGACTCCAGAGCCCAATGGGCCCTACTGTGTTTGAACTGACTTCCATTTTGATCTCCAGAAACACAGGTAAGGTGTCAAAGCTCAGTATGTTTCGTTTACTGTGTAGCAAAAACGCTGTATTCTCTTACTTTCTGGAAACGGAATTGAGTAGCTCCAAGCCGCAACCTCACGTTGAGCACGCACGGCCCCTTGCCTCCTATCAGACAGAGGATTGCGATGTTACCTGTAGTAGCCCCCAAAACGCAGTTGCACATGGGAAGCCACATGTTCGCACCTGCGTCGCCACACCTCACGATGTCATTGTTCACATTGCAATGTTGACTGAACTCTTTCAATACGCCTTGTGTTGTCAGTTGGGAGGATCTAAGTTCTATGTGGTTTGGGGAGCCTGGCGTAATTGCGCGGCCACAGTGGGCTCCGTTTGGGCTGCCGAATTGCATTGGGGAACCCAAGGCATAGCACATACAATCCCTTTAGATTCGTGGCACCTGCAATCCAAACCTGTTGTTATGTATCTACAGGGCGCATGCAGTGGACGAGGTCCAACAGCGGGTGTTCTCGTTTAGACACTTGCGATCTAGAGTACCAAGGACGCCTGGCTGTCCAAACTGGGCATACGGTGGCCGCGCATTTACATCAGGCTTCCAACAGACACCATATGTTGTAGAAGTCGGGCCAACAGGCTTCGTGAAACTTTACTCGGAATCTCATCTGTCTCAATGTAATCCTCGGATTCGGTGGCGGAGGTGCCAAACAAGAGGTGCACTCACGTGTGACATTGTGTTTGGGAGATCGGGGGCCCAATCTTCTACATGAAGACACGGCTCTGCAATACGTGCTGCAGAACACCTTGTGCTTTAATATGCGAAGTTGTGTTTGGGAGCCCACAACTACAATTCCCGATGCCAGAATACATGTGTTGTTGTACAGTGGGCGGGTAAGATTGTGATTCGTGAGTTTGAACTGCGGCCTGAAGCCCCAACTGCCAATTAACAAATACGGTTGGGTGGTGTTCGGGCGTGGAAGGTAGAAGTTGCAATGCTTTGGGGCTAAGCAGAAGATCGCTTCATTGACCGGAAATGAACGAAATAGGGAAAGAGAGCGAGAGGGACCGAGATAGAGAGAGAGAGAGAAAGAGAATGAGAGAGCGGAAGAGAGAGAGAGAGAGAC
This sequence comes from Prorocentrum cordatum, assembly GCA_963575745.1. Lineage (NCBI taxonomy): Eukaryota > Dinophyceae > Prorocentrales > Prorocentraceae > Prorocentrum > Prorocentrum cordatum. Next base: position 56,268 of record CAUYUJ010011559.1, on the reverse strand, counting down.
GGGATCGGGAAACTACGAGGATGGATACACACGCAGGGCGCAATCCATGTTGCATCTCGTCGTAGGTTGCACATAGTAGATTGCGCGACGTATTTTCCACCGCGTGTATTGTGCCTCGCATATTAGACTGCACCGCACAGTCGGCATCACTTCCATGTTGCACCACTTGGGCTGCATCCATAAATGACATGACATCGCACAAGCATTACACTGCATACATCAATTGAACCGCATCTTTTGTACCATCCACGCCCGGCATCACATGGGTTGCACATCGACAGTGCACGAGCCTCTTGTGTGGGGTCCACGTCTGCGCTGGCTACCATTCGCGATTGTGCATGTTCCGTTGCGAGGCATTCCGCGTCAGGCAGGAGTCGGCTGGCAGCTTTGGGGGCTTCTCATGGATGTTCCGTGCCAGGACCTGAGCTCCTTCCTGGACGAGACTTTGCCCGACTCGTGGAGGGACACCATGGAGGTAGACGAGACCCTGCACGTGTTCGAGGAGTCCGAGCAGGATGCCGCCCAGCCCGCCCCCCGCGGATGGCTCCAGGCACAGTGAGTCCAGCCGTTTTAAGTGTTTCGGGAGGGGTCCCGCCGCGCCTCTTGTGGTTCGTCGCGACGTTGATCCCGGCCTGCGAGCGGGCGCACTCGGGTCAATGTAAGGGCTGCGCGGGAGGCTTTATCCGTGAAGAGGTTGTTCTTCTTGTTGCGCACGTGCGACGGACTTGATGTGCTGGCTTAGGTTCACGACGTAGATGTAGAAGCGGTCAACGGGAGCTATCCAGAGGCTTGGAGAGGGACCAATATTGTGAATCATCGGGAGTCGCCGATCATTCATCTCACCGATCCTGGCCAGGCTCATCTGGTTCTTGCGCCTGTGTTCACATCGCTCGGAAAAGGGGCCAGTCTAGACAACGGCGGTCGTCCCTTGTGCAATTTCGTTTTTCGCCCTCTTCTGGCCGAGGCGGAGGAGGAGGAGGAGGAGGAGGAGGAGGGGGAGGCAGGGAGGAGGAGGGGGAGGGGGAGGAGGAGGAGAGGGATGAATAGGCAGGCAGACGGATGGGGAGGAGGAGGGGGAGAAGGAGGGGGAGGAGGAGGCGGGGAGGAGGGGGAGGAGGAGGGGGAGGAAGAGGGGGAGGGGAAGGGGACAAGCCAGGTGCGCTCGCGTCACATCTGACGTCCTACCACTCCCTCCCATCCGTTACCATGGCGGATATCCCCTTTCCATTCGCACAGTCGGATGTTGTAGCATGGCATAGCATTACATGGCATAGCATGGCGTTGAAGATCAACGCGTATCACGACATAGCATGGCGTGGAGACGCCCCAAAGTCGTGGGGTCTGCGGCCCAAAACAACAACGAAACGACACCGGACGTGCAATCACTTCTGATGTTTTTTTTTCGGGTGGCCATTTTCTAGATTTTGGATCCTATCTATTTGAAAGGAACGAAAACCATGCTGCGGCATGGCGCTGGAATTAATGACGCCAGCGCTGCAGCGAGAGCACGATTCGGAACGAGTGGAAGCGCGGAAATTAGACCAGCGTTGCAGCGGGAGCACGATTCGGAACGAGCGGTAGCCCGAAAATGAGGCCAGCGCTTCAGCGAGATCAGCATTTTGAACACAAATCCAATCGAAAACCCGTTTCCCGTAAATCCTGTGTAAAACACGGTACGCAGAGGGGGGCCGAGCAATTCACCATTTTGGAACATGTCCCTCTCCCTGTGTTTGGTATCACCTCACCTCGATGCCGATCTTAAGGATTCCCCCAGTTTACGAGGGCACATCCCTCGGATTGTCCCCAGTTTTTCCTCGCCCATCTTAGGGACAGGGATCAATTCGAGACTGGTTGACATTTCCCGGACGCCGCCAGGGGAGAGAGGAGCGTAGCATTCCTATTGTGCAATGGTGGAAGAGGGGGGACGAGGTCCAGGTGGGCCCGAGGCAGTGGTCCGGACACCGTTTTCGTGCGGACGCGGGCCAGGCGGGCGAGCCGCCGTGGACCCAACCGGGCCCCCTTCGTCCGAGTGCGGCACTCCGAGGGCACACCCCCCGAAGGCAGGGGTCGGCCTGAGCAGCGCTCCGACGAGGTCGTCGGCTTCTCATTCCCAGCCCTCCTGCGTTGGGTTCTCGTTTTGAACGTGGCGCTGCGGTCTCCGTCCTCCTCCCCGCCTCCCTTCTCATCTCCTCTCCTGTGCGCCAGGTGGCTTGCCTGGGGGGCTGCGATCTGCGAAACCGTCGCCACTTTCGAGGGCCGCTGGCGGGGGTGCCAGCACAGTGGGTACTCGCCGCAGGTTCGGATTAGTCCTTGCAATCTGTGGGAGGCTGCGATTTTTATAACTGTCGCCACTTTCGAGGGCTGCTGTGGGGCCAGCGTAGTGGGCGCTCGCCGCGGATTCAGGTTAGAATCCGCCATCTCTAGGGGACTGCGATCTGCGAAGCCGTCGCCACTTTCGAGGGCTGCTGGGTGGGCCAGCATCAAGTGTACTCGCCGCAGACTCAGATTAGACCTCGCCATCCCTGGTGGGCTGCGATGTGTGAAACTGTCGCCACTTTCGAGGGCTGCAGGGGGGGGCCGCATAGTGGGTACTCGCCGCAGATTCAGGTTAGTCTCCGCCATCCTTAGGGGGCTGCGATCTGCGAAGCCGTCGCCACTTTCGAGGGCTGCAGGGGGGCCAGCATAGGGGGTACCCACCGCATATTGAGATTAGACCGCTTGCTGCTCGCACCCCCTGTCGCTTTCTCAATGCTGCTGCTGCCGCGATGGCTCCCCGCCCCCATGGTTCCGTAATTTTCCTGCCCGTCGTTCCCGCCCCCGATGTTCTTCAAGTTTGGGGCCCCTCGCTGTCCTGTGAGTCGTGCAACGCGCGCGCATCACATGCAGCTTGTACAACAACTCGCCGCGCCTTTACCGTCGACGTTCCTGCCAATATTGGCCACGTCTCTTTCCATTCGATGCAAATGGGTTAGGTACGTCGCAGGGTAATTCATTGTTTTGCCGATCGGCGCGGGCCCTCTCACCTCTTCTTTCCCCCCCCTGAAGTAGATCTTGGCTATTTTGGGAGCCTGTTTCAAGCAGGTGGGATCTCCCCCATCGGACGCACTGTTGCAAGCAGTCGCATCTAGCAGAGGTCTTGAGCCAGACCCCCCCTCTTCCTCCCTACCTTCCGCCAAATGTAGAAACGCCGAACAAGAAAACGTTCACGTGTTCGTGGGCCGTTTTCGTTTCGATTACGTTGTGCGGCCAAGGCGGGCTGAAGACACAACGTTCAACAGGGGGGAACGAACATAAAACGAAAACGAAAAGCACTGTTTCGGGCAATCCCTGCCCGAAGGTCCCTTCCCGAAAGCGCAGCTGCGTCGGGAAGATGCCCTCCCCCCCAAAGAACGGGTCAAGACCGTGCAACAGATCTCGGGCGACGAGATCTATGCATGCCCACTGCTCCTGGCTAGGCCCATCCTGGCCCAGGAGCGGTGTGTATGCCTCCCTGGCCAAGCCAGGGGGGGCCTGTACACCGCTCCTGGGCCCAGGATGGGCCTGGCCAGGAGCAGCAGATTTGTACAGATCTTGTTGCCCTAAGCCTGTAGCTGTTGCCAGCTGGACTGGGCCGATCGCTGCCATCAGCTCTTCGTTTGGGTGTGAGGTCCAGAGCGCGAGAGTTTATGCTCCTCATGTTCCTGCCTATTCTATTTGCCCAGGGCTTCGTCTTCTCTGGGCGCTGAGAGGCTGGCGCCTTCTGCTAAGAAGCTGGCGATTTCGACCCGATCCCTTTCATGTTTCATGCGGCCCGGTTCGACTCAAGTCCTGATCCGATCCGATTTCCCAGACCCCCGACGTCGTGATTTTTCACAACGTCTACCCCCAGATGTTTGGACCCTTTTCCCGGGACCTGTTTTTCATCCTGCGTCGTTTCTTGACGGTCGTGGGGCCCGGCAAGGGCCCCCGGAGGCCGAACATAATGAACAAAAATCTCGTCGTGGTTTTCGGTTCTGCGATTCGATGATGCTCGATCTTGCCCCCGAGTGCTTCCCCTGGGCGCCAGGACGTCGTCACGCTCCGGTGCAGGCCGGGGTACCAGGGCCAGTTACCGGGGCCGGGAGCCGGCGGATCCTCGGGTGCCTTGTGGCCTCGGAGCGCGGGGTAAGCAAGGGCCCCAGCGGAGCGGCCGTCCTCCTCCGCTCTGCTCCTGCGCACTCCCTCCTCCACCGTCCCTCTTCTCTTTCTCTTCTCCCTCCTCGCTCCTCTGTCCTCCCCCTCCTCCTCCATGTCCTCTTCCTCCTGTCTATATATATATCCTCTCTGTCTCTCTCTCTCTCTCTCTTTTTCTCTCTCTCTCTCTCTCTCTCTTCCTCGTTCCCGTTCTCTTTGTTTAGTTGATAATTCGTTTTCTCTTTCTCTCTCTCTCTCTGTCTCTGTCTCTGTCTCTCTCTCTCTGTGTCTCTCGCATTATTTATGTGTGAATTTGTACTAGTATATATATATATATATATATAGATGTAAATGTAGAATTGCCCTGTTCTACATTTGCCTTTCAGGGGGATGGGGAAACCCGCCGCCCACCCAAAACAAAAACAAACAGTACCTCCAGGATCAGTGGCCCCTGGGGCTCCCGAGGACGCCCGTGCAGAAGGCCCTCCCGGGCTTTCTGGGGGGGTCCTGGAAGTCCCTCCCTGCTGGGCCAAGGCACCGGGCCCAGATCGGTGAAGAAGCTTTCGATACATAGCAAAACATTGATTTCCCACTGGTTTTGCGTGAATTGGGGAATGCTCTGTTCTTCGGTCTTCCAGGCGTCCGAGACCACCCAGGAGGCTCGGAAAACGCTCCACAACCAACTACGGTGGGCCGCTTGAAGAAGGAACCCTTTTCGTTGGGGACGGGCTCAGTGTTCCCTACTTTGTTTTGCAGTTGTCTTAGGTTTTCTTATGTTTTCTAGGGAAGTCGAAGTTTGACGTATAGAGTGTAAGAGGAACCGTGTTCCGTCGTTAGGGTTCATCATAACAGCGTTTCTATTGCAATCGCCCAAAAGGGTTCCCAGGCAGTCCAACAGAGCTCCAAACGGCCCAACAGGACCCAAGATGACCCGAGGAGAGCCCCATGACGGTCCAAAATGTTTCCAGAACGCCTCCCAAAGCATTCCAAATCGTGACGCGGTCGTTTAGTGAGACCGCGATTGGAAGCAGGGTGACCCGAGGAAGCCCTCAGAGGCCCCCTTAAGGCGCTCAGGAGGCCTCCAGAAGGCTCCAAGAAGCCTTCAATTATAAACTTTCCTGAGGCCCCTAAGGGGCTTTTCAAGATGGAGACTCCGCGAAAAAAGCTGAGGAAGATAGGGAAACATGTAACAAGTATGGCGAGAAGGAGTAAGAGGAAGAGGACTCATGCACGAAAGACAACGCATAGCTTCAGTACAACGACGATGTCGGAGAAGGCGACAAGGAGTTATCGCTAAACTGTCTGTTTCACCTTCCTGCCCTTCTGCTTGCACATCGAACTTCAAGGACCAAGCTGCACAGCGCGAAGCGCACATGCAGTCTTGTGTATGTACAGATATTTATATGTGTATACATATATATATATATATATATATTTATATATGTATATATATATATATGATCAAGAACCCCCCCCAATGCTAACGAGATCGCCCTCCTCCCCCGCTGGATGGGTACGCCCGGGAGCCTCGCGAGGGCCTCGCCAATGGGATCCCCCCCCCGCCAACCCCCCCTTGTGGTGGTCGAGGCGCTGTGGGCGTGGCGTGGTGGTGGGTACCTGTGGCCATCCCCCCTCCCCCTGTGGGTATGGGGTGATTCGGCGTCGTTGTCCTCGTCGTCGTCGTCGCCGTCGTCGCCGTCGTCGTCGTCGTCGTCGTCGTCGTCGTCGTCGTCGTCGACGTCGTCGTGGTCGTCGCCCGTCGGCGCATCCTCGTCGTCGTCGTCGCGCCCCCCCCATCCCATATGTGGGGGGGCTTGTGGAACCTTGGGACCGAGCCCATCTCGGGGGGGCGCCTGTGAACCCTGGGCCCGGGATCATAATTTCATGTCAGTATTTTTTACAGTCCAGGCGGGTGGGGAAGCCCGGTTCCCCCCCTAAACACAAGAACACGGACGAGCCAGGATCCGTTCCCCCGGGGACGTCCATGCAGGAGGTCCTCGGGATTTTCCGGGGCTCCTGGAAGCCCGGGGCTTAGGCAACGGGCCCAAACCAGTCAGGAGGGCGGCCGAACGGCCCCGCGAGGGCCCGAAGAGGCCCCAGATTCTGCAGACGCCCGAAGGCGATCTAAAGAAGATCATTGAGAGGCTTTTGAAACGCACCAGCGCATGAATTCCCCAATTGTTTTTGCATGATTTGGGGAATGCTCTGCTCTTCGGTCTTGCGGGCGTCCGAGGCCGCCCAGGATGCCCGTGAATAGCCCCAAATCCAACTGCTCAAATTACCAGCCTCGAACTTATCCCTATCCCTAAGACTGACACGCCCAAAGGCAATGCGCCCTCAAAAAATAAGGGAATCTCTAAGATTCGCATCGTGATGAGGAGATGCCCAGCATAGGGATAGGGATATGTTCCAGGCTGGTAATCAAAGAGGCTTCCAGGTTGCCCAAGAGATCCCCAAACGATGCCAGCTGGATCCCAAGATGCCCCGACGAGAGCCCCATGAAGGCCCTATATCACAGCGTGATCGGAAGCATTCCAAAGTGGTAACCTGGCCGATCAGGGAGACCGCGGTTGGAAACAGGGTGACCCGAGGAAGTCCCCAGAAGGCTCTAGGAAGCTTCCAGAGGGCCTCCAGAAGGCTCCTAGAAGCCCTTGATTACAAACTGTCGTGGGACCCCTTAAAGGGGCTCTCCAAGATGGAGCCTCCGCGAAAGGAACTGAGGAGGCCGAGAAAGAAATTGCAGGATAGGGCTGAGAAGAAACATGAGTCTTGGGCCATCTTAATGCCATCTTCGGCCGTCTTGGTGGGCCCCTGGCCCGTCCGACGCGCCGTCGGAAGCCGTTTGGGGGAGCCGACTTGGGGCCCTCTTGGAATGCTCCAGGGCCGTCTTGGAGGCCATCTTGGGCGTCTTAAAAACTTCCTGGGCCGTCTTTGGGGCCTCATGGGGCCGTCTTGGGGGCCTCTTTGGCCGTTCTGGGGCCATCTTGGAGGCATCTTGGGCGATCTTTGGGGGCTCTTAGGCCGTATCGGGCCGTCGGAAGGCCGAAAAGAAGCACATGTCAACATCCTTCAAACACCTATGGAACATCAGTGTTGTTGGCTTTTTTTCTGGCCTTCCTGGAGGCTCTCTTGGCGGCCTCTTTGGCCGTCTTCGGCCAGCTTCGAGCCAACTTCGGTCATCTTGGTGGGCTCCTGGCCTGTCTGACGCCGTCGGAAGCCGTTTGGGGGGCCTGTCTGGGCCGACTTGGGGCCCTTTTGGGGTGCTCCAGCGCCGTCTTTGAGGCCATCTTGGGCGTCTCGGAGGCCTCTTGGGTCGTCTTTGTTCCCTCTTGGGGCCGTCTTGGGGGCCTCTTGGGCCGTGGGGCCCTCTTGGAGCCCTCTTGGGCGATCTTTGGGCGATCTTGGGGGCCTCTGGGGCCGTCTTGAGCCGTCGGAATGCGGAGAAGAAGCGAATGCCCAAATCCTTCAAAAAGACATGTGGAAAATCAATGATTTTGGCCCCTTCGTGCCCTCCTGGAGGACCTCTTGGAGGCCTCTTGGGCCGCCCTGGAGGCCTCTTGGGGGCCTGTTGGGCCGTCTTGGACTCTCTTGGGCCGTCTTGGAGGCCATCTTGGACCATCTTGGAGGCCATCTTGGGCCAACGTGGCCATCTTGACGCCATCCTGAGCCATCTTGGAGGATGTTGTTGCTGATTGAGCACATTCCAGGGACCCCGGCGAGACGCGCGGGAGGCCCAGGGGAGCTCTTTTGGAAAAGAACCAAAACGAAAACCGAGAGGGTTCAGCAGGCCAGGCACCCCTGTGATAAATCAACAGGGGGCGGCGGATCGAAGACGCCGACGGCGAATCACCGCCGGCCCCTGCCTTCTTGGAAGCGCCTTTGTGGCCGACAGCTGGGCCAGAGCTTGGCCAAGCTATCGGGCAAGTTGTTCCCCGAGTCGGTTTGGAAGACTTCGGGGAACGCAGGGGGGAGCAAGAAGCGGAGGAGGGGGATGATACGGAAAAATAAGGAGGAGGAGGCGTCTTAGGCGCCTCTTGGGGCATTCTTGGAGCCTCCCTGGAGCTTCCTTGGGGCCTCTTGGAAGGTTGTTGGGTGCCTTTGGGGGCTTCTTGGGGGCTTCTTTGGCCGCTTGTCTGACGACGTCGGAAGCCGTCTTGGGGGCCTGTCTGGGTCGTCTTGGTCCCTCTTGGGGCATATCAGGGGTTCTTCGAGGCCATCTTGGGCGTCTTCGAGGCCTCTTGGGCAGTTTTGGGGCCCTCTTGGGGCCGTCTTGATAGCCTTTTGGGCCGTCATGGGCCTTCTTGGAGCCCTCTTGGGCGATCTTGGGGGCCTCTTGCGCCGTCTTGAGCCGTCGGAATCCCGAGAAGAAGCAAATACTAACATCTTTCAAAACCGTAGGACAATCCGTGATTTTGGCCTCTTCGTGCCCTCCTGGAAAAAACCCTGGGCGGCTTTCGGACCATTTTGGAGGCGTCTTGGGGGCCTCTTGGGCCTTCTTGGGCCATCTGGAGGCCATCTTAGGCCGTCTTAGGTGCATCTTGGGCCGTCTTGGTGGCATCTTGGGGCCATCTTTGCCGTCTTGGAGGCCATTTTGAGCGTCTTGGAGGCCTCTTGGGCCGTCTTGGGACCGTCTTGGGGGCCTCTTGTGCCGTCATGTGGCCATCTTGGAGGCCTCTTGGGCGATCTTGGGGGCCTCTGGGGCCGTCTTGAGCCGTCGGAATGCCGAAAAGAAGCAAATGCCAAAACCCTTCAACAACGTAAGGACAATCAATGATTTTGGGCTCTTCGTGCCCTCCTGGAGGACCTCTTGGAGGCCTCTTGGGCCATCTTGGAAACCTCTTGGGGGGCTCTTGGGACGTCTTCGGCCATCTGGAGGCCATCTCAGGCCGTCTTGGGTGCATCTTGGGCCGTGTTGGAGGCATCTTGGGGCCACCTTAGCCGTCTTGGAGGCCATCTTGAGCGTCTTGGAGGCCTCTTGAGCCGACTTGGGGCCCTCTTGGGGTATCTTGGGGCCCTCTTGGGCCGTCATGGGGCCATCTTGGAGACCTCTTGGGCGATCTTGGGGCGATCTTTGGGGCCTCTTGGGCCGTCGGAAGGCCGAAAAATGCTTCAAAAACGTATGATATGCATGATTTTGGCCTCTTCGGTCCTTCCTGGAGGATCTCTTGGAGGCCTCTTGGGCTGCCTTGGAGACCTCTTAAGGGGCTCTTGGGCATTCTTGGGCCATCTTGAGGCTATCTTAGGCAGTCTTGGGTGCATCTTGGGCCGCCTTGGAGGCATCTCGGGGCCATCCTAGCCGTCTTGGAGGCCATCTTGGCCGTCTTGGAAGCATCTTGGAGGCCATCTTGGGCCGTCTTGGAGCCGTGTGGAGAGAAACAACCTCTGCAACCACCTCTGGGCAACCCTCCCGGGACCCCTGCGGGACGCGCGGGAGCCCCGGGGGGACTTCTTTTGGAACAGGACCCAAACCAAAACCGAAATCGTGTAGCACGCCAGGCACCCCTGTGATAGATCAACAGGGGGCGGCGGATCGAAGACGCCTACGGCGAATCACCGCCGCCCCCTGCTCCTGTGGAAGCGCCTCTGTGGCCGACAGCTGGGCCAGAGCTCAGCGAAGCTATCGGACCATGTTTTCCCCGAGTTGGTTTTGAGAGCCTTCGGGGAGCACGTGTGAGAGGATAGAGCCGACAGTTGGGCTAGAGCTTGGCTTAGATATCTGACCATGTGTGTCCCGAGTCGGTTTGGAAAGGCTTCGTGGAACGCGTGGGGGAGCAAGAAGAGTTGGAGGGGGAGCATCTTGGGCCGTCTTGGAGGCATTTGGGGGCCATCTTAGCCGTCTTGGAGGCCATCTTGGCCGTCTTGGAGGCATCTTGGAGGCCGTATTGGGCCATCTTGGACGTCTTGGAGCCCATCGTGGCCGTCTTGGAGCCCTCTTGGATCGTCTTGGGGCCCTCTTGGGGGCCTCTAGGGCCGTCATGGGGCCGTCTTGGAGGCCTGTTGGGCGATGTTGGGGCGATCTTGGGGGCCTCTTGGGCAGTCTTGGGCCGTCGGAAAGCCTGAAAGGCGGAAATGGCCAAATCTTAGAAAAACCTTAGGAATATTAATGATTTTGGCCTCTTGGGGCCTTCCTGGAGGACCTCTTGGAGGCCTCTTGGGCCGTCTTGGAGGCCTCTTGGGGGCCTTTTGGGCCGTCTTGGGCCAGCTTGAGGCCATCGTAGGCCGTCTTGGGTGCATCTTGGGCCGTCTTGGAGGCATCTTGGGTCCACCTTAGCCGTTTTGGAGGCCATCTTGGAGCCATCTGGGGCAGGGAAGCCCACGGGAACCACCTCCGGAAGAGGCTGGAAGAGCCTCCCGGAACCCCAGCGGGACGCGCCGAAGGTCCAGGGGGAGTTCTTTTGGAAAAAGAACCAAACACCCCTGCGATGAATTGACAGGGGGCGTCGGATCGAAGACGCCTACGGCGAATCACCGCCGCCCCCTGCCTTTGTGGAAGCGCCTATGTGGCCGAACGTTGAGGCCAGACCTGCCAAGCCATCGGACCATGTGTTCCCCGAATCGGTTTGGAAAGCCTTCGGGGAACACGTGAGCGTCTTGATGGTCATCGTCGCCGTCTTGGAGGCCTCTTGGGCGATCTTTCGGCGATCTTTGGGGGCTCTTGGGCCGTGTCGGGCCGTCGGAAGGCCGAAAAAAGGGAAATGCCCAAATCCATCAAAAACCTTTGGAAAATCAGTGATTTTGGCATCTTTTGGCCTTCCTGGAGGCCCTCTTGGGGGCCTCTTGGGCCCTTTTGGGCCAGCTTCGAGCGAACTTCGGCCATCTTGGTGGGTTCCTGGCACGTCTGACGCCGTCGGGAGCCGTTTTGGGGGCCTTTCTGGGCCAACGGGGGACCCTCTTGGGGCGCTCCAGGGCCGTCTTGGAGGCCATCTTGGGCGTCTTGGAGGCCATCTTGGGCGTGTTGGAGGCCTCTTGGGCCCTCTTGGGGCCCTCTAGGGGCCATCTTGGAGGCCACTTGGGCCATCAGGGGGCTCTCTTGGGGGCCTCTTGGGCGATCTTGGGGGCTTCTTGGGCCGTCTTGAGCCGTCGGAGAGCCGAAAAGGCGCAAATGCCAAAATCCTTCAAAAACCAAGGGAAAATCAATGATTTTGGCCTCTTCGGACTCTCCTGGAGGACCTCTTGGAGGCCTCTTGGGCCGTCTGGGAGGCCTCTGGGGGGCCTCTTGGGCCGTCTTGGGCCGTCTTGGACTCTCTTGGGCCGTCCTGGAGGCCGTCTTGGACCATCTCGGGCGGACTTGGAGGCCATCTTGGGCCATCTTCGCGATTTGTTGAGGATGTCCCGAGCGAAACGGCCGTTTTTGGGCACGGTGGCGGGACGGGCCGGAGCCCACTGGGGAGTTCTTTTGGAAAAAGAACCAAAACCAAAACCTGAAACGTCCAGCACGCCGTGCACCCCTGCAAGCAGGGGGCGGCGGATATAGTGGTCTTCGGCGCATCCCGCCACCGTGCCTTGGTTGTGGGTTGGAGGCCTCATGGATGCTCATTTGGATCTCGTGGGGGGCCTCTCGGGGGCCTCTTGGGGGCAGTTTTGAAGCCAGTTGGGGGCAGCTTGGGCGCCATTTGGGATCTTTTCGAGGGGCCTCTAGGGGTCCTCGTGGGGCCTCTACGTGGCCTCTTCGGCTCTCTTGGGGTTCTCTTGGGGCCTTCTGGGGGCCTTCGGGGCGGAAGGCTTGACTTTTGGGCCCCTCTTGGGGCCGTCTTGGGGCCCCATTGGGCGCTTTCGGGTCCCTGTTCAGCCAGTTGTGGGGCCCTCTTGGACAGTTTGGGGGCCTTTTGGGGGGGCCTCTTGGGCCGTCTTGTGGCGCTATTCTGGGCCTCTGGGGCCATCTTAGAGCGTCAGAAGCCTGGAAACGCGAGAACGCGACCATATTTGAAACACACACACACACACACACACAAGGAACATAGATTACGTTTGCCTCGTTGGGCCCCCCTTGGGGTCTTGGAGCGCTCTTAGGGTTTCTTCGGGGCCTCTTGGGCCGTCTTGAGGCCATCATGGGCGTCGTGGAGCGGTTTTGGGCGTTGTCGTGGCGGCCTCTTGGGCCCTCTTTGGCGTTTTCTGTGGCCTTTTTGGTACGTGTTGGGGCCTCTTGCCTTCTGGAAAAGTCATGCGGGCCAGCCCAAGACTGCGCGGGACCGCCCAGGAAATGGGAGATGTTGGTGCTTTTGCCCTTATAATACTATTATACCAAGGTCCAGGGGACATAGAACAGCGGACAGATAAGGACCTGGAAAAATCTCCATTTTGCGCCTTGCGGCCCGGTGTGTGTATATATATATATGTATGTATATATATATACATATATATATATGTATGTAGATGCATGTATGTCAGTAGGTGCATGTGTGTATTATACGCCGTGTATGTATAGGTGTTTGTATTTGTGGATGGATATACGGGTGTACGTATGGATATGTATGTATGTATGCATGTCTGTATGTATGTATGTATGTATGTATGTATGTATGTATGTATGTATGTATATGTGTATGCATACATGCATGCATGCATGCATGCATGCATGCATGTATGCATGTATACATATATGCATGTATGCATGTATGCATGTATGCATGTATGCATGTATGGATGTATGGATGTATGCATGCATGCATGTATGTATGTATATATGTATGCATGTATGTATGTATGTATATATGTATGTATGTATGTATACATGTATGATTGTATACATGTATGTATGTGTGTATGTATGCATGTCTGTCTGTCTGTCTGTCTGTCTGTCTGTCTGTCTGTCTGTCTGCCTGTCTGTGTGGCTGTCTGTCTGTCTGTCTGTCTGTCTGTATGTATGTATGTATGTATGTATGTATGTATGTATGCATATATGGATGTATATAGACGTTGTATAGACGATGTATAGACGATAGTGTGCATGTATGTATGTAGGCATGCATGTGTGTGCACGTATGTATGTGGAGAGCCCTTCCTGCACTCTCCTCTGTCTCATGCCCCTTCCCCTTTCCCTCCCATTCGTCCAACCTCCATCCTTTCCTGCCATCAGGCCTCTCTTCCTGTTTCTCCTGCTCCTGCTCCTGCTCCTGCTCCTGCTCCTCCTCCCTCTCCTCGTCCTCCTCCTCCCTTTCTTCCTCCTCTTCCTCCTTTTCCTCCTCTTCCTCCTCCTCCTCCTCCTCCCTCCTCCTCCTCCTCCTCCTCCTCCTCCTCCTCCTCCTCCTCCTCCTCCCCCCTGTCCGCCTCTCGATCCTTCCCCTCCCGATCTCCTCGCCCCGGAGCGCGCCAGCACCTGCCCCCCACACAGTGACAGCCCCGTGGCCGCGGCACCCGGGGGCGATCGGACTCCCAGCCCCGGGGCGGCCGTTCGCGCTCTGCATCCACGCGGAGCAGCGTTGGGAGTACAGAGGCCAGCGGGGCCGAATGAGGGCTTCCCCTTCTGTTCCCCTGGTCGTCCCCCTCAGCTTCCCTCCTCCCCGCCCCCCCCCCTTCCTGCTTCCCCTGCCTCCCCCTTCCATCCTCCTCCCAGTCCCCCTCCTCATCCTCCTCGTCCTCCTCCTCCTCCTCTTCCTCCTCCTCCTCCCCCTTTTCCCTCCTCCTCCTCCTCCTTTCTCCTCCTCCTCCATCTCCTCCTCCTCCTCCTCCTCCTATTCCTCCTCCTCATCCTCCTCCTCCTCCCCCTATCCTCCTCCCCGTCCCCTCCTCTTCCTCCTCCTCCCTCCTCCTCCTCCTCCTCCCCTCCGTCTGCTCCTCCCCCTCCTCCTCCTCCTCCTCCTCCTCCTCCTCCTCCTCCTCCTCCTTCTCCGCCTCCTTCCCCCCCTCCTCCTCCTCCTCCCTCCTCCTCCTCCCTCCTCCTCCTCCTCCTCCTCCTCCTCCTCCTCTTCCTCCTTCTCCCCCCACCTCCTGCATCTTCCATCTTACTCCTCCCCCCCCTCCTCCTTCTCCTCCTCCTCCTCGACCTCCACCTCCTCCTCCTCCTCCTCCCCTCCTCCTTCGTCTCCTCCTCCTTCTTCTCCTCCTTCCTCCTCTTTCTCCTCCTTCTGCTCCTCCTCCTCCTCCCGCTCCGCCCCCTCCTCCTCCTCCTCCTCTCCTCCTCATCCTCCTTCTCCTCCTCCTCCTCCTCCTCCCCTCCTCCCTCCTCCTCTCGTCCTCTCCCTTTCCTCCTCCTGCTCCTCCTCCTCCTCCTCCTCTCTTTCTCCTCTCCTCCCTCCACCTCCTCCTCCTCCTCCTCCCCTCCTCCTCGACCTCCTCCTCCTCCTCCTCCCCCCTCCTCCGACCTCCGTTATCCTCCCCCCTCCTCCCCCCTGGACCTCCTGCCCCCCCCCCCTCCGCCCGCCACTCCGACCACTCCCTCCATTCAAGTGCGCGCGCATTAGCGCCCGGGCGAGAGCATCCGCCGACGCAGACGTTCGCACGCTTCAGCACGGGTGGGTTTTTATACTTCGGAGAACAAAGCATGGCAAAGGCATACACTTTCGACGGTCCGCGCGGATCTCTTGGATCGGCGTTGGGGCCCCATTGGCACCGCTTCTGGCGCCAGCGGGCCGCTGACAGCTCATGGTTTTGCTGTTTTATTTTCCTCTTAGTGATTTTGACGACTCAAGTTCGACCCTGCGCTCTTCGGTGGCCGCCGCACGCGCTTCCCAAGGGAACGGGGCCAGGGCGCCTCTTGCTCGTGCCCCTTTGTTTGGTCTTCGCCGTCGCCGTCGGCCCCCTTTCGTCGTCGTCGTCCCCCTGGTTGCGCTTGGGTGTCGGGGCCCCTGTGCAGGCGGCGAGCCTGGGGGGAAATGAGAAAGGGGCGGACCTTCTCAGAAGGCTCGGGAGGCCTCGGGCCTTCTGAGAAGTCGTCAGAGACTTTCCCGAAGACAGGCGGCTGCTCAGATGGCGCGAGGGCTCCTGAGAAGCCCCGGCGCCTTCTGCGAGATGAAAAGGCCTGCCGCCTCTCGCTCCCTCCTGGGGCCCGCCGCCGCCTCTGTCGATCCCCGAGCAATTACCCCGGGTCGTCGTCGTCGTCGTCGTCGTCGCCTGTCGTCCTCGTCCCACTCGTCGTCGTCCTCTGGCCGCGGCAGGGGGTCCAGATCGTCTGGGGGATCGTGGCTCCGCGGCGCGCCGCTCGCCGGCAGACCTGCGGGCGGCGCCGGCGCCCCCCCGCTGCGAGATTGGGGTCCTGCTGCCCTCCCTCCGCCCGCCCTGGCGGGGGGGCGCGCCGGGCGCGACGCCACCGCCAAGGGGCGACCCACACTCACGACGGCCAGCCCGCACAGCAAGAGTCATTGTCGGGCATGCCCCTCAACAGGAGGAAGACTCGAGAATAGTGAAAAGTTAGCCCGGGGACGATGTTTTCGCTGTCGTTGGTCGTGTTTGTTGGAGGGTGAAAGAGGGGGTCTGCAACAGGGGGTCTTCAATGGGGGCTGAATGGCCCATGTATGCTCAATGTATCGCTCATGTATGTGATCGGGTACGATTGGCATCCAATGCTGGCGGTCATTGGTGGCCAGTCATTCGTGCCCGCGCGTTGCCCGCGCGGGCACACGCGCCGTCCATCCATTATCGTTCATGCGTGCGGGCGTTCTTGCATATTGCGCGTGGGTCGGCGAAGTGGAGTGCAAGTGTGTCTTGATTGTGCGGTTGATGATCGCGTATGTTCCCAAACGATGACTTCTCGACCCCCAAGACAGATTTGGAATGGGCCCCGCGATTCTCCTAAAATGTGAATTCACATTTTCCTTTTTCCCAAAATGTGAATTCACGTGTTCCTTTTTCCCAAAATGTGAATTCACATTCTGGCCCCTTCATAAAGAATCCTACACAAAAGTCCAAAATGTGAATTCACATTTTCCTTTTTCCCAAAATGTGAATTCACATTTTCCTTTTTCCCAAAGTGTGAATTCAGATTTTGCTTTTCCCCACAATGTGAATTCACATTTTGCCCTGGCCTTCAAGATCCCCAAAACTGAGGCGCAGTGTTCCGCATGCCAGATTGGCTGGGCAGATTTCGACACTCACCCGACCGCTTTCGTGTGTTCCAGCCTGTTCTTGTTGCGCCCTTAGCGCACGTTGCCTTCGTCGCCTTTCCCGAGCCCCCCGCCCCCTTGCTTCGTTTCCCCATCAAATCTCGCGCGCGGGTGCAGGCGGGGGGCTTCAATTAGTTCCCCCGCCGAACACAGCAATCGAGGATGTATCGCCCATTCATGACTTTAAAAAACATCATTGCCGGGACCCTGCGCCCGACCCCCACTTTCACCCTCCAAGTTTGAGCATCGTTTGGCTCTCTCTCATTTGTCTTGCAAGATCCGCCTGTAGGAGGACATGCCCGACCCAAGCATAGCAAGAATGAGCGATGTTCCAAGGTTACCCTTGCACGCGCTCTCTGGCCGCGACCTCGCCTGTCGACGTGCCGTTTTCTAGGGCTCTTGCGTCCTGATCGTGCGTCCTTCTTGTACGGGTTGACTGTAACATCGCTGCGCGTCCGATGTGGGCTCTAGGAATCGCTTGGTGACGGGACAGGACCCCAGGCCCCCCATCTCCGCTACATCCTCCCGCCAGGCGCCGCTACAGTAGAAAAGACGGCTGCGCCTTCAATCTGGGGAGGGCAAGCCAGCCAGACCCGATCATCGGCGTTTTTCTTTCTATACCGCCCGTGGCGTTTACTGAACCGCCTTGCCCTGTTCGATTCCTTCCATGCATGCGTTTACTGAACGGCTTCGCGTGTCGGTGCGATCTGTTGTGAGGGTGGACCTGTGGGGGCGCACCTGTGGGGGCGCGCCTGGGCGAGCTTCCAGCCCGACGACCTCAACGACGTCCACAAGGTGAAGGCGCACGCCACGGCCTCGGGTGTGTCGGGGGCGGAAAAGAGGGGGGGGACGACTGTGGGGGGGGGGGGTAACCATGGCGTGGGCCATGATAGTTCCCCGGATGTCACGGCGCCTCTCTTCTTGTTTCCTTACGCCGCTGGCCCCCCCGCTGGGCCGCGCACGTGCCGACGGTCATGATTGACACCCCCCCCTCCTGGACACCCCCCTCTTTTCGGAGGCCTGGAAATTGGCACCAACACCAAGACAGGGGGTTGCCTCCACAGGGGGAAGGTGATCCTAGATTTTCGGTGTTGGTGGTAATAGTTCGGCCACCTTGGAAGCCAGAATATTACCACCATCGCCGAGATCGGGATCTTCTTCCCTCGGTGGAGGCAAACCGCCGAAATTGGTGTTGGTGTCAATCTCTGGGCCTTCAGTCTTTGGCCGCTCCCGAAGGTGGATGCCGGGCGCACCTCGTCGGCGGACAGGCGGGCCCACCCTGCACGCCGACGCCCTCGCGAAGGCGGGTGCCGAGCTCCACGGCCTCGGCCTTTGGTGTGGGCTCCACGCCACTGCGGAGGCGCAGCGTCGCCGTGCAGCCCTCGGTGTTCGCTTGCCCCACCCCGTTACTCGATGTAGGCCCTTGCCGCCGCGCAGGGCCTCCCGCGCTGCGGGGGTCGGGCGGAGCTGGGGTAGCCCCGCGCGCTGCGCGTCCTGTGCTGTCTTGGAGGCTGGGCGCTGGAGTGGCCAGGCGCACGCTGCAGCCGCTGGCGCGCCGGCGCCCGACGCAGACCACGGCGTCCTGGCGGGGGCCAGGGAGTCACAGCACGGCGCAGACCACGGGGATCGAGCCAGCTTCTGCGGCGCCGCCCGCCGTGGGCCCTGACGCCGTGCGCGTGCCTGCCGCTGCGATTCTAGAGCTCGATTGGCCCCACGATTGGCGCAGTGACGGCAGCTGCGCATTTCGAATCGCAGGGCGCAGGCAGGTCAAAACGACCGTCACGCAATCGCCCGAGCGCACTCTTTCTCTTTTGCTTCAGATGTGGATGGGGGTCTCGCAGGGGCCAACCCGGGGAAGGTCCTGCAAGGGCCGAGCCTTGGAGCGCAGGCTGGCCACGGAGCTCAGGAGCAGCTCCGCCGGGTGGCCAAACGGGAATACCCCCATCATAGGACCAACCGCAAACACTTCAGGAGGGAAAGAAACACACAGACACAATCAATCGTCGATTCCCCCGAAAATATGGGAAAACATGGGAAGTGGGGGGGGGAAGACAAAAACCCAGGAAATATGGGAAAATGGTGTGTATTTATTTGTGTGTCTTGGGGCCCCTTCAACACTGGACGCCTCGAGGTGCCAACCGCGCCCCCGCGCGACGACCGACTTCGTCTTGCAGCGCTCCTTCTGGGCCAAGGGCGCGCCGAGAACCGAATCGTCCGCGGGGCCGTGGAGACAGAGCCCGCCCGCGGCCACAGTGCCGGCGGGCGCAGCCTCCCGCGCCAACCGCCCACTCGAGAGTACATTCTGTCTCGTTTCGGGCTTCGTCGGGAGGCCGAGGGGGCTGGGTGGCTGCGCTCGGGGCGCGCCGGCGCGAGAAGGGGACTTCTCCGCCGTCGGATGCAGAATCCGCGGGTTCGGGCTCTGAAGAGGGAGCCTTTCGAGACATCGTTTGTTTTCTGGCCGTGGACGGCCCGCCGAGGCGCATTCGTAGTAGTCCTGTTCCTCCTCCTCCTCCTCCTCCTCCTCCTCCTCCTCCTCCTCCTCCCTCCTCCTGCTCCTCCTCCTCCTGCTCCTCCTACTCCTCCTCCTCCTCCTCCTCCTCCTCCTCTCTCCTGCTCCTCCTCCTCCTCCTGCTCCTCCTCCTTCTCCTCCTCCTCCTCCTCCTCCTCATCCTCCTCCTCCTCCTTCCTCCTCCCTCCTCCCTCCTCCGAGGCCAGGCGAGGGCCCCCGAGGCCGAAAATTGCCAAAAACCGCTCCCGTTTTTTTTTTGTTGTTACGACGCGATCCTGCATGGGCCTCCGTCCCTTCCTCCCCTCCCTGAGGAGGAGGAGGAGGAGGAGGAGGAGGAGGAGGAGAAGGAGGGAGGAGGAGGGAGGAGAGGAGGAGGAGGAGAGGAGGAGAGGAGGAGGAGGCGGAGGGAGGAGGGCGGAGGAGGAGGAGGAGGAGGAGGAGGAGGGAGGAGGAGAAGGGAGGAGGGAGGAGGGAGGAGGAGGAGGATGCTCCACTCTCCCCCCCGTGCCCGTGCTCCTGCCCGCCCCCTCGCGGCCGGGCGTCGGGCGGTGACCTCCGGGGCCGGCCACCCTCTCTGACGCGCCCCCCCCCCCCGCCCGCGGGGGGCGGAGGACGACGCCTGTGCACTCGATGCTCGCTTCGGGGACCTTCCTGGAGCCCACCTAACGGATCTGTTCGACCCAAGTTCGACTCAAGTTCGACTCAAGTTCGACTTCGAGTTCGACTCAGGTTCGACTCAGGTTCGACTCAGGTTCGACTCAGGGTCGACCCAAATCGACTGACGTTCGACGCAGCTTCGACGCACGAGTGGGGCGAGTGGCTCCAGGAAGGTCCCCAGAACGAGCATCCAATGTGCACATCCACCTCCCCCGACTGGGTTTGAGTCGGGCGTGTCGTGTCACCCTATACAGGAGGAATTGTTGAAGATGGCCAAAGTACAACTAGTCTGGGGACGAGCCTTCTACTATTGGTGCTGATGTTTGAAATATTGGTTGGGTATGTTTCGTGTTTTTTTTCCGAGATCGGCCTGTAGGGGGACACGCCCGACCTAAGACTGGGTCCGAGTAGATAGGCTCGGAGGATCACGCCGCATCGCCGACAGCGTTGGTGCGGGTCGATGTGGAGCCCGATTTTCTCCGAAACGACGTCGCCGATGCGACGGCGGTGCATCGACGATGCGGTGCGAACCTCCGACTCTGTCTGCTCCGACTCCATTTTGGAGGCCTCTACTGACATCCTCGCGTTATGACTGAGGGCGAGAACGAGGAGGAGGAGACGCATACTGAGGAGGAGGAGAAGGAGGAGGAGGAGGAGCAGGAGGAGGAGGATCACGAGGAGGAACAAGAGGACCAGGATGAGGCGGCTGAGGATGAGGAGGAGGACGAAGACATCGACGATATAGCATGGCACTAGCCTTACGACGACTCCTGAGGCCAGCGAGTCTCCTACGGGTCTAGCGAATACTGACCACCTACCCCCAGGCCGTCCTTGGGCGACGCGGCAGCACGACAGCAGCCTTTTTGTCGCTTGGCCCGCACGAGCTGATTGCAGCACCGTAGCTGAGCTGATGAAAGACACGAGTTGGCGCATGCCCCAGCTGTGTGCACCAGCCTGTTCCGAAGCCAGCGCCAACCCAATGTCGAGCACACTGGTCTTAGCCTTGTAGCTGTGGAGGTCCCTGCCACCCCTTTAGCATGAAGCTGATGATCCATGGTACGTTCCTTTCGCGTCGCCCCCCCCCGCTCGAACCATATGTTCGTGAGGCGCATCACAGCTGCTAACTGCCCACATTCTCAAACACCCCAGTCCCAGTAGGGGCTGGGGTCGTCGGGCCAGGTGTTGCTTCGCCGTCCTCACACTTCCTTTCCCATCTCGTGCCCGCTCGGCCCGTGCTCTTGACGCGCACCACACCTGCCACTGCCCACATCATCTCACCCATTCCAGTCCCAGCATGGACTTGGGTCGTCGCCGCTCTCCCACTCCAGGCCACTTCTCGCCGCACACACCCGTGATCAGGAGATGGATGAGGAGGTGCATCAGCCTTGGCAGCGACGAGAGGAGGAGGAGGAGGGGGAGGATGAGGAGGAGGAGGAGGAGGAGGAGGAGGAGGAGGAGGAGGAGAGATGAGGGTGAGAAGGGGGACGGAGAGGAGAAGAGGGAGCATGTGAGGAGGAGCCAGCAGCAGCCGGTCAAGCAGGTCGTCCCCCCCCCCTCCTCGTGCGGGTGGACAGAGGTTCGTGCGCCAAGATCAGCTCTGGCAGCGTCGCTGGCCCCATGGAGGGGAGCTGGGGCCCGGAGCGTTGCCCATCTTCTCAGTAGCTTTGCTGCTGGTCATGCGCACGGGGGGTAAGGGAGAAGGCTCGGATGAAGTGGACGGGAGGAGACATGAATGAGAGAGAGAGAGAGCGGCGGGGGAATTATTGCGGAGGGTGCGGCGCCGAGGGGCGGAGTGACGGAGGGAGGGATGCATGGAGGACGGCAGACGGGACAGGGAGGAGGTGGAGAGGGGGAGGGGAGCGGAGGATGACGAAGAGGGGGCTGGAAAGGGGGAGGAGGAGGACGAGGAGGAGGAGGAGGAAGAGGAGGAGGAGGCGGAGGAGTGAGATGTCGAAACGGGGGGGGTGCAAGGGAGCCCAGGGAGGAAAGGGAGGAGTGATCGGAGGATGCGGAGGAGGAGGAGGAAGAAGAGGAGGAGGAGGAGGAGGACAAGGAAACGTGTGAGTAAATAGAGAGAGAGAGGGACGGAGGGAGGGAGAGAGGAATACACACAAATGCGCGTGTATCTCTCTCTCTCTATATATATATATATATATACACATTCGTAT
This sequence comes from Prorocentrum cordatum, assembly GCA_963575745.1. Classification (NCBI taxonomy): domain Eukaryota; class Dinophyceae; order Prorocentrales; family Prorocentraceae; genus Prorocentrum; species Prorocentrum cordatum. The sequence goes on along the minus strand of CAUYUJ010011559.1, from coordinate 34,744 downwards.
AGCAATCCGCAGTTGGGGATAAGAGCCAGGGGGGGGGCGCGGGGTTGGGCGCGGGTTGGTCGCGGGCGGATAGCGGGCGGGTCGCGGGGTGGGTCGCGGGTGGGTCGCGGGTGGGTGGGTGGGCCGCAGGTGGGTCGCTGGTGAGTCGCGGTCGAGTCGGGGGTGGGACGCGGGTGGGTCGTGGGTGGGCCGCTGGCGGATCGCGTTTGTGTCGTGGGCCAGGTCGCGAGTGGGACGACGACAACAACAGTGATACTTTTACGATTGTTCGCTCTTATCTGCCCGCGTGCCATTGAACACAAGTGTCCCAGACTTGCGATACCCGGCCAAGATGGGGGGAGAAGGGTGGCGCACGAGAGAGATCAGGAGGAGGGGGCCAGGAACAGAACCCACGTCGCAGAAGCAGACGGGCAGATCGGGCGGTCAAACCCTAACGAGCGGGTCGTGAAGGAGGGCACAGGCGGCGAGGTTGAGCAGGCGGGTTGTTGAAGCGTGAGTCCTGCATGTATCGCGAGGAAGGCTCGGGCGATAGTGCGATTCCCAAGTAAATCGTGATAATGGCCATGGCGAGAGCGGGATTCTTGTGGGTCGAGGGCGCGGCGTCTGAATACACTGCAAGGAAGTACCACGCGAGAGCGCGATTCTTGCATACATTGCGAGGAAGTCCTGCGCAAGAGCGCGATTTGGTATGAATTATTTCCGGCGGGAGCCGCTGATGTTGTAACTCGCTTGCCAACGACACAATATGAGGTCCAATCTTTTCTCTTGCAATACATAAAATGCGATCGCTGGGAGGAGCACTTGCTTTTAAAAACCCACAATGGGCACCCAAGGGGGGCATCAACAACAATTATCTTTAGAAGTGACAGCATCAACAGGCGGCAACAACGCAACAACAATCTGCATCGCGTAACCCCAGTGCAGACCCGCATCAAGGGACAGCGAATGACCGTTCGTTTCCTCGTTCATACATACATACATATATGTACAGAAGAAGAGAGAGAGAGAGAGAGAGAGAGAGAGAGAGAGACGGGGGGGGGGGAGAGAGAGAGAGAGAGAGAGCAACTGAGATGGAGGGCTCACCAAACAAACTCAAAGGAGTGGAGAGAGAGAGAGAGAGAAAGAGAGAAAGGGGGAGAGAAAGAGAGAGAGAGAGAGATAACAAAGAGACAGAGAGAAGGGGGGAGAGAGAGAGAGAGATCTATACAACGGGGCACGAATCGAACATCTGAGTGAGAGGGATATCGAGAGATAGAGAGAGATAGGCATAGAGCTAGGGAACAGGAGAAAGAGAGAGAGAGAGAGAGAGACAAAGACATAACGCAGAGTGACACACACACACACACACGTATAGAGAGAGAGAGAGACGTGTAGAAAAAGAGGTATCCATATACACATATCTGTATGTACAGAGCGAGAGAGAGAGAGAGGAATTGAGGGTGCGAAGGCTGGAGGCGCAACTGTGTCTTGTGCTCGCGAACGCACTAGCGCACATTGCAGACACTCCCTATCTGCGACGCCCTCCCCCCGCAGACAGCTTCAGATGATACGGGTGGGCCGGGCCGGGAGGGGGATACCGCGCTTGGGTCGAATCCCAGCCAACGGTGCCGAACCCACCCAACAGATACAGATTCTAACCAGCGCGAAGTCTGAACGGATACCATTTCCAATCGGGCACGGTATCTCCCAGTTCACATCTGCGTGTGAGGCCTCACGCAGTATTGGGTAATTGTACAATGTTTTCACATGCTCCGATCTTTTCTGAAGATAGCATTGGCGCCAAGTATAGACCTGGTATTCGGCGGACAGCACATGCAAACCAATGCGACGTAATGCGAAGCATCGCAATGCAACTTTTATGCGAAGCAACGTGCACCCAACAACAACCATTTTTTTAATGCAGTCCGCAGTCCTGCTCCCCCTGTCCCACCTCGTTATTCCTCCTTTCTGCGTCTTCGTTCTCCGCCTCCTCCTTCTCCCCGCGCCTCCCTCTCCCCTCGTCCCTCCTCCCTGACCCTCTTCCCTACGTTCGCCTCGCCCTCCTTCGCCATGCCACCCTTCCTGTTCCTTCCCCCTCCCTCTCCTCACCAGCATCGCGAGTGCGTCGAACAACGTTTTTCCTTCGCTGAATGGCACCTGATCATCATCACCAGCACCTCGGCGAACAAATCATGCCATACGTTTGCCATTTCGGAGGTCCGCACGGATCTCTGGGATCGGCGCTGGACCCCCCTCCCCGGCGAGCGGAGCGCGCCGGGGGCGGCGCCCGAGGCGCCGCCGGGGGGCTCCAGAGTCGACCCGACAGATCCGCGCGGACCTCGGAAAGTTTATGACTATGTCGTCGCTCGTTCCCCAGGAGGAAAAGAAACACACAGACACAATTAATCCTCGATTCCCCAGAAAATATGGGAAAATATGGGAAGGGGGGGGGGTAGACAAAAACCCAGAAAATATGGGAAAATATGGGGGATCCTTTTATTTGTGTATATTTATTTGTGTGTCCCAGTTCCCCTTCAGTTCCCTGCATGGCACCCGATCATGGTCACCACCACCATCATCATCCCCCTTCTTGCCTGCTCGCCCCTCTTCGCTGAATCCGCGCGGGCCCCGGGAAATCTTATGACTGCGTCATCGCTCGTTCCCCTCGATGGCACGTGGTCAGCACCACCACCATCATCATCCCCTTCTTGCCTGCCCGCTCCCTCTTGCCTGATCCCCCACCAGCATCACCTCCACCTCATCGTTTCGGACACAGCTCTCGGGAGGTCCAATTCTGTTTTTGCCCTGGTCCGAAATCCGGCCTAATCCCGCTGGATCTGGCTTCATCCCGCAACATCCGGCTCAACCTCGCCTAGTCCGGCTTAATCTCGCTTTATCCGAGGCCCAAGCTGGCGTAACAGCCCCCCACTGGGGCCTAGTCCTCCTTCATCTTTCCGACGAAGACCTCCCAGCAGCTGCCTCCTAACATCATCACCACCACCACCGCCTTCCCCGATCGTCACCACAACCTCTTGCCTTCTCGACTCCTCTTCGCCTCCGCGGGGCCGCCCCGTGGGCGGCAGGCTGGCGGCGTCGTGCTGGGCGGCGGCGCGGCCGCGGCCGGGTTTGCGGTGTACAGGGTCTGGCTTCTGCGCCAGGCGGCTGCAGCCCAGGCCGCCGCCCGGGCCCCGTCTCTTTTTGTCCACGGTAGGTTCGCGTCGTGTCGGCCCTCGTCGACCCCGCCGCGGGCGTTCAAGGCTGAAGGCCGCCAGTGGCCCAGAGTCGACCAACATGAAACGATTGGGCGATCGAAGAGCCGCCGATCCTGCAAGGTCGAACGATCCACGCGGCGTCAGAAACCATCGCCGGGTCGTCGCGACACGAACCTGCCGTGTGTTGGTGGTGGGCGAGGGGGGGAGTGAGAAGGAGAAGGCATTCTCAGAGGGTGGCCGGGCTTCTTGGAAGCCCTTGCGCCTTCCTAGAAGTCCGTTGTGTCTCCCAGGAGGGCTTAGAGAACACTTCTCTCCTCAGGCCCGGGGACTTCCCAGCCTCCTGAGAAGGGCCGCCCCGTCCCACTTCCCCCCCTCGCTCGCCGGCGATGTTGTTGCCTTGTTCCCAATATCTTTCTCTTTTTTTTGTTTTTTTTGTTTCTCTCTCTCTCTCTCTCTTTCTTTATCTCTCTCTCTCTCTCTCTGTTTCTCTTTCTCTCTCTCTCTCATTTTGTTTCTCTTTCTCTTTCTCTTGTTGTTTGTCTTTCTTTTTGTCGCTCCCTCTCTCTCTCTCTCTTCGTTTCTGTTTATCCCTCTCTATATTTTTTGTTTCTCTCTCTCTCTCTCTCTCTTTCCCTGTGATTTGTTCAAGAGGCCTCTCTCGCCGACCCCCCCCCCCCCGCAAGCAGCGAACTCGTGGAGGGGCCGCGCCATCGTGCCCGGCCCGTGGGTCGGAGGCCTGCGGGTCAGCGGGCTCGCGGGCCTGTGGCTCAAGAGCCGAGCCATGCGTCAATGAGTTTCTCGCGTCAGGAGCTTCTCTCTCTCTCTCTTCTTCTTCTTCTTCTTCTTCTTCTTCTCGCTCTCCGATCTTGGCATTGCTCGGGCGTGTGCGTTTTTCCTTCGGCGAGGGCCATCGAGGAGCATCCTTGATCATTTGGCGAAAAAAACACGCACGAAACTGTAAAAAAACAGGGAATGGACGTCCGAGCGATGGCGAGCGATCGGCGCGGGCCCTCGCACCCCCCCTCCCCCACCCCCCCACGGAGTAGATTTTGGCTGTCTTTGGCGCCTGCTTCGAGCAGGTGGGGCCTCCCCCATGGGGCGCACTTTTGCAAACACTCGCACTAAGCGGAGGTCCAGAGCCAGACCCCCCCCCTCCCCGCCTTCCACCCAATGTCGATGTGCCGAATAGGGGAACGTTCGCCTCTCCCTCTCTATACTCTTGGCGCTGCGCGTATCCCCACCAGACCATCCCCAGGAGCGATTGCCATCCGCCCTCCTGGGTGCCGGCTTTCCCTGGTCGGCCTCGCCGTTCGCCCAGGGCGCGCTGCTCGCCCCTCGGGGGGCTCGCCGTTGGGCCCTCGGCTGGCTGGTGCCGCGCCGCGTGCCGCTCGCGCGTTCCCCCCGCGCCGGGCGTGCTCGCCCCCACGTGCTTGGCGATGCTGCTGCCCTGCACCCAGCCGTCGCTGTCGGTGCTGCCTGCGCCGCCTTTCCGCCCTCCCTCCACTGGCGGTCCGGTACTTCCGTCGAGCGCCTGCACCCTGCACGTTCGCCTTCCTCGACTTCGCGGCCGTGGTCTTCGTCTTCCTCGTGGGCGTGGTCTTGTCCGTCGAGTCGTTGGGCATCAGTTGCTCCGCCATTTTGGCGCTGCGCGCTGGCCAGTCTCTCCTGGTCTTCCACGGCTTCGGCGTGTTCGACCTGTCCTTTTGCGTCTTGATCCTGTGCTTCAGCGTCTTACTCGCCCCCTGAGCTGCAGAGTACTTCGCTCCTGTCACTCGCGGTTAGTTTAGGGTTTGGCCCGGCTGTATCGTCACTTTCGGCGCGCGGTCGTACCGCATGCGGTCGCGACCAAAAAAGTATCCACGCCAGACCATCCCCTGGAGCGATTGCCAGTCGAGTTGCCCCGATCGGGGAAGTGTGGGATCGTGCAGTGCAACAGGGCTGAGTCAGCCGCCCAAGCTCGGAATCGACCTGCGCACATCCAGGAGTGGAAGTGCTGAGCCTGCCGCCGAAGACGGAGGTGGAGGATCACTTGTTTTGGAAGGTTTGGGGGCTTTGGGGGACTCGTGGGGCCATCTTTGCCGGCGTCGATCAATGAAGGGAGGCCCTTGGTCAGACTGGCCTGGCAGAGCCCGAGCCAGCGCCTCGCGGAACCCTCCTGTGGTGCTTTTGGGCGCTCCTGGGGCCGCATCGGGCTGATGCCGGGCCCATCATGGGGATCTCTGGGGCGATCGGCCCAGATGTCTTCCAGAGGCGGGACAACGGTTCAGTGGGGTCCTATGCCAAGAAACGCCCTGCTCGGTTCCGGGGTGCCCTGGGTTTCTTGGGTTTCGACGGTTTTGCGATGGAAAGCGCGACGTTCCCACGCCAAAAGTGAATGGACGCCTTGGGGTCTCAGGGTTGGGTTTTTTGGTAGAAAGTTTCTTGTGGTCGGGACCCCACTGTAAACCTAGACGCGCTGAACAGAGGCTCAAATGTATGTCGGCGGCGCCCGGTGCGGAGCGAAAACTCCCCCGCGCCCAGAATCGCTCATCTTGGGGAGCTCGTCGTGCTGGCGGCACCGCCAGTGCGGGCTTGTACGAAATCCCAGGGATACACGACATTCCCAGGAAAACTTTGCAGGTAACGCCTGTGCGGGTCAATACGAACCCCCAGGGATTCCATGAACGATTGGGATGTTCGGAGGGGAGCGCATTCGCGCGGTCATCAATCGACATGGTTCTTCTGGATTTGGTCGTGAAACTTCCAGAATTTCCAATGAATCCTCCGAATCCTTCCAGGAATTCGTCAGAGATCTTCCGGGCCCATGTGCATCGTATCGTCGAGGGTCCGCAGTTTGTTGGAAATTTTCAGAATCCATCCCGAATTGATCTGGAATTCTTGAGGGATGCTAAGAATCGTTGTGTTTTGCCCGCAAGGAGACCCGCCCCCAACGCCCACAGGGAGACCCACCCTCCATGTTCAATGGGGGGGATCCCACCTCCTACTCCTACAGGGGCTAGATGCGACTGCGTGCGTAGAGGAGTTCGCGGGCCTCCTTGGGCGTCTCTACGTTTCTCCCCCCTCCTTCCCCCTCCTTCTCTGCCCCTCATCCCTTTACTTTTTCCCTTCGTCCCCCTCATCCCCCCCCCGTCGTCCCTGCTTTCCACACGACAGGTGTAAGCTTATACATATATATATACATATATATATATATATATATATACATATATATATATATCTACATATATATATATACATATGTGTGTGTATGTAGATGTGCGCTGGTCTATTCCCGACACCCCTGCTAAAATGGATTCGTCATTATGAAAAGTTTCTTCGCTTCTTCTCTCGATGCTCATATTTTCGAATGTAGTGCGCACGAGAAGCAGCTGTTGGCGCTGCGCAGAAAACTGCAGAACATAGACCGAACGACCCATGAACGATCACGATGTCGTGAACGCGTCCCCGAGCAAGCACTTGCCACAATGGCGATGCCTTGCGCCCACGCTGCCATGCGCACTGGCCACAACAATGTGTTCTTTCACGGCCCGCCGCTGGCAGAGGCTAGGCTTTTGAATAAGTCGGTGTAGACTAGACACCAGCGTGTAGTAGAGTAGAGATGGGTAGCGCCCGAGTTGGGTCGAATTGGGTAACGCAGAACAGACACGAGTAGAGTATAACAGAGAAGCAGCAGCGTAGAGTAGAGCAAGGTAGAAGAGTATCTCCGGGTAGTGTCTAAAGTGGGATGGGAAGCGCGCGCTCGCGGCGCACTTCTCACGGAAAGGGGGCTGCAGCTTCAAGCTACCCCCCTTCCCTTGGAGCAGGGGGACCTCCGAAGCTACGTACGTACGTACGTACATACACACAAGCGTATACACATATACACAAACAACCATACAGACATACATAGATACATACATACATACATACTTCCCTGGATTAATACATCCATCCATCCATACGTATACACATGTGTACATGTATGTACATACTTGTATATACATTTTTGCAGTTATACATGCGAGTATACAGGCATACGAACCTATATATATGTATATACATATATATATATCGAGACACATATGCATATGTAACCATATGTAAATTCACGATCGTGCATAAATGCGTATGGACATACATACATACATGCACCTACATACACATACCTACAGGCACGTACACATGTGTCCACGCATACACACATCTATACGTACATGCATGCCTACATTTGTATGTATGTACGGAGGTACGTACATGTATAAAAAAAACATACAATCAGTTTGCGTTTATACATACTTACGTTCACGCACATGTGTAGATACGTTTGTGTTCACATACATGTCCAGTCATACAATTACTTATAGTTACATGCCTGCATGCATGCATACGAGCAAGCATAACAGCATGTACACACATACTTACATTCATACATTCATGTGTACGCCTGCATCTTACGTACGTGTGTACGCGCATACATGCAACCACACATGCAAACATGTACGTACGCACAAACATTCAGGTATACATGCTTATATGCATTCATATGCATACATGTATTCGCATACGTACACACATGCAGATGTACATGCATGCTCACACGTGTATACGTACCTCCGTACATTCATCCACACATACATACATGGTATAGCATACGCGTACATACATACAGGCGTAGTTACGTGCGTGAGTTCGTACGTACATACATACATGCATACGAACACCCATGCATGCACACGAATCTACATACACACATATCTACATATATACATACATTCATACATACATGCACATGTATTTACATACATGCATTTACATGCATGCATCATACAGCCATGCAAACATGCATGCGTGTATGTATGTGTCCACGCATACATCCACACTTGAGGATGCCGCACCGGTGCCTTGCTCGCTCCCCTCGATCGCCCATCGCTTCCCTCGCTCCCTCGCTCCTCCGTCGCCCCCCGCTCCCCTCCCCCCCCTCTCGCGCCCCCCCCCCTGCGCAGCCCTCTGCCCTCCCGCATCCCTCTCCGGCCCCCTCCCCTCCGGCCTCCGTCGCCCCCTCTGTGCCCAGGGGCCCCGTCGGGCACCCTGAGATCGTGGGGCGCCGCCATTTTTTTCCACGCCGGGCGCTGTGGCTCGTTGCCCAAGCCTCGGGGCCCTCAGGCCGCGCCGGTTCTAAGCATTGCTTCTCTCGTGATGGTTCGCAATTTTGCTACCTGATGTGTCGCAATGTGTTTCATTGTTTTGTTTGTGAATTGTCGCGCTTTGTCGCAATTCGTTGTTGTTGTTGTTGCTGTTGTTGTTGAACATTATTACTTCTAAAGAATAATTATTGTTGGGACCCCTGGTGCACGACCCCCCCGCCGCGCCTAGGCCGCAGCCTCATTTTCATCATTTTCGTGAGGAAGTCTCAGGCAAAACGGGGAGTCCGGATCCGGTTGTGTTGTTACGATCGGTTTTCCCTTGCAAAAAATAAGCTAAAGTGGACATTTCTTGTTCTAACATAACCAAACTTCAAGAATCCCTTGCAAAAAATAAGGTAAAGTGGACATTCGCGCGCGCAAGACGAAATCCTTCCAAAACCTTAGTTTTCGTAGCGATTTTAACATAAAAACATCAAAAAACCATTGGTTTTTCAAAACAAAATTGTCAAAATTTCATCCCGCGCGCTCTTGCGGATTCGTAGGAAACCCAACACTTTTTAATCATTTCTGTCAAACGGGCTTTTGCGAGCAACTTTTTCGAACTTCTGCAACAACGGTTGCGCACCTGCCAGGGCCATCATCCCTGTCAAATAATACCATGCGGGACACATTCGTTTTTTCTTCGCGCGCGCACGCCGTCGTCGTCGGCCGCGGGGCCCTGAATAGTAGCCACGGTCGTCCGCATGCCACGAAGTGAAGTGTCCGAACGTCATAGGGCGGGAAGCTGGGTGTGGGTGGTGGCGAAGAGTCGTTTGGAAATTTGGTAGAGCTTGAACCGGCCCCCCCACAAAGTGGGGGTATTGCCCGCCTCCTATGAAAACCCTGGCACTGGTGAGAACGGTGTGTCCCCACGTGCTAGTAATTGCTGTTGTTGTTGGTGTTGTTGTTGGTGTTGTTGTTGCTGTTGTTGTTGTTGTTGCTGCTGTTGTTGTTGATGTGATTGTTGATGTTGTTGTTGTTGCTGCTGTTGCTGTTCCTGTTGTTGTTGGTGTTGTTGTTGTTGTTGAACATTATTACTTCTAAAGAATAATTATTGTTGGGGCCCCTGGTGCACGACCCCCCCGCCGCGCCTAGGCCGCAGCCTCATTTTCATCATTTTCGTGAGGAAGTCTCAGGCAAAACGGGGGAGTCCGGATCCGGTTGTGTTGCTACGATCGGTTTTCCCTTGCAAAAAATAAGCTAAAGTGGACATTTCTTGTTCTAACATAACCAAACTTCAAGAATCCCTTGCAAAAAATAAGGTAAAGTGGACATTCGCGCGCGCAAGACGAAATCCTTCCAAAACCTTAGTTTTCGTAGCGATTTTAACATAAAAACATCAAAAAACCAATGGTTTTTCAAAAAAAAAATGTCAAAATTTCATCCCGCGCGCTCTTGCGGATTCGTAGGAAACCCAACACTTTTTAATCATTTCTGTCAAACGGGCTTTTGCGAGCAACTTTTTCGAACTTCTGCAACAACGGTTGCGCACCTGCCAGGGCCATCATCCCTGTCAAATAATACCATGCGGGACACATTCGTTTTTTCTTCGCGCGCGCACGCCGTCGTCGTCGGCCGCGGGGCCCTGAATAGTAGCCACGGTCGTCCGCATGCCACGAAGTGAAGTGTCCGAACGTCATAGGGCGGGAAGCTGGGTGTGGGTGGTGGCGAAGAGTCGTTTGGAAATTTGGTAGAGCTTGAACCGGCCCCCCCACAAAGTGGGGGTATTGCCCGCCTCCTTTGAAAACCCTGGCACTGGTGAGAACGGAGTGTCCCCACGTGCTAGTAATTGTTGTTGTTGTTGTGTTTGTTTCGGGATGTTTCGTAATTGTTTCGAAACTTCGGATCTCAGGGCAGCTCCTGCTGCGTGCAGGCAGGCGGGCCCCTGGAGCGCGTTGGCGGAGCTCCTCTCGACTCCTCCGGCCCCGACCTCGGCTTCGACCGATCCCGACCCGATTCGACTCGGCGGTGTGGTGATCACACCTTGTGGTGAGTCGCTTGGGGTTCGGGGTCACCGCACGGTTTGGGGATTCGAGTCCCTCTCCGAGGACGTCTCGGGCGAGAGGGGCCTCCGGGATCCCAGGGCCGCGCGGCAACGGACCGTGCGGTGAGGCCTCGTGGGGTTCCGAGGTCATTGCACGGTCTGTCACACGACGGTTTTGGGATCCCCCATTCGACCTCGGATTTAGATGTTCGGATTTTTCAGTCAGCCCGCATAGTAAGGATGGGCAACGTTCCCAGGGGTACCCTCGTATCCTTGCCCATTTCGGCCCATCCTCAGCGATTTTCGCTGGCCAACCTCGTTCTAAGAACGGTAACATGGACCTCCAAGGCCCGTGCATCCTTACCGCGCATCCTTCTGATACGGCTTGATTCTCGCGGGCTGGTCCATGGAGGCCTCCATAGCACGCCGTCTGCCGTCGCTTCGACTGCTCCCGACCTGACCCGCCGATGCCAGCCGATCCGGCTCCTTTCGACCGCCGATCCGACGTACAGTGGAGACCCATGCCAAGACACACCCTGTTTGCCTCTAGGGTGTCCTGGGTTTCTTGGGTACCGATTGTCTTATCAAGGAACAAGTGACGTTCCCACGCCAAGAATCCATGGACGTCCTGAGGCCTCAGCGTTGGGATTCTTGTGGGCGGTTCCTTGTGGACTGGCCTCCACTGAACTTGGCATCGCTCGGACGTGTGCGTTTTCCCTTCGGCGAGGACCATCGAGGAGCATCCTTGATCACTTGGCGAAAAAACCGCGCACCAAACCGACAAAAAACACAGGGAATGGACGTCCGAGCGATGGCCAGGGAGCGGCGGCACAAGGGAAGGGACGGTGCGCGGGAGGACCCTCCTCGAGAGGGCTTCGGCGTCGTAGCAGCGCTCCCCAGCCCTCCGGAGGCAGAGACAGGAAGAGGGGGGGAGATTTCTGGCCCAGGCCGGCCTCAGACTCTTCGAGGTCCATTGGCCTTCCAAGTCCCCTCCCCCCCCCACACTCCCTCCCCTCCCCACTCCCCCCCCTCGCGTCTTCCCTCCCCCTCCCCCCCTCCTCCCTTCCCCTTCGCCCTACCCCTCCCCCTTCCCTCCCCCCCCCGCCTCTTCCGCCCTTCCCCCCCCCCCCCTCATCATTCCTTCCCCCCTCGCCCCCGCGCCCCCTCCTCCTCGCGCCCCCCCCCCCCCCTCCCCCATTCCCTCGCCCCCTCCCCGCGCCCCCCCTCCGTCCGCCCCCCAGGCGCGGCTGGGCCCCAGCTCCGCCAGGGCGGTCCCGCTGGTGCCGCCGCCGCCGCGCGCCTGACGCCGTGCCCGCGGCCCCGGCCCCCCCCCCCATGGGCGGCGCGTGCCGCTCCCGCCGAGGGCCTCCTGAGGGGCAACGGTAGGGATGATGGGCAAGTGTTCCACCAGCGCTGCCGTGTGTAGGATGGGGAGCAGGGAGGATGAGGAGGTCCTCCTCCTCCTCCTTCTCCTCCTCCTCCTCCTCCTCCTCCTCCTCCTCCGCCTCCTCCCGCTCCTGCATATGGTAGTGGTGGTGGAAAATAGGCCCCTCAAGGGAGGGGACTGGCATAAGGGGGGGGAACATCGCGCTGGAATCGGCGATACGTCGCCGACTGATCGGCGATAGACCCCCGAGAGCGAATCCGCACGATCCTGGGCAGTTCGGGGCTGTCGGGCGCCTATCGGCGAGCAATGGGCGGTTGGGGGGTCGATGCGTCCCACCCTGTTCGCATTCCCCCCTATCGTTGCCCCTGATCTCCAGACCACAGGCCTACGGCCACGCGCAGAGGGGGGTGGGGTGAGGGGGGAAGGCTTCTTAGAAGCACCCCTGCTTCTTAGAAGGCGCGGGCCTTCTCTATACACCTTAGGCGATGCTTAAGACAACTTAAGTTTTCGGCCAGAGTCTCGATTATTCTTAATGTTTCAATGTAAATCCGAAGATTTCAATAGAAATTCTGGGTTTCTATGCAAATTCTGAGACACTGAATTTAACAACCCATGATTTCTCAAGCATTTCGCAAAGTGTACATGTGCGGCCAGCGCCTTCTCAGAAGCAGCCCCCTTCTAAGAGGCCTTCCCCCCTCCCCCTACCCCCGCTCCTGCGCGCCGCTGAGACCTGGGCCTCCCGGAGACGGGGTCCCGGAGCCCGGAGATCCTGGCGCTGCCGTTGTTTCACACAGGGCGTTTCCGCTCACTGTCGCTCCTCGAGGCCCTCACAGGTCGATCCAGCTCGAAAACTGACGCAGAACGGCGGGGTCCCAGAGCCCTGAGATCCTCCCAGACGGGGTCCCAGAGCCCTGAGATCCTGGCGCTGCCGTTGTTTCACACAGGGCGTTTCCGCTCCCTGTCGCTCCTCGAGGCCCTCACAGGTCGAGCCGGCTCGACAAATGACGCAGACAGGCGGGGTCCGGGGCTCCGGGCGTGCTTTGTCGCGCTGTTGCGGATCTCAGGGTTGGCGGGGTCGGGGGAGCGCACCGCCTCGCCGATGCACCAGCGGTGCGGCGCGGTGTGGAGCGGACGGGCGCTGATGGGGGGTGGCCCGCGTGGGGGGGGAAGGCAAGGGCCCTAAGGGTGCCCTGTGCAGTGCCGTTTTTAATACATGCTCCGCGTGCGGATCATGTGTTACAAGTGCAGGGATGCAGTATAAAAAAAACAACAGTGAGTTTCTGCACACATTTGTTGATACAGTGATCATGTATTTGAATCCTCTATGTTTTAAAAGCCCATGTGTTAAAACCTGCCCTGTAGGGCCCCTTTGGGAGCCAGCGGGTGCCCGAGAGGGGCCTCTGAACGTGCGGGCCGCCCCCCAGCGAGCAGCCGCCCGCGTGGAGCCCGAGCTCCTCCGCGCCGACGTCGCCGAGGCACCGCCCGTGCATCTGCGAGGCGGCGCGAGGCTCCGGCGCCGCCTCTGCTCGGGCCCCAGCCGTGGGGGAGGCCGCCCGAAGGAGAAGGGGCCCCGCGGCGGCGCGCGCGGGGGCGCCCCCGGGCAGAGCAGGCGCCGCGCCCCGCGAGCGGGGGTGGAGACTGCGGCCGGCCCCACGCGCGGGAAAATGCTCGCCGGAGCGCGCCATGCCCAGGGCGGTCCTGGGGAGATCGGCCACGCGCAGAGGGGGGTGGGGGGAGGGAGGAGGGCTTCTCGGAAGCACACCTGCTTCTTAGAAGGCGTGGGCCTTATCTATAGATGTAAGGCCGGCGCCTTCTAAGAAGCAGCCTCGTAAAAAGCCCTCCCCCCTCCCTCCACCCCCTTGTGCGCACCGCCAAGGAGAGGCGTCTTCTCGGAGGAGGCAAAGGTACCCATACCTCTACCCCCTCGCCCATCGCGCCATCCCGAGGACGGTGCTGGGGAGAGGCGTCTGCTCGGAGGAGGCAAAGGTCAAACAGTGGCGAAGCGTCCCGACGTGCCTATAGCCCCACCAAGCAGTGTTCTAAGAGCTTTTTGTGGTGTCCACGAACTGTTCTTAGAACATATCTGGCTGTGAGATTGTGCTGTTTTATCACATCGGGTCTATGTTCTAAGAACATCGTTTTTGATCTTAGAACGTTTTTGGGGTCTAAGAACATTTCGCGGTAGGATTCTAGAAATGCCAGGACTGTCGGTCCCTGCTGAAAAAGGTACCCATGCCTCTCCCCCCTCGCCCGTTGTCCCCTTTTTCGCCCTCCTGGGAGGCCCTCGCCGCAGCCGCTGGGTTCGCCTCGAAATCCTGGCCAGAACGCACCCGGGGAGAGGTCTGCGGAGTAGCGGTAGCGGTACCTTTTGGTTTCCCCATTTTCGGTCAAGTCATGGGAGCCTGGTATATTCACTGAATTCCGTCTTCAGCGTCGACTAGCGCCGAGGAGAGGTTGGGAGTCGATGAGTTAGCGCCGACTTGGCGTCAATGAGCGTCGAGTTGGTATCGATGTAGCGTCGGTTCAGCGTCGACGAGCGTCGATTCGCAAGAGCCGACGAGATGGTATGGGAGGCTCCCGTGAGTTGCCATCGAAGGCTTCCGAGGGCGGGGGGGGCGAAGGGGAGGATTGGGCGGGCCCAGGACCGGGATGGGTCGCTCCAGAGCGTTCCATCGGCGTCACAGGATGGGTATACACTATACTTTCGGGGCGGACGCGCGCCTCCAGGGAGGACACATAGCAGCCATCGGTCGTTGAACGCAGGTATGTTTAGATTCCAAGGTTCCATTCTGTCTCGAGCGCCTTCCTACATTGGGGGCGGACGCAACCCAATCTACGTTCAGCGTCTTCCTACTTCATGTTTGTACCTGCTTCTTCCAACCGATGGGTAGTACTAGCATGTACGGTAGGTTCGTGTCGTGTCGACCGGCGGCGACCCCGCCAGCGGCGTTGAACGTTGAACGCCGCGGGGGACCCAGAGTCGTTCGATGTGGAACGACGTGGACGTTTCGGGAACGGCCGATCGTTCAAGGTTTACCGATCCCCGCGGTGTCGGGAACCAACGCCGGGGTCGACACGACACGGACCTGCCGTATGTCATTCCAGACCGCTCCCAGGGCGGTACGGAGCATTCGGGAACGGCCGCGCGGCGCCCGCGGCAGCTCCTACGTCCGCACGGATCGGATCTCGACGACTCCCGATCTTCCTGGTCCGATGTTGTCCCCGTCGTGGCCTCGTCTTGGAGGAGGAGGAGGAGGAGGAGGAGGAGGAGGAGGAGGAGGAGGAGGCGGAACGGAGAGGGATTCTTTCTTGCTGTTGCCTCCAGCGGCCTCCAGAAGCCCCTGGAACGCCAGAACATCTGCAGAAGGCTTGCGCCAGTCCGCCGACCCCCGGAGGAGGGCCGAGATGGACGGGTCTGAGGCCTTCGGGGGGGGCCTCTCGTCGGCGTCATGGGCGCGCCTCCGGGCTCTGGGGAGGTGTTTGAATACTCCAGATTTCGTAAATAAAAGGGAGGGGGTCTGGACCCTCCAAGACAGGCCATTTCAGACCCCCCCCCGTGGGAGAACCCTCCAAAACATCGTCCCCAGACCCCCCCAGGCCCTCCAAGATAGCCTGGAAGAGACCCCCCCCGAAATGAGACCCCCCCTCCCTTTATTACGAAATCTGGAGTATCGTTGGCGGCGTGGGGTGCCCTCTTGGGGCGGAGGGCTGGGAAGATTAGCTCGACTTACCTCTCTTGGGCTTCTTCTGGGGCCCTGCCGGGGCTTTCCTGGACCATCTTGCGCGCCTCTTGGGCTGTTTCGGGGGGGCTGTCTGGGCCGTCTTGGAGCCCTCTTGGGGACCTCTTGAGCCGTCATGGACGCTGTAAGGACCAATAATGCACATGCTCACATATGCTCAAACAATTGTGTTCCCGAGGAAGTGGAACAATCATTGCGTCTTGGGGCTTCCTCTCGGCAGTCTTGAGGCCATCTCGGTCGTCGTCGAGGACTCCTCCGCGTGTTGGAATCTAGCTTGATGGAGACGTTCGAGGTTTGTGGGGCCATGGTGTGTCGGAAGGCTCCGGAAACTATTGAATTGTTTTTCTTTCTTTGGTGTCGTGGGGGCAGTTGGGGGCATCTGGGGGGCTTCTTCGAGGTCTCGTGGGAGCTTCTTCGGGGCCTCTGGGGGCTCCTAGGACCATCTTTGGGAGAAAGTCTCGACATGTCAGTTTGTATTCCCCTTCTCTGGCGCCTGTCAGGGCTCTCTTGGGGCTCCCCTGGGCCGTCCTAGAGGGCCCCTGCGGCCGTCTTGAGGCTCTCTGGGGCAGTCTTGGTGGTCTGTTGGGGGCCTTGTGGGCCGTCTTGGGACCGTCTTGGGCTCTGAAATGTATGTTTTGCTTGGAGACGCAGAAGACGGGTATGCTAGAGATATACGTGTTGCCTTAGGGATTGGAGCGATGTCTGCTTCGTGGGGCCTTCACGGCAGCCATGTGGGAGCACTCATGGGGCGTTTGGGGCGCTTTGTGAGCCGTCTTCAGAGCGTGAATTACCTACCCCGCTTTCGCTTCCAGACAAAACCAAGTCGTACCACGCGCCTCCTCGTCAAGCGGCCTGACCAGTACAGGCCGTAGTTTGGCATCGCTTGGTATCTCTTGGAAGCGAGGGTGGTCAAAAGCGAGGTAGGTTTGTTTGCCCCCTACGTCTCGAAGGCATCTTGGACCGTCGTAGGGCTTCCCTGGTCCGTCTCGACGCTCTCTTGGCCTATCTTGGCGCACCGCTTCGGCTCTCTGGGCCCCTTTGGGGGGCCTCGTGGCGGCCGCAGAGGCCTCGGAAGAGCTCGTCCCCCCCCCCCCTTGTGACGATCGAACAACACGCACCCATACCCATAGGGGGGACGGAGGAGGCTACGGGTGCGTGTTGTCGGATGGGGGTCCCCGCTCGAACGGGATCTTCTCCCAGGGTCCGACAACTCGCACCCATACCCATAGCCATTTCCCCTCCTTTCGACCCTCCTATGGGTATGGGTGTGAGTTGTTCGCTCGTCACCCTTGAGCGGCATTTTGGACCTCCCGGGGCAGGCGCTGCAGCGGGAGCACGACGTTGAATGACCGAAGCGCGGAAATGGGGGCGGCGCTGCAGCGGTAGCCTCATTTTGGAAGGACCAGAAACGACTGGATTGAGAAGCGCATGATTGGGAGAAACAAGCGACGAAAACCTGTGCGGAAAGGATCAATATGCGGAGAGGACGGGGGGACTCTTCCGGACAGAGTCACGGGAGAGAGGAGAGCAGTATTCACATTCTGTGATTGTAAATGTCTCCCTCCCCGGCAAGCGGGGGTCGGTGGATCCTTCCGTAGCAAGTCATGGGAGTTTGGTGTACCCTCTTCATCCTGTCTTTAGCGTCGATTTGCGCTGATTAGCGTCCGGGATTTAATGAGATAGCGCCGATCCAGCATCGATTAGCGTCGATTTAGTGTCGATCTAGCCTCGAGTAGCGCCGACTAGCGTCGATTCGCGTCGATTAGCAAGAGCCGATTAGATGGGATGGCGGGCTCACATTAGTTGCCACTGAAAGGTCCATCTCCCCCGCTTCCGAGTCGTACCCTCGAGGCCCAGGGCGGCCACGAGGAGGGTGAAGCACGCTCCCCGCCTTCGTGATGAGATGAGGATGGCCCATCGGTTGTTGAAAGTCGGTGATCCTTGGCATCGCTCTGGCGCGTGCATTTTTCTCGGCGAGGACCATCGGTCCGAGGAGGAAAAGGTACCCTTTTGGGCCGCCTGGGAGGCATTCGCCTCGAAATTATGGTCAGAAGGCACCCTAGGAGAGGTCGCGGGAGTAGCGGTATCGGTATCGGTATTTTCTGGTTCCCCCGATCGAGGAGCCTGTTTGTTCACCCTGCGAACGCAGACGCGCACGCGACCGAGACATGCACAGTGTTCGAGCGATGGCGAGAAGCCGGGGTCCCCAGGTCCACCTCTACTCCAGACGCGTTCCTACTGAGCTCATCGATTGGTCGTTCCTTGTCCCGTTCTGTGTTGCGGGGCGGGCGGAGATCCAATGTGTGCTCAACTCTTCCCTATGTACTGTTCCTGCCCGCTTCTTCCGACCGGTAGTCAAGAAGTGCCCGGGAGGGGGGGATCGTCACGCAGGAGCGCCGTTGGCGATGATTAATTAGTGCATTGGGTTGAAGCCCTGCTCGTGGGCGTCGTCGTCATGGAGGTGGCTTGATCTTCCTTTTGTTGCTTGGCGGGTGGCAGAACGCAGCTGATACCCAGCTGCCCGTGGCAAATCCCGCCACCGCGCCTGTGCAACAGCGCATCAGAAAGGAGGCTGAGTGTAAGGACTGCGCAATTCCGACGACTAGTCTGCACTGGGGCGGGTCGTGATCCCGACCTCGTCTTCGTCCGCGCGGTAGGCAGGAGGAGGCGGAGGAGGAGGAGGAGGAGGTGGATGTGGAGGAGGAGGGAAGGAGGAGGAGGAAGAGGAATAGAAGGAGGAGGAGAGGGAGAACATGAGGATGGGACGGGAAGGCTTCTTGCGGCCTTCTTTGTGCTTATTGGGCCCTGTTTGGAGCTTCCTGAAGCCTTCTTGGGGTCCTCGTGGGGCCTCTTGGGAGCCTCTTGGGGCTTCTTTGGCAGTCTGAGGGGACTCTTGACCTTTTTGACGCCTACGGAGGCCGCCTTGGGGGCCTCTAGGCCGCGTTGTTGCCCTCTTGAAGCAGGTCACGGCCGTCTTGGTGCCCTCTTTTGGGGCCCATTTGGCAATCTGTGGGTCCTCTTGGGCCGACTTCGTGCCCTTTTTCGGGCCTCTTGTGGCCGCCTTGGAGCTATCTTGGGAGGCCTCTTGGACGATTCTTGGGCCGTCTTGGGTGGTCGGGAACCTGAACAGGCGAGAACATCAACATCCCTCAACAACCTACATAAGGAACATCAATGGTTTGGGCCCCCATCGGGCTCTCCAGGAAGGCCTCTTAGAGCTATCTTGAGCCGTCTGGCGACTCTTTTTTGAGAGGATCTGGAGCTATTTTGGCCCATTTTGCGCCGCGTTGGTGCCGCGTTGGCCGTCTTGGACGCCATCGTGGCCGTCTGGAGGCCGCAACGACCGCCAGAACGCAAGTTTAATAGCGGCGTTTCTGTAGGGGCGCGCGCGTCGAGGGGGCGGCCCTTGAAACTTTGCAGAGTAGTCGAACACGCCCACTCCGTGCAGGCACGTTGGCGGATGTGTTGAATCGTTCCTTGGTTTTTGTTTCCTAACCATCCTGCGGTGTTGGGTCCCTCGTTTTGAAGAGGCGGTCCCCTGCGTTCCTCCTCCTCCCCCTCCTCCCCCTCTTCCCCTACTCCCTCCTCCCGGCGTTCCCCCCCCACTCAGTACAGCACTGCGTGGCCCCATAAGAAGCTCCAACGAAGGCCCCAGTGGGGGTTCCCGCATGCGCCCGCCACACCCAGTACAGCGTCCCGTGGCCCCATTGGGAGCTCCACCGAAGGCTCCAGTGGAGGGGTGCCCGCATGCGTCCGCCACACCCAGTACAGCGTTCCGTGGCCCCAAAGGGAGCACCGCCGAAGGCCGCAGTGGGGGTGCCCGCATGCGTCCGCCACACCCAGTACAGCGTTTCGTGGCCCCATAGGGAGCTCCACGTAAGGCCCCAGTGGGGGTGCCCGCATGCGGCCGCCACAACCAATACAGCGCTTCGTGACCCCATAGGAGGATCCACCGAAGGCTCCAGTGGGGGTGCCCGCATGCGTCCGCCACATCCAGTACAGCGTTCCGTGGCCCCATAGGGAGCTTCACCGAAGGCCCCAGTGGGGGTGCCCGCATGCGCCCGCCACACCCAGTACAGCGTTTCGTGGTCCCATACGGAGCTCCACCAAAGGACCCAGTGGGGGTGCCCGCGTGCGGCCGCAACACCCAGCACAGCGTTTCGTGGCAGCTCCACCGGAGGCCCCAGTGCAGGTGCCCGCATGCGTCCGCCACACCCAGTACAGCGTTTCGCGGCCCCATAGGGAGCACCGCCGAAGGCCACAGTGAGGCTGCCCGCATGCGTCCGCCACACCCAGTAAAGCGCTTCCTGGCCCCAGTGGGAGCCCCACCGAAGGCCCCAGTGGGGGTGACCGCCTGCGTCCGTCGCACCCAGTGCAGCGCTTCGTGGTCCCATACGGAGCTCCACCAAAGGTCCCAGCGGCGCAGCCCGCATGCGCCCGCCACACCAGTACAGCGTTTCGTGGCCCCATAGGGACCTCCACCAAGAACCCACATGGGGGAGCCCGCATGCGGTCGCCACACCCAGTACAACGTTCCGTGGCCCCATATGGAGCTCCTCCGAAGGTCCCAGCGGGGGTGCCCGCATGCGTCCGCCACACCCAGTACAGCGTTTCGTGGCCTCATAGGGAGCACCGCCGAAGGCCGCAGTGGGGGTGCCCGCATGCGCCCGCCACATCCAGTACAGCGTTCCGTGGCCCCATAGGGAGCTCCACGTAAGGCCCTAGTGGGGGTGCCCGCATGCGGCCGCCACAACCAATACAGCGCTTCGTGACCCCATAGGAGGATCCACCGAAGGCTCCAGTGGGGGTGCCCGCATGCGTCCGCCACATCCAGTACAGTGTTCCGTGGCCCCATAGGGAGCTCCACCAAAGGACCCAGTGGGGGTGCCCGCATGCGTCCGCAACACCCAGCACAGCGTTTCGTGGCAGCTCCACCGGAGGCCCCAGTGCGGGTGCCCGCATGCGTCCGCCACACCCAGTACAGCGTTTCGCTGCGAGCCCCACCGAAGGCCCCAGTGGGGGTGCCCGCATGCGTCCGTCGCACCCAGTGCAGCGTTTCGTGGTCCCATACGGAGCTCCACCAAAGGTCCCAGTGGCGCAGCCCGCATGCGCCCGCCACACCCAGTACAGCGTTTCGTGGCCCCATTGGGAGCTCCACCGAAAACCCACATGGAGGAGCCCGCATGCGTCCGCCACACCCAGTACAACGTTTCGTGGCCCCATATGGAGCTCCTCCGAAGGCCACAGTGGGGGTGCCCGCGTGCGTCCGTCACACCCAGTACAGCGTTTCGTGGCCTCATAGGGAGGCTCCACGAAAGGCCTTGAGGGTATGCCCGCATGCGCCCGCCACACCCAGTACAGCGTTCCGTGGCCCCACAGGGAGCTCCACCGAAGGCTCCAGTGGCGGGGTGCCCGCATGTGTCCGCCACACCCAGTACAGCGCTTCGTTGGGAGCTCCACCGAAGGCCCCAGTGAGGGTGCCCGCATGCGTCCGCCACACCCAGCACATCGTTTGGTGGCCTCATATGGGAGCTCCACCGAATGCCCTTGTGGCGCATGCGTCTCCACAACCCGCTACAGCGAGTCGTGGCCCCACAGGAAGCTCCACCGAAGGCCCCAGTAAGACCACCCGCATGCGTCCCCCCCCACCCATTACCGCACGCCCCATCACGCGTTGTGAAGCCCACCGGAAGCGGTTTCCACAACGCGCTTCTCACAACTACATATTGTTGGGTCTTTCGCCAGGATAATTTCGGAACCGCCGTCCTACATTATGATTGGCACCACCCTATCTCGATACCGACCTCCTTGCGGATTCTTGACTTTCTGAGGGCACATCTTTAAGATACTATGACTGTCTCCGCCTTGGGCTTGTCAATCTTAGGGATCTGGTAGTGGTGGGCTCGAGGCTGGTTAATCAACCCGCTGCCCGAGGGCGGGAGAAATATCCATGGCCGCTGCCACCCGGGGGACTCGTGGTGGCAAGGCTCCAGAAGGTGTGGGCACGGATGCTGCTTGTCGTTCGGATGCAATTCCTGGGAGGTTAAATTTTGACTTTGCCTTGGTCCGAATCCGGCTTAATCCCACTTAATTCGGCTTAATCCCGCGCAATCCGATTTAATCCCGTCTAATCCGGCTTAATCCCGCTTGATCCGTGGCCCAATTTGGCGTAACAGCCCCCCGTTGGGGCTCAATCCTCCTTAATCCTTCCGTTGAAGATCTCCCAGTAGTTGCTTCCTAATTGGCGATCCAGATTGCCCTCCAACGACTGGGTGACCACAGCCGCGGAAGGCGCCAGCGGCGTTTTTGGGGGCCACGGCCTTGGCCGCGGAAACTCTAGTACGTACTCTCTGCGGTCGCTTATTCGTGCACGCGTCTGGCGTTGAAGGTAGGCATTCCTTCTCGAAGAAGAATAGACGTCATATACGTAAATTTTCGACGCTCCGCGCGGTTTTCTTGGATCTGTGCTGGAGCGCCCTGGCGGCGCCTCCGGCGCCGCCCCTGGCGCTCTCTGCGCGCCAGTGAGGGGGGTCTGGCGCAGATCCAAGAAATTCGCGCGTACCTCCGAAAGTTTCTGTTTATGCTTCTTTTTTTTTACTCTCGCCAACGACCTCCACCTCACGGTTGGAGAAGGCGCCCGCTTCAGTGGGATGATTTACTTGAGTCGAGCCTTGCCTCTGCCGGCCTCCTGGTTCCTGGGCTTGCGGGGTGCTCGGGAGGGGTCAGGGGGGGGAGGGCGTGAGGGTGGTCTGAAGGGGGGGTCCGTGGTCATGCCGGACGCCGAAATACTTGAGCCGATGAAGGACCCATGTTGGCCCCGATGCGGCGGGGGGAGGCACACGCATTCACAACACGCGCACCCACACACACACTCCAGACAACGCACGTAACCCATAACACATACACACACATTACACAGCATACGCCACGCACAGCACATACAGCACACAGCAAGCAACACACGGCACGATACACCCAGCGCGTCGCACACACACACACACAACGCACACAAGACACACAACATATAGCACGTTCCGTACAACACAAACCATACGACACATAGAAAACACACGACGCAGCACACGACACAACCCATACACCCCCCACCCACACACACACGCACACACACACCGCACACACAGACACGTGCATTCCGCACAGCGCGCCGCACATACGCGTGCGCGCACACGCACCCGCACACTCCTTGGCGCTGCTGCCGCGCGCGCAGCGACACAGCAGAGCCTGACAGGTGGAGAAACGAGGCGCGTCGGGCCCTCACGCAGCCTCCAGGCGGGGCTGCACAGGGTTCGGCCTGTAGGGAGCCACATAACATGTACGCGCACGCACGCAATCTCCAGCCACGGCACCTCAGCACAGCACATACGCAACGCAAACATACACGCGTCACGCGCCATGCAACACACACACACACACATTACACCCGCACACACCAGACAACACACAACACACGACGCACAACACATCCCACGACTCAACACACACACAAGCACGCACCACACCACACCACACACACACAGCGCAGCACAAGCACGCACCACACACGCAGCACAAACACACGCGCGCGCACACGCGCATACGCGCGCACGCGCTGCCCCTCGCGCAGCTACGCGGCATAGCGGTGCAGGCGGGGAGACGCGGCGTGCAGGGCCTTGGCGCAGCCTCCGTGCGGGGCGGCGGAGGCTTCGGCCAAGACGGAGCCACACACACACGCACAAAGCGCGCACGCACGCACACACACACACACACAACACACACACAACACACACACACGCACAAACACAACACACACACACACTAGCCACGGCACCGTGGCACAGCACCGCGCTTGAGGGCATGCTCGAGGAGCCTATGGGATGCGATCCAGGTACCACCCCAGCTGCGGGTGTTCACCAGTTGGAGGCATGCGTGTTGTGTGTATATATATATATATATATATATGTATAGTGTCATGATCTGCAGCGCGATGGATCGACCTCGTTCGGATGCAGACTTTGCCATGCAATGCGAAGCTCTACAATCGAGGTGGTGCATACGTCGCAGCGCCATACGATGCCAGACGTGGCTCTCCCCACAGCCCCTCCTCCCTTGGAAACCGTACTTGTGCTGCTTACTCCTCGCCCATCGCTCCTCTTCAAGCGCGTCAGAACACGGTACTCTTCGTTGTATGTTCAAGTCTTTCCTCTCCCCTCCCTCCTCGCCCCGCCCTGCCCCCTCCGCGCTCCCGGGGGGGCGGGGGGCGGCGCGAAGAGATTGGGGGTCGGCTGTGCCGATGCTTGCCCGCAGGCCGCCCGGGTAAGGTCGCGCGTGAGCGCCGAGCTTTCCACGCGGCGTGCCGCGTTATCTCATGGCGCCAGCTTCGCGGAGCGGATTTTGATCGGGAATCTACATGGCACCGGAGTTGCGGACAAGAGTGGGGGGGCTGGCGCCGGATGGGTCGCGGGCGGGTCGCGGTGGGTCGTGAGGTTGGTCGCGGGGTGGGTCGCGGGTGGGTCGCGAGTGGATCGTGCGGGAGACGACGTCGATTACATGAGCAACAACGGAACAATGCAACAACAATCCGCACCGCGGAACTCCAATTCAGCCACGCGCCCAGGGACAGTAATTCATTGTGCGGCCCCCTCACTCTGATGAAAGAGCCCTGGATTTTTTTTGAGTTCCGTTCTGGATTTGGCTTGGAATTTCGAGCGGATGTTTGCTCTGGTCGGGGGATGGGACTTAACAGAGTCCACCTGCAAATCATTGCGTGATTCGCTCGCCTTTTTCTGGGGTGTTGCAATTGCAGAAGGCCGCGTAGATATTCGCTCGAGCCCTTCTGACTATAGCCAAGTTCGCTCACGCGCAGTCACGCCCCTGCGATAAACCACAATGCCACACACACACACACACACAAGGACGGGCCAGCCACAACTGGGGGAGCTGTGGTCCTTACCCCCCTGGGGGACCCATCGATTTCGACACCCCTCTCGAGAGATCGAGACGCGAGCGGCACGAGCGGCGCCTCCTCCTCCCTTCTCCTCCTCCGCCTCCTCCTCCTCCTCCTCCTCCTCCCTCCTCCTCCTCCTCCTCCTCCTCCTGTTCCCGGCAGCGGCCGAGTGCACGAGGGGCGCCACAGAGGAGCAGCCACAGAGGGCTTGGGGGAGCGGCGCGCCCCCCCCTTCGGAGGCCCGACCGCTCCTCGCTTCAGCGTCTTCGCCGTGCGGTCCACGCGCCCTCCCGCCACGCGTGCTTGGCATCGCTCGGACGTGTGGCATTTTTCCTTCGGCGAGGGCCATCGAGGAGCATCCTCTGGATCATTTGGCGAAAAGACCACGCACGAAACCGGAAAAAGCACAGGGAATGGACGTCCGAGCGATGGCCAGGGAGCGGCGCGCCCCCCCTCGGAGGCCCGAACGCTCCCCGTTTCGGCGTCGTCGCAGTGCGGTCCACGCGCCCTGCTGCGTGAGGCCCCGGGCCTCGCGCACGGTGGCCGCGTCCTCTCGCGAGCGTTCGACGCGTCCTCGCCCGATGAGTGTTTCACTCGCGCAGGATGGTCCGCCGCGCTTCTCTCGCCCCGCGCCCTCGTCTTCCCCCTCGCCGCTCAGGTGACTGGGGAGACGACGTGGACGCCGGGGGGCCTCGATGACTCCGTCGTGGACGCCGCGCGTCGCCGCCGCGCCGCTCTTCGTTGTCGTTGTCGTTGTTGAACACGGCGGGTTGAAGGTCGCCCCCCCCCCCCCCCAGCCACCAGCGAGCCAGCGCCCCCCCCCCTCCCGAACGGCCTTCGGCACCCGCCTTAGGGGTGGGCTGCGCCCCGGCCATGGGGGAGTGTTTCCAACCCTATATGAATCCAACCGGCGCCGAACCCAGCCCTACCGGAGCTGTCCCCAACCCTCCAGGGATTTTTCCAGAGCTGTACCGAACCCTTTAAAGCTTTATACGGGTCCCAGTGGGATTCAATACAGGAAGTATTGGATTTGTATCGGATCTCATACAGGCCGTATGGGATCTGTATGGGTCCTATACAGGCCGTATGAGGCCTCTATCGGGTCCCAGACAGGCCGTGTAGAATCTGTATCTCATACAGGCCGTCTGGGATCTGTAACGGATCCTACACACGCCGTTTAGGATCTCTAGCGGATTTCATACAGGCTGTATGGGATCTGTGTGAGATCCCATAGAACCCGTATGGGATCTGTGTGGGATCCCATACCCTGCCGCATGGGAACTGTATCGGATCCCATACATGCCGTATGGGATGTGTATAGGATCTCATACAGGCTGTATGGAATCTGTTCGGGATCCCATACAGGCCGCATGGGATCTGTATCGGATCCCATACAGGCCGTGTGGGATTTTTGTGGGATCCCATACAAGCGCATGGGATCTGTACCGGTTCCAATACAGGCCGTATGGGATTTGTGCGAGATCTCATACAGGCCGTCTGGGATCTGTGTGGGCTCCCTCCATACAGGCCGCATGCGAACTGTATCGGGTCCCATACAGCCTGTATGGGAGATGTGTGGAATGTCATACAGGCCGTATGGGATCATTATCGGATCCCATACAGGCCGTATGGGATCTGTGCGGGGTCCCCTATGGGCAATTTAGTTTCTGTGTGGGATCCCATACAGGCCGTATGGGATCTGTATCGGATCCCATACAGGCCGTATGGGATCTGTTTGGGATCCCATACAGGCCGTATGGGACTGTACAGGCCCTGCAGGATCTTCATAGGGTCTTTATAGGTATCATATAGGGATCTCCATAGGGTCTCTGTAGGGCTCCTAAAAAAGGACCCTATAGGGATCTCTATAGGGTCTTGATCATTTGGCGAGAAAACCACGCACGAAACCGAAAACAACACAGGGAATGGACGTCCGAGCGACGGCGAGGGCACCCCCACCTCCGATGGCGGTGCGCTGCCGCTTATAGATCACCCAAGGAAGGGCTACCCTAGGGCTACCCCTAGGGCCTACCCCTAGGGCTACCCTGGGCCTACCCCTAGGGCCTACCCCTAGGGCTACCCTAGGCCTACCCCTAGGGCCTACCCCTAGGGCTACCCTAGGCCTACCCCTAGGGTCTACCCCTAGGGCTACCCTAGGGCTACCCCTAGGGCCTACCCCTAGGGCTACCCTAGGGCTACCCCTAGGGCCTACCCCTAGGGCTACCCTAGGGCTACCTCTGGGGCCTACCCCTAGGGGTACCCTAGGGCTACCCTAGGGTGTCCAGTAGGGCCTATCCTTGGGAAGCCTAGGGCCTTCAGCATGTGTAATCCGCCACATAAGCAAGCAATGCCTTTAATGTCCCGCCCGCCCGCCCGACAAAAGGAATCAGCTTGTAATCCGCCATAATAGTAATCAACTTGCAATCCGCTGCCAAATGGAATCACTTTGTAATCCGCCACGAAAGCAATCAATGCATTTATGTCCCGCCCGCCCGCCCGACCAAAGGAATAAGTTTGCAATCCGCTGCCAAAGGGAATCCATTTGCAATTCACCACACAAGCAATTGTTGCCTTCAATGTCCCGCCCGCCCGCCCGGCAAAAGGCGCCCGACCAAAGGAATAAGTTTAAAATCCGCTGCCAAAGGGAATCCATTCGCAATTCACCAAACAAGCAATCATTGCCTTTAATGTCCCGCCCGCCCGCCAGACAAAAGGAATCAATGTGTAATCTGCCACAATAAGAATCAGTTTGCCATCCGCCACACAAGCAATCAATGCCTTTAATGTCCCGCCCGCCCGCCCGACAAAAGGAATCAGCTTGTAATCCGCCACAAATGGAATCTACTCGTAATCCGGTACCAACGGGAAGCAATTGGTAATCCACCACACAAGCAAGCAATCAATGCCTTTAATATCCCGCCCGCCCGCCCGACTAAAGGCATCAAGTTGTAATCCGCTACCAAGGGGAATCAACATGTAATCCGCCACCAAAGCAATCAATGCATTTCATGTCCTGCCCTACCCGCCCGACCAAAGGAACCAGTTTGTAATCCGCAATAAAAGGACTACCCCTAAGGCCCACCCCTAGGGCTAGGGCTACCCCTAGGGCCTACCCCTTGGGCCTATCCCTAGGGCTACCCTCCCTCTGCGCGCGGCCGACTCTGAGCCTAGGGTAGCCTACCCCAGGGGGGGGGTCCCAGAGGGGGGGTCGGCGAGGGGGGGTCCCAGAGGGGGGGTCTGCGAGGGGGGAGGGGGTCTGCGAGGGGGGGTCTGCGAGGGGTCTGTAGGGGGGGTCAGCAGGGGGGGTTCAGCGAGGGGGGTCAGCGAGGGGGGGTCCCAGAGGGGGTCAGCGAGGGTGTGCGAGGGAGGTCAGCGAGGGGGGGTCTGAGGGGGTCCCAGAGGGGGGTCAGCGAGGGGGGGTCCCAGAGGGGGGGCAGGGGGGGGGTCTGCGAGGGGGGGTCCAGCCAGGAGGGGGGGTCAGCGAGGGGGGGTCTGCGAGGGGGGGTCTGCGAGGGGGGGTCAGCGAGGGGGGGTCAGCGAGGGGGGGTCGAGGGGGGGTCAGCGAGGGGGGGTCAGCGAGGGGGGGTCTGCGAGGGGGGGTCAGCGAGGGGGGGTCCCAGAGGGGGGGTCTGCGAGGGGGGGTCTGCGAGGGGGGGTCTGCGAGGGGGGGTCAGCGAGGGGGGTCAGGGGGTCCCAGAGGGGGGGTGGTGTGATGGGGGGTCAGCGAGGGGGGGTCAGCGAGGGGGGGTCAGAGGGGGGGTCTGCGAGGGGCTTGAGGGGGGTCAGCGAAGGGGGGTCAGCAGGGGGGGGGGGTCAGCGAGGGGGGTCAGCGAAGGGTCTGCGAGGGGGGTTCGGGGTCAGAAGGGGGGTCCAGCGAGGGGGGGTCAGCGAGGGTGGGGTCCCAGAGGGGGTCCCAGAGGGGGGGGTCAGCGAGGGGGGGTCAGCGAGGGGGTCTGGCGAGGGGGGGTCAGCGAGGGGGGTCGGGGGGGTCAGCGAGGGGGGGGTCCCAGGGGGGTCAGGGGGGGGGTCTGGGGGGTGAGCGGAGGTCCAGCGATGGGTGAGAGGTCCAGGGGTCTGCGATGGGTGCCCAGAGGGGGGTCTGCGAAGGGGGGGGGGGTCCTGATGGGGGGGTCAGCGAGGGGGGGCGGGGGGGTCCCAGAGGGGGGGTCTGTGAGGGGGGGTCTGCGAGGGGGGGTCAGCGAGGGGGGCCCCAGAGGGGGGGTCTGCGAGGGGGGGTCTGCGGCGCCGGGGCCGCGGTCGCCGGGGGGCGGCGCGGGCGCCCTGCCCTCGGAAGGGGGAGCGGGGGGGGGGGAAGCAGGGGATCGAGGGAGTAGCGAGGGAGGAGGAGGAGGTGGAGGAGGAGGAGGAGGAGGGGGAGGAGGAGGAGGAGAAGAGGAGGAGGAGGTGGCGGCGGAGGCGGAGGAGGCGGCGGGAGCAGGGGGGAGGGAGGAGGCGGGCGGACGGAGTGAGGAGGGAGGAGGGAGGAGGCGTGCGGAGGGAGGAGGGAGGAGGAGGAGGAGGAGGGGGAGGAGGAGGAGGAGGAGGAGGAGGAGGAGGGGGGCCCAAGCCCAGACCTCCTCGAAGACCGAGGGCCGAGCAGGTCTTCGTCGGTCCTCGGCGTCTCCCTCGCGTCGGCGTGCGCTCAGGAAGGCGCGCCCCGCCGGGCACGCTCCAGGCCCAGACAGTCGTCGTCGTCGTCGTCGTCGTCGTCGTCGTCGTCGTCATCGTCGCCCTCCGCCTCCCCCTCCTGCTCCTCCTCCCCCTTCTCCTCCTCTTCCACTCCCACTCCGCCACAAAGGGCATCAATATGTAATCCGCCAGCAAAGCAAGCAATGCCTTTAATGTCCCGCCCGCCCGCCCGACCAAAATAATCAGCTTGTAATCCGCCACAATAGTAATCAACTTGTAACCCGCTGCCACATGGAATCACTTTGTAATCCGCCACCAAAGCAACCAATGCTTTTAATGTCCCGCCCGCCCGCCCGACCAAAGGAATCAGTTTGCAATCCGCAATAAAAGAGAATCCATTCGTAATTCGCCACACAAGCAATCATTGCCTTTAATGTCCCGCCCGCCCGCCCGACAAAAGGAATCAATGTGCAATCTGCCACAATAAGAATCAGTGTGCCACCCGCCACACATGCAATCAATGCCTTTAGTGTCCCGCCCGCCCGCCCGACAAGAATAATCAGTTGATAATCCACCACACAGGGAATCAATATATGTAATCCGCCACCAAGGCAACCAATGCTATTAATGTCCCGCCCGCCCGCTCGACCAAAGGAATCATATTGTAATCCGCAATAAAGGGTTACCCCTAGGGCCTACCCCTAGGGCTACCCTGGAGCTACCCCTGGGGCCCACCCCTAGGGCTACCCTGGGGCTACCCCTTGGGAAGCCTAGGGCCTTGGGTAGGGCCTACCCTTGGGAAGCCTAGGGCCTTGGGTAGGGCCTACCCTTGGGAAGCCTAGGGCCTTGGGTAGGGCCTACCCTTGGGAAGGGCCTAGGGCCTTGGGTAGGGCCTACCCTTGGGAAGCCTAGGGCCTTGGGTAGGGCCTACCCTTGGGAAGCCTAGGGCCTTGGGTAGGGCCTACCCTTGGGAAGCCTAGGGCCTTGGGTAGGGCTTAGGGTAGCCAAGGCCCCCGGTGATCTATACCCGCTGCCGGGCCTGCGCCGCTCGCGGCCTCGACGGCCCGGCCCTGCCGGGCGAGCTGGTCTGCGCGGCGCACGCCGTGGACGGGTCGGCGACGCCCGCGGTGCGGGCGCCGCCGCTGCGCTGCCGCCGGCATTTTCGCCGCCGCGTGCGCAGCCCGGGGCCTCAGACATGGACACCGAGCATGGAGAGACCGACGCGGCGCAGGAGCGAAATGGGCACGGGAAGAATGGGTACAATGCCCGACAGCAGTTCCTGTTCATTCTGAACAGGATTCGCTGTCCACGCCGCCGCGGCCCGTGTCCATTTGAGGCAGAGGGCCGCCTGCCCAACTGCGGCCGCTGTTGGTTTGGGACAGCATTTGCTGTAGGGCATTGTACCCATTTTTTCGGTACCCATTTCGGGCGTCACAAGATGCCGCGCAGGACATGGCGGTTTTGCAACTCGGTCCTCCTCCTGGTCCGCAGCCCGATTCTTCCTCTGCCCTGCCGCTGCCGCACGACTTGTTGCTGGAGGCCTGCATCTCCCATGGTGTCTTACAGCATCTTGAGCTGGTGAGAGCCATGGACGTGTTTGGGCAGCTACAACAAGCACGCATCGCCTACCCGCACACTTGGGTGCAGCTGAAGGTGATCTTGGCCCGCATTCGACGTCGACTCGGCCGACCCGTGGAGGCGCATGGGACTGGCCATGCACGAGGGGCCTGCTCCAGACGACCTCCTCATCTCCAGGCGACAGCACGTCGTCACCATGTTGGCCAGCCTCGCGGAGCAGGCCTCCTGGCCGCTTGCGGACCGGCAGCCGGTCCATAGTTTCGTCCAGAAGGTCCAGGAGGCAGCGGCGCACTGCAGCAAGAAGCCCCCAGGAATCCTCAGGGAGCGCAGGAAAATGAAGTTCAGCTCCCTCCCCCTGTTCAGGGCGCTCGGTTCTCAGGCTTTGGAGCTTCTCTCCAAACCTCTCATCGCCCCAGGCTGGCTCGTCCTCACGCAGTGGTCCAACATCTTCGGGTTGGACGGCTACTCGCAAGAGACTCTGGCCGATGTTTGGGGTGTTGCGACGCTGGCTGAGAAGGTGGATGACAAGCTGGGATTGGGCGGCGGGACGGGATGTACTGTATGGATGTGGGCACCAAATGACACGAACGTCTTACCAGACTCAGGGCTTCATTACTCCGCCTCCCCGTCAGATCGCCGACCGACATCCGTCAAGACGCTGGCTACTATCTGGCTGCCCCCAGGGCTGCCGGCCACAGACGAGGCCCTGGACTTTTGGTGGCATCCGTTACTGGGAGGAAAAATGAGCTTATGAGGCGCTGCTCTTTCACTCTGGGCCCCATGGACACTGGTCAGGAGGAAAAAAAACACACAGACACAATTAATCTGCGATTCCCAGAAAATATGGGAAAATATGGGAAGTGGGGGGGAAGACGAAAACCCAGAAAATATTTGTGTGTCCCAGGGCCCCTTCACACTGGGCCCCGCATGGTCCGGAGCGGCCCGGCGATGTCCCACGTGGAGTCCGATGGGTTTCGCGCCACGGTGGGCCTCCAGAGGACGGACCTCCCGCCATGGCTGCTGCTCTTCCAGGGTTCCGGCTACGACCAGATATTTCGGGGGTGGACGGACCTCCTACCCTGACGCGTCGATTAAGGAATTGGCCGTGTTCGGTGCGCGAGGGGGCGTCGCGGCCGTCATTTCTGCGGGTCCAGGTCCGTCGGTTTCGGCCCCAGGCCGTTCTCACAAAGGGGAGGTCTACTGAAGGGAGGTTTGTCCACCACCGAATACTGGTGAGGGGGCTCCCGCCGAGTCCCTGGAGCAGTACATCGCGCCCGAGCCTTTGCGTGGACCTCATTTTCGGCTCTTCGGTCTCTGACCCGTACGCTGGCATGTCGCCCAGGCATTTGCGCCGCCATGGGTTGCCAGCTGACGCCGTGTGGGGATTCCATTCCATGTTCTCTCAAAGCGAGGCGCTCATCCTGGCGATTGCGACACCAGGACATGCAGGCCACCATTGGGCTCTCTGTCCCCAGATGCTGCTGACCCCGGGTGCGAACAAAGCCATTCTCCTCACTGACGCCAGCGCCGCAACGTGGACAGCCACAATGGACAGAGTCTTGAGCGAGGATGGTTCGGAAACCCACGCCCGTCTGAAATGGAGGCCCTCTCGCAATGGGGGCCCGGACGTGGCAACCCCGACAGCCACCGCGGCAGCTTTGACAGCTTCCCGCAGGCACGGCCACAAGAAGAGCTCGGCGATGGACTACATCACCAGCGTCACGATCAAGGGTGGGCTCGGGAAGGAGGCCGCAGAGGTCATGCGGCTGCTGATGAACCACCTCGTCGCTACCATGCGCGCACCTGGGTATCGCGGAGGCTGACTACTCTCGGGGTCCCCGGGCTGGGAAGCACGTTCACATGGCCAGCGTGGACTCCGCGGCTGCGCCTTGCAAGGTCCGGATATTCCTGCGCAGCGGGGGCGAGGTGCGCGTCCTTGCACGGCCAGACGGTCAAGGTAGGCAACGGAACAGTCGGCATCGCAGCGGAGAACGATGCGCTGGACAGCGGCCGGGCGCTGGGAAACGGTTTCCGGAGGCGGGAGATGAGCGCCCCCCGCCCGCTGGATCAGCCTGGGCACTTGCATGGTGGAATTCTTTTTTGATTAAGGATGGCTCGCAGGATTGGAGTATTGACGTTGTGTTCTGCCTCTGTGCCTCGACGGGGGGCCTGGGCAACCTGGCCGCGCCAGTTTTCTTTCATCCTTACGAAGGTCCTGGACCACATAGCTTGAAGATTTGTTCACGATTTGTGTTATCCGTCAGCTTTCGTCAACTGCGCGAAGATCGTCTTCTCCTTTGCCGTAGGCCTCTTGACGTCTTGCGGCAACACGGCGACGCGCCCCATGCTGACCTGCCGCTGCGCCTGTATCGCCGGAGGCGCCTTCTACGTGCGCTGGGCCATTACCACGCCAAGCATATATGACCACCAGGTCGATTGGCGCAACGGCCTGCCCAGTCGGCGCCGCCTCCACTTCGGGGCAATCCCAGGGCGATTTCATTTGCGCAGCGTGGAACGCTCAACCATTTTTCGCCTCGGGCCCCCTCCGCCGGGACGTGAAGCGCCGCTATTTGTTTGCGCTGACGTCGCGCAGTGACGTCGTGCTGATTACACATGCTCATGGGGCGGCTGGAGCGCACTCAGCTCGGCGACCGCCGCTGGGGCGCCAAGCCCGGTGGTCGCCAGGGCCCACCGCGGGCCACGCATGCATTGGGGCTGCTGTGAAATATTCTTTCTGGCAGAACGTATCTGAAGCACCAGTGCGGGGGCCTCTCTGGCCAGGCCTCGCGGGAAACTATCCCTCCGCGGCCGTGTTGGGGCGCGGGACTTGGTCGCGGTGAACTATCGCACGGGGGCGGGCATCGCGGAATTTTGATCTGCATGGCGCCCGCCCCGAGAGACGGGCCCACTGCTCGAGCTTCCCGGAGCTACGGGCCCACCTCCGCCAGAGAGGTGCGCCGGCCTCGGCGCCGCCACGATCCGTTCTCACGCTGATGGGCGGCGATTTCAATTGGGCCACCCGGGGCGCCAACCGACGAGCGCTGCCCGCGGCTTCGGCTTCAGGTCGTCGCGACCAGGCCGCAGACAGCTAATTTTGGAGGACCATTGAGGAGCGTTTCGGTTTCCATGGACTTCATTAGCCCGACGTAACGCGAGCCCCGCGAGACCGCATATATGCCAACCACCAATGTTGTTAGCAGCTGGGCCGGGAGATCAAGGCGGCCGCCCTGGAACGGGGGCGGGATGCGTCGAACCCTCGGGCAGTTGTGGCCTCCCGTTGCACCCCGCAGCAGTTGGTCGCGGCGGGCCGCGGCATGCCAGACCGCGCCATCAATCGCGACGACTTCTTCTTGCTTCGGGTTGTCTTGGCATGCGACAAGAAGCAAAAGACCAACCTCGACAACGCTGGCCTTGGCAACCTGCGCCTGCTTCAGGAAGCGACCTAGGATGTCGCCGCGCAGCCCGGCAGGGAGGTCGAAAACGTCCGCGGACATTCTGTTTTGGAAGACCGGCTCGGAATCGCGACGCGCTGTATCCGGGCCGTGGAACGACAAGATGCGGGACTGATGTCCCGCTGTCTTCGCACGTGTCCGATTCTGACGGACCTTGTGGACAACCTTCATGGGTTTGGCGGCAATTTGTCTAACCGGACACGTCGTCTCCGCGACCGCCCAATCGAGCTCGCCCTCCGGCGCGCGCCCGACGAACTCGGCAAGGCGACGGCAGCGGCCCGGGGGGGCGACGCGGAACGAGTGGCCCGTGCCAAGGAAAACGATTGCCGCATATTGTATAAGTTGATGCTTGGTCGCAACGGGGCAGTAAGGGCTTTCCAAGAGAGGTCGGCGATTTCGCCACCGAGGCCGACGACGTGGCAGCCACTCTCCGGCCACGCTGGAGCGACGTCTTTCGGGCCTGAGGGGTGTGCGAGCAGCTTCTTCAGACGCGGTCGGAGGAGGGCGGGGCCTGCTGGGAGACGCTCGCCGCAGACCGCGCGCCAGAAGCACCTTCGCATGGAGCGTTGCGCACATTGCCGGCCACTGAGCGGCGCGTTCGGAAGGCGATCGCGGCGACTGGCAGCGGCGCGCCTGGGCCGGATGGCATTCTATATCGAGATTGGAAGCATTTTGAT
>CAUYUJ010011558.1:1250128-1265011 GCA_963575745.1 Prorocentrum cordatum | reverse complement strand
CTGGCGCTCCGAACTGACCCAGTACCAGCCCGTAGCGCTTGCCGTCGTACGCTCCTTCAGCACCTGCACCTCGATTCCCGTCCGCTTGTCGTCGAAGTTGTGCACGTGTGGCTTCTGGGCCGCGTCGTACAGCGCCTTGGCGTCCACCCCCAATGCGTTCCTTCCCAGCACCGTCATGGTGCCGTTGAGCCTCGGGTCCCTCGTCGGGTCGAGCATCAGGCTGTAGTGCACCTTCACATACTCGAGTGCGTCCACTCCTCCTGCTGCAGCTTGGGCCTCACTCGCCAATGAGGACCTTCTCACCCTTGGTAGCTTCCACGAGCGCCAATCGACCACGGTGTACTTGACCGTCTCGCCGTTCAGCACACCCCTATGCGCCGCCAGGATGAGGTAGCCTCCCTGCGAGCTTCCATCTCGTCGTACTGCCCATGCCGCGTCCGTCATACAAATAAACGCCACTTCGTTGGGGTCATCGCATATCTTGGGGAACGCCTGGCACACGTCGCTGTTGGCCTCGGCGAACCTCAGCGTCTTGTTGGCCCCCGCGAAGTCCTGCGCGGTGGAGCCCTCGTTGATCGATCCTTGTCCGAGACTCACGCTGCACTGCAAGTGAGGCGCCGCCTGGTTGCTTGGCCACGCCAAGCTGCCCATAAGTCCTCGTAGCTGCCGTCGCCCGCCCTCCGTGATGGCCAACTTGTGGTCGCTGGCCCTGCTCTTGGTCATCGTGATCGGCTTGAGTGCCTTGATGTAGGCCTCGCAGCTCATCTGATAATCTCCGTTTGTCGTCTTGGTGAGCTGGTTGCCACAGAAGTCCATGGACGAGTCGCCTGCCACGTTCAAGGTGCCAGTCTCAGTGTCCTCCCACGTCCAGAAGTTGAAAACCTTCTTGAGCTCTTGGACGCGCGCCGAAAAACACGCCTGGCCCTCCTGATCGCTGCCGCCTCCTAGCATTTCGTCCACGTGTAGTCCGATAGCGCCGTCGAACACCTTCACGTTCGTCTCGCCCAGCCGGTAGCTCAGGAACAGGCAGGGGTCTAGAGGGTGAACCACGAAGCCGCGCCCGATCATGCGGTCTGTGGCCTCCTCCCACCAGAGCCTCGGCGCGTCGCTCAGGCCGTGCATGCTCTTGAGCAACTTCATCCTCGGCCCAGGCTGGTACCCGAGCATCTTGCAGGCCTCGGATGGCAAGAGTACAGAGATGCCACGATCCGAGCGCTTGCCCTGCAGGAATGCGGTGCTCACGTCCGCCGTGAACAGGATCCAACCATGGACGCGACTCAGGAGCACGATGAACGTCCTGCTCAATCTCGTCATAGTAGGTGAAGACTTGGCCATGGTCCCCGCGATGGCGTCTGGATCGCGAAACCCTTGGATCACCAGCCGCGCCGTGGCTCGGTGGCTCCCGTCAGCGTTCCTCGACCGCTTCAGCAGAAACCGAGCACGCAAGACCTTCTTGGGGTCTTCCACCTCCTTCTTGTCCTGCTCCCAGACCTGGTTGTCAAAGAAGCTCTGGAGCTCCGCGCGCTTCGCCTCCGCAAACTTGGCCTTGACCTCAGCGTTCATGTTCCTCTCGCTCAGCCCGCCAGTCGCGTAGCACTCCTCAAAGTCCAGGTTGAACGCCATGGTCTCCGCATCGTAGTTCCAGCCCTTGGGTAGGACATCCACACTCATGAACATCACATCCTCTGCGATCTCCACCTTAATTGTCATAGGGGCCCGACCGGCTGACGCTGCTCTGTCGGTCTCGCTGGGATGAGAACGTACGTAGTGGCGCCATCTCCGAGGCGTCCTGGCTCCTCCGCATCTCCCTGAACCTTGCTCTTGCATCGGTCACCTGTTGAGCAGGTAACCCAGCTGGTGGTTGTTGAGCTGCTGGTGCTTCTTGCTGCTCTGGCTGTGGTAGTAGATCGGCATCGTCGTCATCTGGGATGGCCTGGTTGGTCACCGTCGGTGTGGGTTCCTCGTTGCGGCTGGCCTAGGCTCCGCTTGCGGCTCTGAGCCCTGAGCAGATACCTGTCTGAGTTGGTCCGCCATGGCCTGCTCCACCGTCGGCGCACTCCCAGTAGCTGGAACTGGCTCATCCTCCTCCATCGGCTCGCCTGCGCGGTCCTCCTCACTGGGGCCGGGCAGCTGGCTGATGTCAAAGAACTGCACAATGCCTCCGCGTCGTAGTCCTTGCAAAGCCGTCTGCGCGGCCTGCAGATTTGCCGGTCGCTTCGGCTCGCCGATCCGCTCCACGATGGGTCTGATCTGGTCCGGGCTGCACCGCAGAAGACTCCCGCCATGAGTACGAGTGACCCAGTAGACCTTAGGCTGGCCACTCTCAGAGTCCTCGCGCAAAGCCACGGTCGCCGGTCCCCGCCAGCGTGACTTCTGGAGCCTGCTGGCCCCGCGATCGCGCCAGTAGTGGCACTCCTCGCCCACGTTGACCGAGTCGTGAGTGTCACGTCGCCTCCGCAGGAAAGCCCTGCGAAGCCTCTCCGTCGAGTCCGCCTTGATGAATGCCGCGGCGGCGGCCACGCGCCGCTGCGTCGTCTACTGGAAAGTCTCCTCCTCCAAGTAGGCCTCCGCTGCTGGCGTGTGTAGAGCATCTGCGGACAGGGGGTCGTTCAGCTCGGGATTGTAGCCCAGGACCCACTGTGCTGGACTGTAGCCCTTGTGGTGCATCATCCTGTTGATCTGGTTGGGCACGTAGTCCAGTGCTGTCTTCAGGTTCTCGGTGGTGCGCTCCAGGCCGGTCTCCTCGAACCAGAGCTCCAGCATCTCGCGCGTCACCTGGTGGGCTCGCTCCACGGGGCCCAAGACCTGATGGGCCTCGCCAGGCGCAACTCGCATCTTGATGTTGCGTTGGCTGGCCCAGTCGAGCATCTCCTGACTGCGTGCTGCGCCGCACTCGTCCATCGCGAGGTTGGTCGGGGTCCCGTAGTGCCGAATCCAATCCTTCTCGATGGACTTGATGGCCTCGGCGGTCGTCTCACGGTTCACGATCCTGCACTTCTTGAATCGGCTAGCTCCGTCCAGCATGTGCGCAATCCTCGCCGAGCCTGAGCGCAATTTGAACTCGAAAAAATCCAGGTAGAGTGCCTGGTTGAATGTCGTCCAGGATGTTGGTGCTGGCTTCGGTGGCTGCGATGCTCGCTTCCGCTCCGCGCAACTGGCGCACTTGTAGTGCTTGGCGCGGGCGATGACTTCCTCTCTGGCGCCCGCCGCCGTCAGCATCCCCACGAACACCTCCGTGCTGGGATGGCCCAGGTTCTTGTGGAGGCGCTCCACGTAACCGAACGCGTTCTGGCTGAACTCGCTCTTGAGCATCTTGCTCTGGTACGTCTGCTTGGCCTCGTTGCTGTCCACCGTCGCATGGTATATGTGCTCCACCGCGTCCTCGCCCCCCTTCAGGCCCATCGCCAGGATGTCGGTGTCCTGACTCGGTGGTTGCTCCAGCAGGTCACCCAGGATCTGCGCCAGGATGGGCCCGTAGTTCTCGGCGAAGCTGGCGCGGTGCAAGTTGGTGCTGGGAATCTTGCCCATCGAGGTGGACGTGCTTGTGCTGTTTATCACGCTGGTACTCGTTGAGCCCTTCAGCCATTCCTCGTCGTGTCGTGCGAACTCCAGTGCGTTTCCGAGCCCAGCATTCTCCTGGGATCTCCAGTCCTGTCATGCACTGATCGAATAGTACATGATGTCCGGGTAACTCGTAAAGTGCCTTCGTCCTCCAGCTCCGTGCCGTAGCTGGTTGCTCAAGGTGAGCATCTCGGTAAGCCTGCCACTGCTTATGGTAGACCTGCTTGCAGAACATCAGGTGCGTGCGATGGTGATCCGCACGACGCTGCTGCAACAACTTCTTGTCCTCGTCGGTTTTGCAGCCTCGCCTCTGCATGATCGTCCAAGCCTTGCACTCGGGGCTGATCCATATGTCGTCGGGCTGCTCCTCGTCGATCAGGTTGAGAAACTTCTTCTGAATGCTGGGCTTGCTGAAGTCCCAGCCGTTGTGCGCTCCGAACGACCTCGCCTGGTGCCCACGCTGCCTCAGCTCCTTTGTCAACTCCGAGTTTCCGCCATCGGCCTCCCAGATCTTGCGCTTGCCCTTCTTGACGTCCTTGGCCCTGCTCAACTCCTGATCTATCTCCTTGCTGGCCGCCTGGAGGGCGTCCTGGCACTTGCGCAACTGCTTGACGTTGAGGTCCTTGGCGGTGTGGATGTCGTCATTTGCCATGGTGGCCTTGTTGTCGATCTCGACCATGTTGCCGATGAAATCCACCGACTCCTCGTAGGCAAGCACCTCGTCTCCCAAGAAGGTATGAGGGCTGATTGGGTGCTGCGCGCGAACATGGTCCAACCTATTCTGCGGCAACAGAGTCTGGTCGGCACGCTCTTCCATGCACTCATCGTAGCTCTCCAGCATATCCATGATGAAATGTCCTCGCCTGGGCTGCTGGCGTAGCTGGAACCACTTGCCATCGCCATCCCAGCATGCCCTCTTGTTCTTGTAGTCCGCGACCATGCCGAGCTCCTCCATCACCGGTCTGGCGAACAGGAATGGCGTGCGCCCAGGGATCACATAGGCGAGGATCTCCACGAACTTGCCGCCAGGGAATGAAGGAACCATGACGCATGCGGTCGCAGCGCCGGTCGCGTCGTTGCCGTACTTGGAACTCTTGTTGCACGGGAAGATCTTCATGTTGTTGACCGGGAACCCTCTTGCAACCAGCTGCTGGCAGTAGCCCTTGAGCGTCCCATGGCCCACTATCACGCTGGTCGCTCCACTGTCGTGCATCGCCTCCGATGGTTCCAGCTCGGTCGAGTTGTGCACGTCCTCCGCCTCGTCCGTGACCACCCTCGCCTCGGCCGCGTCGTCTCCAACGTGCTGTCTCTTGCGGCTTACGCGCGGGCAGTCCCTGGCGAAGTGGCCTCGACCTCCGCATCGCAGACATATCGTTTCTTCTGTCGCTCTGATCAATGGCGGCTGTGATGGCTGACCTCGTCCAGGTGAACCTCGGCCATGTCCGCTGGCGTACGTATTCTTGCCGCGTCCTTTACTGGTACCTCTCCCAGTCGCCTTGCCCCTCGATGTGCCGCGTGCCGCGCCTCGTCCTCGAGCCTGACTGGCCCCGGGAACGCTGGCCGTTGAGCTTCTCTGTGGTGGCGGCACCATCGCGACAACTGGGTAGAAACCTCTAGCCAATCGCATGTCATTCATCTTCTGCCTCGCGTCCGTGCAGGCTGCCATAATCTCGTCGTACTGATCCACATCATGCGACTGGTCCGGCATGGGGGTGCCACCCATGGTGGCCGTCTCTCTGTAGCAGGCCGCCTCTGGGGCCTGCGAATACCTGTTGATCCTCTGCAGCTTCCTCGTAGTATTCGTCTTCCTCGTATCCGTAGTGGTAGTAGGCCTCTTCCTGGATCTCGTCCTCGTCGTCGTAGTCATCCAGGTTGTAGGCTGCCGCTCCCGAGCTTGCTCTGGTACTTGGGAAGGAGTCCAGGCCGAACGTCTTCTTCATCTCGCTCTCAACCTTGTCCAGCGACAGGTCGTCGCCGACCTGGCTCGTGACCAGCTGCTTGCCCTCTTTGTCCAAACCTGCCCGTCGTAACAGGAACCAGCCGAGCACCTCGTCTGGCAATGTAACGTCGCGTGCGCGAATCCTCCACTCGGCCGTGCGAAACCTCGTGAGGTAATCCATCAGCGTCTCCTTGGGCTTGCGGGCTGTCTTGAAGAAGAGCGTCTCGAAGTCTGTCGGCAGCTCCGTGATCTGGCAGCCCGGTCGAGCGCGTCTAGGATGGTCCGCCAACCTTTCTCCTCCTCGAGCTTCTCGATGTCTAAATCCTCGACCACCTCCCACGCTCGACCATTCAGGCCTTGCATGATCGCCAAACCTGCTGTCCTCTCCTGTTCTCGACCACGAGCCCGTGCTGCGAAGACCCCCACCTTCCGTCTGAAGGTCTTGTGCCCGTCGATCGAGCCGTCAAACTCTGGAGCTCGACCCAGGAATCCCGAGGAGAGCTGCTGTCCATCTCCAGCTGCTGCAGCGCGTCCGAGCGCGCCTCCTGCTGCTGCTCCTCGTCCCCCTTTGCCGTCTGGTGGTGGCATCGTTGAAGTACTTCACTGTGTCCGTGTCCGTGGAGCTACAGCTCCGCTACCAATGTCAACTGCTCAACGCTCTCTAAGTCGTCGAACCTCCCTCGAAATCCGTTTCCCGTCCTCGGCCGAAACGTCCTCGACGCCGTCCCCAATCACGCTCTGCGGGCGGGGAAAGGCGATGGTAACCTTTTGGTCTGCCGAGAGGCCTCTCGAGCTAAGATGGCAAGGGTGCTTGCTGTCTTGTCCTGCTGCTATGCACTGCTTGTTGTGCACATGCTCTGTCATGCGTGCTGGGGGAGGGTAGTATCTAACAACTTATGTCAGAAATCCTCTCAAACACAGTGGCAGCTGCATTGTCAGGAGTACAATTCACACTCCCACATCCTCGAGGGCAAGAGCGCCTCAATCCCACTGGGCGGCAAACCCCCGACTCCCTGGGGCCACCCAGGCCCGACGCTGGGATTCTCTCGCCCCGAAAACCCCTGGAATTCTGGGCCTTTGTGGGCCCTGGCAACGGCAAGGCCGTGCTTTGAAACATGCCGTGCTGTCGGGCACCGCTCTTGTCCCGGTTCCGTCGCCGTGTTTTCTTCGGTTCCAGATCTGGTCCCGATCTCGGAGCCATTTGCCACGTGCCAGAAACAATGCTGTTTAGAAAACAAACTAACAACACCTGGCCTGCTGTTTCCAGCGCCCAGTGAAGTCTGGACATCTTCCCAGGGCCCGGCTTTTCACCCTGCGCCGTTTTGTGCCGGCCTTGGGGCGTGGCGATGCTCCTCAGCGGCCGAAGGTGGGGAGACACCTCCCGCCGTGATGTCCTCCCGATGCGAGGAGGCCTGGAGGCCTGGAAGAGCAGGAGGAGGAAAAGGAGGAGGGAGGAGGAGGCGGAGGAACCCAGCCGCCCCGTACGCAACACGCAACCCGTAGCGTGTTGGCACGAAGCTCCACACGTAGATTGAACACGTACGCTTGGCGCGATACGTTCGCCAAAACGTGGGCCAACACTTGGAACCAACACGCAGCGTGTGGACACGGACGTTTTGAACGCGGTGCGTGTTGCGTTTCAAAGCGGGCGTATCAGTATGAGAGCAGCTAAGACGAGGAGGACAGGCAGGCGCACTCTGGGCCCGCTCCTCAGGCTCGCTGTCGCTCGTGGCCTCCTCCTCGTCACCGCTCTCGGGCCCGTCTGCCTCCGGGGGCCTGTCCAC
This sequence comes from Prorocentrum cordatum, assembly GCA_963575745.1. NCBI lineage: Eukaryota > Dinophyceae > Prorocentrales > Prorocentraceae > Prorocentrum > Prorocentrum cordatum. The sequence goes on along the minus strand of CAUYUJ010011558.1, from coordinate 1,257,727 downwards.
GGGGGGAGGGGGGGCGGTTCGCGACCCCGTTCCCTCCCCCCTCCCAGGCACGGCCCCTGCCTCCCTCCCGGCCTCCCCCTCCCCCGACCTCCCTGGGGGCCTCTTCCTCCAGCCATCCGCGGCCCCTGCCGCCCTCCCGACCTCCCGGCCCGTCCACGGCCCCTGCCCTGCCTCCTCCTCCTCCTCCTCCACCTCGTCCTCGCCCGACCTCTTCTGCGGCCCCTCCCCCCTGCCAACCATGGCCCCTGCCTTCCTCCCGACCTACCGGCCCATCCACGGCACCCTGCCTTCCTCCCGGCCTCCTCCTCCTCCTCCTCCTCCTCCTCCTCCTCCTCCTCCTCCTCTTCATCCGGCCCATCTCCCCTCTCCCTCTCTCGCTACTCTCTCTCCCTATCTCGCTCTTCTCCTCCCGCCCCACCCTGGCATCAACCGCGCCATCCTAAGCCAACACCGTTTGGTGGTGTGCTATGCAAGCGCAAGCGGAGAGGTCAGATCATTGCAAGCCAAACCAACAGTCTCTCTCTCACCCCGTCTCGCTCTCTCACCACCCTCTCTCTATCGCCACTCTCTCTGTCTCTGTCTTTGTTGTTTCTTTCTCTCTCTCTCTCTCCCTCTATCAACTTATGTCTCTCGACATTACCTGTCAGCATTTTACACCATGAGTACAATGTTATGCTTACCCCCCTCCCCCGATTCTGGCTTGTGCGGGGGGCGCCCTCCTCGGGCACGCACACACACACATACACACGTACACATATATATATATATATATATATATACATATTGATATACACATAGATATCAAGGTACCTCGCGTGGTTGTCCCCGTTTTTGCTTCCTATGCGCTGTTATCGATCGGCCCGCCTCCAGTTCTAAAGGTCGTGCTCCCGCTGCAGCGTTGGCCGCATTTCAAAATCGGCTCGCTGCTCCCGTGGTTCAGACCTGCGCTCTCGCCCAAGCGCGGGCGCATTTCTGGATCCGACTCGTTGCTCGTCGTTCTTTCTTTCTCTGGCGGGGCGCAAGCAGCCCGAATTGCAGCCGTTGGTTCTCCAGGACTCAGACAGGAACCTGGGCACTTCCCTCGATACTTCGTTGAGGGCGATGGCTTCGGCGTCAAAAACACTGCACGGTCACAGGCTCAAAACGTATGCCCGCCTGGCGTGCAAACCCACAAGCAAATTATCCACGCGGCGGCGGCGCAATCACCCTCACGGCCGTCGGACAACAAGATTCGCACGTCTAAGCGCGGAACTTGTCTGAAATACTTTGGACTAAGAAAAAATGATACCGCAGAAAAAAACCCAATCAGGGCCATGGGGCTAGGGGGCTATAGGGCTATAGGGCTATTGAGCTGTAGGGCTATAGAGCTATTGGGCTATAGAGTTATAGGGCTATATTGGGCTATAAGGCACACCCAAGCACCCCTGGGCACCCCCGGGCACGCCCGGGCACCCTGGTACCCGGGCACCCCCGGGCACCCGGGCACCCGGGCGTGCAGCGAAAATCGGTGGCAAACCTAACCTAACCATATGAATCCACTAGGACCCCTACAGAGGCAAGCTCTGATTGGGGAAACTAGGTGGGTCCATGGTGTGGTCGGCTAAGCCATCGGCAACTTTATTGAACTTTCTGCCCCACCCCTGGACCAGAACATCGTGCAACTGCGGTGGGCGCCATCCTTGAGATAGATGGTCTAAATCCCGGTCTAGCACTCAAGTGAGAAGCGCCACATAGCGCACGCACTTTAGCTGCGAGCGACCGCACACAAGGTTCGCTAAACGCTGCGAGCATGTAATGTACACAAAACGTTGCTCGTCGTTGCCGTCCCCCTCCTTTTGCCTCTTCCGCCTTCCAGTGGTCCTCCTGCTCCTACTCAAATGTCTCCTGTTGCTGCTCTTGACTGTCCAGCCTCATCATTCTGCTCTTCCTCCTGCTAGTCCTCCTGCACGTCCGCCACCTTCATCCCTCTTCCATGTAGTTCACTCCTCTTTATCGCACCGACAACAGTGTCGATAGGGCGGGTCGTGCGTTTCGCTTGAAATTTACTCACAACTTTTGATCCCGGAGCTTGACATCTTGCAACGGTTACAAGCGTAGAACGCATGTAGGTTCCTAACTGGGGCGCTCGCATTGACGCTGCGCACGCTCGCCTAAAAACTTCAAACGGTCAAACGACTGGAAAATAGTTCCTTCTCAAAATGAGTCTCTCGCAATGTCGCCGCGCACACTCGCCCTAATTCATCCTGAAAGTGATACGGGTGGAGGGGAGTATTCTCAAAATTGGGCTCTCGCCTGAGACTTCCTCACTCATGCTCTGAACACCCAATCAGCGTAAATAGTTGTACGGATGGAGATCCCTTTATTGAACGGGGCTCTCGCTTGAGACCCCCTCTAGTTATATGACGAGCGCTTTGAACGTGTGCTAACATTCCACAGGTGGAGACACACCCTTCTCAAAACAAAGCTCTCGCTGGACAGTTCGTCGAACTTTATGGCCCTACCCCTTGAAACGCATTCTGGCTGGAACGGTGCATGCTGTGTCCTTTGCGCAGCGGGCCCTCGCCTCAGAGGACGGCCCACAAGGCGTTCGTCTGTAAAGGAGGGCGCTTCCCGCAATAAGAGAACATATCTGTAGCGACTTCAGAAGGGAACTTCGGACGGGCAACACAAGCTGTGGTCGGTCTGATGGTCATGGTCTACCAAGGACACTCCAGAATGCGACGCAATTGGACAAAGATGGGGAAGAAGGGTTGGATGACGGATATGCCGTGAACCTCACCCCCTTCCCCTTCCCCTCCTGCTTCTCTCGCTCCCGCTCTTTTCATATCTGGCGCTCTCGCTCTCTCTCTCTCTCCCTCTCTCTATTTCCCTCCTTCTTTCTCGATGTCTCTCGCTCTCTCTATATATCTGTCGGTCTGTCTGTCTGCCTCTCTCTCTCTCTCCCTCTCTCCCTCTCTCTGTATCAGAGTGAGAGGGTGAGTGGCTGAAGTGGGGCTCCGCGGTGCGGATTGTTGTTATTCTTGCTGCTGCTGTTGCTGTTAGTGTTGTTGTTGCTGCTGTTGTTGTGGTTGTTCTTGTTGCTGCAATTGTTGCTGTTGTTGCGTTGTTTGCTGCTTGTTGTTAATTTGTTGTCGTCGTCCCACCCGCGGCTGCCCGCGACCCACCCGCGACTGCCCGCGACCCACCCGCGACCCACCCACTACTCACCCCGCGACCCAACCCGCGACCCACCCACGACCCACCCGTGACCCACCCGCGACCCAGCCCGCGACCCACCCGCGACCCACCCGCGATCCGCCTGCGACCCTCCCGCGACCCACCCGCGACCCACCTGCGACCCACCCGCGACCAAACCCGCGACCCAACCCGCGACCTACCCGCGACCCACTCTCGACCCGCTCGCAACCCACCCACGACCCACCCACGACCCACCCTCGACCCACCCGCGACCCACGCTTGACCCACCTGTGACCCACCCGCGACCCACCCACTTGCTTTGACGAAAAATTCGGCGCTCGTGGCAGGCTGCTTCCGACCCTGGCAGACTGCCGACGACCCCTCTCTCTCTCTGACTCTCCTTCTCTTTCCGAAGAGACAAGACGCCTCGAGAGGTCCTCAAGGGGCATCCCACGAGGCCGCAAAAGGCATCGAGGCAACCTCTGCCCCAAAACCCAAGCAATGTGACAAGATGGGCCGAAGGCCACTACGGCAGGCTCGTGCCGTGGCGACCTGTGCGCAGCTTCTTGACACATCGCGGATCGTACAAGCCTGACCGATCGTGACCGTCTGGCAAACGCGGTCGCTCAATACTGCCCGGCTCAAACCGCCAGCGGCCGTCAACAGTGAACGCCCGCGCTGGCATCACCGCCGCGTCGACACGGCACGAACCTGCCGTGCACGGTCAGGAACTTTTGCTTCGCGCGTCGCGGCGGAGGCCCCGGCGATACGACACGCCCTGCAAGTGGATAGCGTGTCGCTCCGCTCCGCGGGGCGGGAAGCTCGGAAAGGCTCGGGACGTTGACGCTCGGGTGTGGGGACGTGGATCGCGTGCCGCGCCGAAGCGTGATGGGCCAGGACTGGCGGAGCGACACGCTGAGCCCAAACTCCCGATCGTATGTTCTTGCGGCGGCGCGTCCTCTCCGCCGGCACGCCCGTAAAGATCTGCGGGATCTGAGCGGCTCTGTCCTCGCTCCTGCTCCGCTCCTCATCTCTCCGTCGTGCCCCAATTAGTTTTCGTGGCGCCCCGCCTCTAACCCGACCAGCGCACGACCGCCCCCTGCACCACTGCGCCCGCTGACTTAACATGCTCTTGCGGCGGATCCCGAGAGCGGGCTCCGCCAGCCCCGTGCGGCCAGCGGGCGGTGGACGAGGTGGCTGTCTGGCACGGCCGCCGCGCACAGAAAGCGCCTCGACCCCCCGAGCGCGGTGCGACGGCGTGGCAAGGCGGACCCCCGTCGGCCCCAGGGGTTCCCTTCTGAGCTCGTTCGCTGTCTGTGAGGAGCAATACAAGTACCCCTAATCCTTGGGGAGGGGGCCTAAGTTAGGAGGGCCAAAAACATCAGGGAGGGCCCTAAACACGAATGACGCAAGTTTGGCCACGAGTTCACTGCGTGATCAGGGTCAGGAGTTGTATTACGCTCAATGGGTCTGAGCCCGTTCGGCCGCCGAATGGACTCAAGATCGAGCCCATTCGGCGGCCGGACGGGCTCAGCTCCGAGAGGGCCGAGGGAATTGAGCCCGTTTGGCCGCCGAGAGAGCTCGATCTTCAGCCCGTTCGGCTGCCAAACGGGCTCAGACGCCGAACAGGCTTGGGAAGGATCCCTGGGGGAGGGAGTTTCCCCTCCGCGCTTGAGAACGGCAGAATCTCCTGCGTAGCCATGCCGTGAGGACCGGCGGTTCATCCCGTCCCGACGTCTTACGATCCCAAGGCCCCGCGAGGGCCGCCGGAGACGGAAACTCTGAAGGGATCGCCTGGGTCGCGAACGTGAACCAAGGGTGCGTTTGATGATCGGAAGGTGGCCGAAAACCAGGGAGCCTCCCGTCGCGATTCGCAGCGGAGCGAAGAAGTCTGGACCTGGGACCAACACCCCAGGCGTGGTGGCGGGGTGAGCCCGAGGCCACTGCACGTTTTCGTGGCGGACCCCTGGGGTGAGAGGGAACGATTGGGGGGGCCAGCTCAGGGGGGGGGGAGCCCTCGACCTGGGATCAGCTACACATCGCCGACAGCTCGGCGATGTGCCCCAGGCAACGAAACCCAGCGCTCCTGAGCGGCTTTGGCTACCAGGCCGCCGTCGACGATGAGAAGGGCCAATCGGGGGTCGACGCGTTCCCCCCCCCTGAGCTGGTTCCCCCCCCCATCGGCGACCCCGAACACGTTCGTCTTCCCGACGCAATCTGGGTCTCCAGCGGCCGCTCGGGACGATCCGGGCACCCCTGGAGCGCTCTCGGCGAGGTGCAGCTGCTGGGGAGCTGGAAGCTGGTAGAGCCTGCGTGGACCTAAGGAATCGTCCGAATGCCTCGAAGCGAACGTTGCCCGTGATCAGGGGTACAAGGAGCAATCCGTGGACCTCTTCTGGGTTCTGGCTAAATTTCGAAGCGGATCCAGCCGTGGCCAGGAGGGCGCCCGAGGACGATCAAAAGCCTCCAGAGAGGCCACGGTGGCGACCCAAGGCGATCAAAAACCCTCCTACTCCTCCCTGCTCCTCCTCTGTATTCCTCCTGACGTTGCCCCAGCTTCTAAAAAGCATTCTTAGAAGCTAGAAGCTGGGAGGACTTCTAAGAAGGTCCCTTCCTTCTTAGGATATCCCCCGCCATCTCAGAAGGCCGCCCTCCTCGCGCTACCCCGCACGGAATGCGCCGCCAAACGAAAGCGACCGAAATCCTGGAGCCTCGACCACTCCCCCGTGAGCATGTGAGTCCAAAAGTCTGTTTCTGTTGAAAGATGCCCATTTGGGCAAATAATAAGAAGCTTGAGCGGCCCAAGATCGCCGGAGCCGCACCTCTCGACATCACGCGGGTCATAGCAATCAACAGAAATTGAAATGCCGCAGCTCCGTAGCCGCCTGCTGGCTTTCGACATCATGCGAATCATGGTAGGCAACACATGCTGAAACGCCCGCAGCTGCCGCAGCCGCTGGCTGAGGGTCACAATACCGAGGGGGGAAAACAAACAGATTTCGCCGCCAGGAGCGCTGCTCCCCCGCCCCCACCCGAGAGAGGACGGGATGAGGTCATCCCTTTCTTATTGAGTCACTACCAGCCAAAGCAAACAGGCTCTGCAAATCTCGCTTTCTGAACCAGAAGCTCAGGTCTGGGTCCGGAGAACGTAGTGAAACTACAGAGAAATCAGAAAGAACAACAAACACAGGAGCAGGCTGCCGAAAAGAAGAAACGTAAGGAGGGGGGCAGAGACGACACTACAATTCTGAGACGATCTCCACAGCCTGCCCCGAGATCCGGATTGCCTGATACACAGGGTGTAAGACAACTCAGACTCGGATCTGGAAGCTGCTTCTCCTTAGCGCTGCCTATGGGCACTCTCGCTCCGCGAGGGGGGCGAGCTCCGCGAGCCCGCGCCGAGAGGGGGGGGGCGCGCCTCTCGGCGGCCGCGGCCGCGAGCTCCCGCTGCTGCCGGCCTTGCATGTCCTCTCTGGCCGCCGCCGTCGCCACGCTCGGGCCGCCGCCGGCCGCCGTCGGAGCGGGAGACTCGCCAGCGCTCGGACGTCCACTCACCGTGCATCTTTTGGTTTCGCGCGTGCATTTTCTCGCGAGAGGATCCAGATGCTCCTCGAAGGTCCTCGCGGGGGAAAAGCGCACACGCCCGAACGATGCCAAGGAGACGCAGACCCGCTCGCGCCGTGCAAGAGACACGGCGGAAGGCGAGTGGAAATTAGTCTTGTCTGCCTCCGCGGGCCCTCGCCGGCCGTCGTCGGAGCCGAAGGCACAGTGGCGCAGGGGCACTCGAAGAAAGTTCTAGCCACAAAGGCCAAGATCCCCCGTATGTTTCAATATGTTCTGGGTCTTCGTCTTCCTCTCCGCTTCCCCTGTTTTTCCATAGTTTCATCAGAATCGACGCTCATTGGTGTCAGTGTCTACTTTCCCCTCCTGAACAGACCTGCTCGCACCGTCAAAAAACATGTCACGAAATGTTTGGTTGTTTTCGGCCTCCGCGGGCACTCGCTGGGCCCCGGGACCGCATCATGTATAGCTGGATTTCCCGGCACCTTCTGGCGCCGATGTTACCGAGGCAGGCGCCTGGCGGCGGGGGCGAAAGCGGCAGCATGCGGTACATTTCGCCCCCCCCCCCCCCCCCCCCTTCCCAATCAAATCCTCCCCTTTTGTCCGACCCGCCATGACGAGGCTAGGACCGGCAGAAAATCGGACAGGGACTAATCGGAGGATCTCTAAGATCTGGCGGTTCTGGAGGAGGACATATCGGGTGCTCTGACAGCTTTCGGGAACGCTGTGGAGCGATTTGTCCTGGTCCTGGGCCGACCCGAGAGAGGGGGCACGTGATGTGGTAGGGTACTGCGTAAGCGTGGAAGCCGCTAGCAGTACCTCCCGTTCCCCCCTTACCTTGCACTTGCAGGTATCTTCGAA
>CAUYUJ010011558.1:1235128-1245128 GCA_963575745.1 Prorocentrum cordatum | reverse complement strand
GAGGCAGCCGGGGGGGGGGATGCCGCTGCCAGCATCTCCTCGTACTCTCGGTCGGTGTAGGCGCGACCGTTCAGCCACTGCCCCGTCCTGACCCAGAAGTCGTCGATGTAGTTCTTCCAAACCGAACCGTAGCGTCCGCGGCCGGTGCCAGTGAACAGCTCGTCGGTGCAGAACTGGAAGTCGAAGGGCCCCGTCGCTGGCCCCAGCTGCAGCACCTCGGGGAGGTAGCAGCCGCAGTCCGCCAGCACAGCCAGGACCTCCTTCGCGTGCTCAGTGTTGACCAGGAGGTTGAAGCCGCGAGCGCCGTCCATGCCGGAGATGAAGGCGCAGCCCACCAGCTCGCCCTTGACGTCTCGGCACCGGCGGATGTAGTACACGAACATCACCATCCTGCGGTTGACCATGCGGTAGTCCACGACGGTCCGACGCCTCCGGCCGCTCGCGTGCTCCTTGGTCGGAAAGGCCCAGCTGCCCCAGGGCGAGGTCCCCCTGGAGTACAGTCCTTGTTCCACGCCCGCCTCGAGCTCCTCGCGGACGATGGAAGCCTCGGGGCCCTTCAGGCGGATCGGCGGCCCACGCACAGGCAAGCCGGTCGTCACCACGTCGTGCTTGAAGCCGCGCATGACCGTTCGCGCGGTGCCCTTCACCCAGAACGCCTCGGCCTTCAGGCTGATCATCTCCTTCAGCGCCTCCAGCTCCTGGCTGCCCAGGTGCTTGTAGCCCGCGCACTCGCCGACGAGCCCGACCGCCTCCAGAACCTTGGCCTTGTACTCCGCAGAGCGCCTCGGCGAAACCTTCACCTCGGCAAACCTGAAGCACTTGCCGGGCATCCGCACCTGGTCCCAGTCACCCTTCTTGGCCAGCTCGGCCCACTTCTTCTTCGCCGCCGCCGCCGCCGGCTCCCGCCGTGCCTTCTTTTCCGCCATCTCGGCGTCGCTCAGCTTGTCCACCGACCTCGTCACCCCAGCAGCCGGAGCGGCCGCGCGTCCCGGCTCGCAGGGCATGCGGGGCCCCTCCAGCGCCCGCGCGGCCCCGATCATGGAGCTCCCGGCGACGCTGCCCAGCTCCGCGGAGGCGACCTCGACGCCTTCGAGGCCGCGCCCTAGCGGCCGCAGCGCTCCACGGCGGCACTGGACGTCCAGCAAGTCCAGCGGGAAGTTGCCCACGATGACGTACGGCTTCTGCATGGCCAGGGGCTCCTCATCCGGGCTCCTGCAGTGGAACATGCAGCCGTCGGGGAGCACGTAACGCCAGCGCCCGCGCGGCGCCTCGGCTGACCCGAACCGTTGCTGCCACTCCACGCTCGCCACCAGCGCGTGCGCTCGCGGGCCCTCGAAGGAGGCCAGGCAGCCCGCGCCGTCGAAGTGCTCGAGGCCGTCCATGGTGAAGGAGGCTAGCGCGTGCGCGTTGGCGTCGGGCTGGTGGCCCCCGAGGCTGCTCCACTTAGCACAAGGGAGCGCCCAGTGGGCTCCTGCCGGCCTCAGCACCTCGAAGAGCAGGTAGCGCAGCCGGGCACGGTCCTTAGCCCTGCTGAGGTCCCAGTACTGCCCGTACGTCCTGCGCTTGAGGTCGATGCCGGCCACCACGCTGCACACCGCGTTGGCCGCGCCTAAGCTCCGGACCGCCTGCGAGAGCCTCCCGACCCCGTCGAAGATCTCCACGAAGAGGGGAGCGCCGTGCGCCCACGCCTGGACCTCGCCGATCTTCAGGTCGAGCTCCTCGAGCGGGCGGCAAGCTGCGACGAGCGCGATGACGCGGCTCGAGGGGAGGTCGGAGAGCCGTGGCGCGGCCGGCGTTACTGCCGCCGCCGCCAAGGCGCCGTGACGCACGGTCCCCTCGTCCAGCCGCCAGCCGGCCCGCGCCAGCCTGCTCGCTGCCGAGTGGTTCAGCACGCCCTTGTTGAGCTCCACGACACCCAGCACCCGCTTCGCCTCCAGTGTCTCGACTCTCTGCCGCTGGAAGTCCGCGCCCTCCTGGCGGTCGCACGCCGCTGTCCAGACCACCTGCAGCCGTCCGTCGACCGCCGCCTGGTACACGTGCACCGTCACGCTGCTCAGGTCCTCGGCCAGGCTCAGCACCTTGCCCACCCTGCAGCGCTTCGCCTCCTCGCCCTGGTAGGCGACAAGCCGCCCGACCTTCACCTCTCGCATCCGCGCCTTCACGCGCGGCGCCAGCGCCTCGGCGGCCTCGCCGCCTCCAGGGGCCAGCCGCGCTGCCAGAAGCTGTCCGGCAGAGGCCCTGCCACGGCCGTCGTCCTCCTCCAACTTCACGATGCGCTCCGTGTCGTCAACCAAGCCCGGGACGCCGACCAAGAAATCCCCGTGGACGTCCTTGAGCACCTGCTGGGTCTCGGGGTCCCGCAACGTGGCCACGTTGCCCTTCGTGGAGAGGACCTCGAAGGGGCCACGCAGAGGCCGGCGGCCTGGAGCGTGCCCGGCCACGGCCTTGGAGAGCTTCGGGTCCTTGAACAAAACCATGTCCCCGACCTCCGGGCGTCTCGACGATCTCGCGCGATTGGCCAGCTCCGCCCTGCGTCGGCCGGCTCGAGCCCGATGCTGAAGATAAACCTCCCGCAAACGCCTGAACTGCTCGAACTGCGCTGCCGCGACGTCGGAGACCGCCTCACGAACGGCGGGCTCCAGCGGCAGCAGCTCCCTCTCCAGCGGCGAAGCCAACGACCAACCCATGCAGAGGTCCCTCGGCGACAGCGCCGACTTGCCGGGCGAGTTCCACAACGCGAACTCGACGATCGGCAGCAGCTCGGCCCACTGGCCGGGGGCACTTAAAAACGTCGTGCAGGAAAATGCCGATCTCCCTCGCGCACTCGATGTGGGACCGCTCCGCGTCCGCCTGCTCACAGGGCCTCCACGACGTGCCGAAGCGGCCCGCGAAGTTGAGGAGCGCCCAGAGCTCTTCCATGAGAGCGTTGCAGAACTCCTTGCCCCGATCCGAGCTCACAAGCATCGGCCAGGTCTTGGCCCGAGTCGCGCATCGAAAGAAGGCACGCCGGACCTCGGAGTGCTGCAGGTGCTTGAGCGGCTCGAGCAGGGGCGCCCCCGTCGTCACGCAGATGTAGGTCAGCACGTACGCGTGCCCGTCGACGTCGGGGGGGGTGATGCGGCCCTCCACGTCGATGACCACATGATGAAAAGGAAGCCGGTGCCGTGCCACGATGAAGCTGGCCTGCACCTTCGTAGTTTGCTTCCTGAATCGGAGGCAGGCCCAGCAGCTAGCACACCACTTCTCGATGTCCGCCGCGAGCCCCGGCCAAACCACCAGCCGCCGGGCGCACTCACGAGTGGCGACCGCCGTCTTGTGGCCCCCCGACGGGCCAGCGTGAACGTGGAGGAAGATGAAACGCCTCCACGATATACCCGAGCCCGGTCCGCCAGACGCAGGGAGAACTAGCAGCCAGCGCTGCTCCCCTGGGCCCACCGTCACGAACTGCTCGAGCGCGAAGTCCTCCCCGAGGCGCTGCGCCTCGGGGGTGTCGCCGGCGCCAGGCTCGGCGCGGAGCTGCATGCAGGTGGCCCCGCACTCCTCGTCCTTCCGCTGGTCCCCGATGATGTGGGCACGGAGCGACTTGGACAGCTCGAACGGCTCGCTCCCCGCCTCAGGCTCACAGCCCCGCACCTTCGCGGCGTACTCCTCCCTGATGGCGATGTCGGCGTCCTCCAGCTTGCGCCCGTCCGCCACCTCCGCGTCGAAGGCTGCAGTGCCGCGCTCCGGGGCACATGCCACGCGCCCGACGGAGCACACCTGCTCAGACGTCGGCGCCCGCATGCCGGTGATCGCCCCGAGGACGTCCGGCACCTCGAAGGCCTCCCGCTCGCCGCGCGCGAAGTCGGAGTCCGCGAACTCGACGAAGGCTCCTGATGCCCGCCCGCCGAAGCGATCGCGGAGGGCCCGGTACCACGATAACCCCAGGGCTCCCGCGAAGACCTCGGAGTAGGCGGAGGAGTAGGAGGACACCTTGACGACCGCACCGTTGCAGATGGCCGACCCCCTGCAGTGCCGATGCACGTGAGTAGCGCCCAGCGCGGGGAGGCGCGCACCGCCCTCCCACAGCAGCCAGGCGCAGGCGAAGAGCTGGACCAGCTCGGCGCCCTTCGGCAAGCCCGCCTGCAGCAGCTCCACGTCGATCTCCGTGACGAGCTCCAGCCCGAACTCCACGCACGGCTGCGCCAGCGCCACCTCCACGCCCGGCTCGGGCCCCTGCGGCACGACAAAGCACGACAGCCGATAGGGAAAACCCCGCGCGGCCTCCAAGGCCACGACGCCCGCAGCCGGCGCTCGGCGGACCCGGATGCAGTTGCACGTGAAATCCGCCCGGCCGCCGCCAAACTCCAGGAGGTCCCGCGCGAGCTCCGCCGACGCGGCGATGCAGGGGCCAGGCCCGACGGCGACTGCCGGCTGCGGGCGGACCGCGCGCATGCGCGCCGCCGAGGCCGCCACGTCGACCACGTCGGGCTCCCCGAACGCCTCCTCCGGCGCCTCAGCCAGCCGCGCCTCCTCCTCGAGCTCGCGGTCGGCCCTGATGCACTGGCCGCACCGCGCCAGCACCAGCGAACTCCGCCCGCGCGCGCAGCGCCCCCCGCTGAACTCCAGCATCCGCGGGGGGGCAGAGACCACCTCCTGCATGAGGACCTCGCCCAGCGCGGCCGACACCTTCACGCCCAGCGCCTCGCCGAGGTCCTGCCCGAAACGGCGGTGCGCCCCGGCGCCCTCCACCAAATAGAGGGGGGCCGGGCGCTCGTCGCCGTGGGCAGCCGCTCCGAACTCCGGAAACGCCTCTCGCACAAAGCCGATCCTGCTCGGGCTGTGGGCGCGCGGCCCGATCGCCACGAACGCCCTGACGTTCACCCACGCCTCCGCGACCTGCATGCCCTCCGCCTCTCTCGCGTGCCGCAGCGCGAGAGCGGCCTCCACCACTCTGGGGTGGGCCGCTGCAGCCGCCACCAGCCCGCCGTGGCCCGTCCCGATCACGACCTTGGGCCACCGCGCGGCACACTCTCGCAAGACGGCGGCCACCGCGGTCAGCCCGTCATTGCGAAGCTGCTTCCGCGCCTTACCACTCGCATCACCTGGGAAGCGAGGAGGCGCGATGTAGTACAGGCCGCCGGCACCGTCTGCCAGCGGAGGGTCGTGCGGGATCATGCGCAGCCGCAGGCCTGGCGCCGCCAGCTGCAGCTGACGAGCTGCTCGCGCCTGCTCTGCGCTCCGCCGCCTCTCGCACCCGTAGTCCGGCAGGTACAGCGCGATGGAGTCGCCCTTCTCGCGCTCCGCCCCGGCCACGGCCACCAGCTGCAAGGCGGCCGCGTCGGGAGTCTCGTCCAGGCCCCACGGGGCCCCCTCCCCCGGACGGTAGTCATCACCGATGATGTCCTCGATCGTGATGTTCGCCAGGGAGTGAGCCTGCTCGCGCAGGAACTTGCCGTGGGCCTCGTTCTCTCGGGAGGGGCCATCACCAAGGGCCGCGCTCCGCCCCGAGAGATTCATCAGCCTGCTGCCGTCGCTCTCGATCTCGCCAACCCAGCGGATGACGGTGGAGTCCGTCTCGGCCTCACCCGTAGCGTCCTTCACCGCTGCCGCGTGGTCCGTCCAGCACAGGGTGGGCAGCCGACCGAAATCCTTACGTGCCTCCCGCCTGGTCTCCCGCTGCGCATACAGCTCACCCCTGCGGGGGTGCCAGTTGCTCTGCGCCAAGCTGAGGCAGCCGCCGTACATCGCCAGCACGTTGAGCGTGCGGCGGTCGGCGGCCAGCTGATACACGCTGCCGCCCCAACCGTAGGGGCAAAAATCCGCGACCTGCTCGAGCGGGCGGTCCTTCGAGATCGCCCCGACCATGTCGATCACCGCGAGGCGGATGGCCTCGCACGCGAGCTGCTGGATGGCGCGCTGGGCCGCAACCTTCTCGGAGGTCATCGGCCACTCGGCGTCCTTCTTGAGCTGCTGCGTGAGGATCCCCAGCGGCTTCTGCACCTCCTTGGGGAAGTGGCCGCGGATCCAGTTGAACGTGCCAAGGAACCTCCGCAGCGCCGCCACGTCCTCGAGCACCGACCAGTTCTTGATGAGCTCCAGATGCCGCTCGCACGCCTCGCTCCCCTCGCGGCCCACGATCTCGCCGAGCGCCTCGATGGAGGGCTGAGCCAGCCTGTCGAGGGACTTCTCGGCACCCATGGAGTACCCGGCCGCGATGCACACGTCCAGCAGGCCTTCGACCGCCAAGAGATGCTCGAGGAGGGTCGTGGCCGCCTTCGGGTACTTCCGCTGCCAGTAGACCAGCCGCTCGGCGTAGTACTCGTCCGTCGGCACCTCCAGCTCAACGATGTCCCGAAGCTCGTCCCAATCCTGCCACACGTGCGCCACCGACGGGTCGTCGCCGGCCGGCTCGCCATCGGTCTGAATCACGGCGCCCACGATGTCGCCGACCTCGATGCTGACGCCGGGCTGGTCCCAGTTGCCGACCAGGACGAGCTGCTCCCGGCCAAGCCAAGGGCCGGGGGCGGCCCAGACGGCCGCCGCGCCATTCGCCACCACGTCGCCGACGACACCCGCTGCGAGGCCGCTAGCGCGAGCTGGCACCAGCGCGCAGTCGCCGAGCTCCAGCCGCACGCCCTCCTCGCCGCTCAGGTAGATGGGGACGGCGGACTCCGAGTCGTCGAGCACGATCACGCCTGTGTCGCCGCCGCCGAACTCCGCGGGGCACTGGCCGCCGACCATGCAGATGGGGTAGCTCGGGCAAGCCGCGCCGGACCACACCAGTGATCCTACAGCACTGGAAGCCCGACGATCCTCACCTCGACGCCTATCGGCATCGCACTCTGAGAACACCGCCGAGATGGTCAACAGCTTCGCTTGCACCGCGTCGGCCTCTGCACGCTTGACCGTGATGCCCAGCCCCGGTAGGTAGTGGCCCTGAAGCGTAGGCCGGTGCCCGATCCCCAGAGGGGGTGCATCGAGCGCTGGGGCCCCAAGAATGATAAGAATCGGCCTGTCCCAACCCCCGCGCAGAAGCCGAAGGCGAAACACGCGCACCACTCGCGTGCCGTCCAGCCCCTCGAAGGCCAGGCGCAGGTCCACCATGCCACGGATCTTCAGGTCGCCCTTGTCCGCCACCGACGAGGCCTTCGAGTCCCGGCCCCAGTGCATCAGGCCCGCGATCGGCCAGTCGGGGTCCTCCGGAGACTTGCCCTCCGCGATCGCGCCGTTGATGATGCTGACGATCGTCGCCTCCCACGTCAGGGAGAACACGGCCCCGCCATCAAGGAGCGTCCTGATGCTGAGGCCGTAGACATGCGTGTGGCACAAGTAGTGGTACCCGTCGTCGGGCTCCTGCGCCTGCGCCCAGGCGCTGGCGGGGATCTGGTCCAGGTCCTTCAGAGCTCCTTCGGGCGAAGGCGAGCCCCTGACGACGCTCACCTGCGGGAGGTCGTAGCTCGGGCCGAAGACTCCGCCACAAGGTCGCACCCACTCGAGCTTGCCCCCCGCCGCAGCCTGCACCTTCGGCGCCGCGCCAGAGGCTGCGGGCCGCGCCGCCTCCTCGGCCGCAGGCGCTGCTCCCTGGCCGCTGCCGGGGGGCCCGCGCTGCCGAGGCTCGGCGGCGGCGCCTTAGCTGCGGCCGCGCCAGCATAGACCGCTGCAATGACCTTCTGAGCTGCCTTACCCGAGTGGCTGAACTTGCAGTCCTTCTCGCTCTTGCTGCACGCACCCCGGAGGAACTGCAGGCAGAGCTGCGACTTGAGGCCGCCCTTGCCGCCGTCGTCCGAGCCCTTGCCCTTCTTGCCGTCCGCGCCCTTGCCCTTCGGCCCGGCCGCGTCCTTCTTGGTCCTCCGCGACTCGGCGATGGCAGCCCGGTCGTGCGAGAACCTGCAGGCGTCGCCACGGGCACACGTGCCGCTGTCCCGCATCTGGAAGCAGACCTTCACAGCTCCCTCAGCGCCGGCGCCGCCGGAGCCGCCAACAGCGCCGACCTCGGGCGGCTCCTGATCGCCGCCACCGCCGCCGCGCCGACGCCGGCCACCGCCGCCGCCCGGGCTGGGCGCGAAGTCCGAGCCCACCGCCGCGACGAGCGCCTTGGCCGAGCTCTCGGCCTCCTCCAGCTTCAGCAGCACGCGATGGGCCTCCCTCCAGGTCTCGACGCCGCGGACCTCGGGCTGGGCGCCAGAGCGCTGATACACTCGGCGATCCTTGAGCACCTCTGCCCGGTGCGCGGGAGGGATGAGCGCCAAGTAGCCGAGCAGCAAGTCACGATCGGACTTGCCCATCCCAGCCAGCTCCATCTCCGCCACGATGTTCTCGAACGTCGCCTGAAACTCCAGCGCGCTCATCTTGCCTCGGGAGAGCGTCCTCCACTCAGCGTTGAGCCGCTGCTGCTTCTCCAGCAGGCCCTCCTTGAACTCCATCAGCCTCTCCTTGAGGCTCTGGTACACCTCGTCGGGATCCGCCGCCAGCCTGCCTGACCGGCGAGCCTGCTTCAGCTCGACCTTGTAAGCCCGCTGACGCGAGCCTTTCAGGCAGGTCCCCAGCACACGCACCATCTCCGTCGCCGACATGCCCGAACCGTCGTTCGCCAGGCCGACCATCTCCTCGAACTCCTCCACGAACGAATCCACGTCGAAGTCGCCGTCGCCGAGGGTCGGCAGACTGTAGTGCGGCTTCACCTGGATCGTCGACGACTTCTTGTCGGCCCGCCGGCCGAGCGCCCCCGCGAGCCCCTGCAGCGCTGCCGCCAAGCTGGGCTCCGCCTGGCCCGCCTCGCTCGGCCCGCCCCGCGGGGGAAGCCCCGGCGGCAGGTCCTCGCCAAAGGCGGGGAAGGCGGGTGGCCCCGCGGGAGCCGCGCCGACGCCGGTGGGCGGGTGGCCCCGCGGGGAAGGCGGGTGGCCCCGCGGGGGCCGCGCCGGCGCCCCGCCGGCCACGGCGTCGCGAGCGCTGCCGCCGCCGCGCGCCACCGCGAGGAGGTCCATCAGCGCCCGCACGTCCTCGTCGGCGTCGTCCGTCTCGACGTCCAGGACGGCGTGCAGCTTCGCCTCCAGCGCGGCCGCCACGCCCTCGCCGTGGGCCCGCGCCTCCACCAGGAAGCGGGCCTTCCTCATGCCGAACTCGACCGCGCCCTCGGGCACCGCCTGCCGCCGCAGCGTCAGCACAGCCCTAGCGCGCAGCAGGCGCCGCTCGAAGTCGCGCATCGACTCGTGCGGCTCCACGTCCTTGAGCAGCCGCTCCAGGACCTCGTCGTCCGTGAGCGGCCCCCAGCTGCCGTCCGACAGGGCTCCAGTGGCGTCGGAGCCCGCGTCGGACGCCCGCGCCGGCGAGTCCAGCAGCCGCAGGACGTCGTCGGCCGCCGGCGGCTGCGCCGCCGCCGGCGTCGCGGGGCTGCGCGCCGCCGCGGGGCCCTGCTGGCGCAGCCGCGCCTGCCAGTCGTGGCCGTGCAGTGCCTCCATGGTGCTCCGCCACAGCGCGCTCTCGCTGGCCGCGATCGCGGGCGCCGTGCGAAGCCGGCGACCTGGGCCGGCGCGCCACTGCACCCAGGCGCCGAAGGCCAGCAGCGGCGGCTGCGCCACGGCCCCGTCGGCGATCGCCTCCAGCAGCGAGCCCTCGAAGCCGGCGACCTCCACGCCAGCGCCGGCGCCGGAGGCGGGTGGCCCCGCTGGGGCCGCGGCTGCCTGCGCCGACGGCGCGCCAGCCTCCGCGCCCGCCTCGGCGTCGCCCACGTCGGCGTCGCCCAGCTCCGCGCGCGGCGCCCGCGCTGGTGACGCCATCGCCCGGGCCCGGGCCCGCTCGGGAAGTCGTTTCCCGGAGCAGCCCCCACGTGAGGCTCACCTGGAGCCTCGGCCCCCCTGGGCCTCGAGAGCGGCCTCCTCGAGCCGCCCTCGGGCCCGCCGGGCCCTTGCGGGCCCTCGGACCCCGGGCGGGCCCCCCCGCGCCTCCCCCGCGCTTTTGAGGAGAGGGAGGAGGGGGGCCTTTCTCCTCTTGAGCCACGCGGCGGCGCGGGGCAAGCAGC
>CAUYUJ010011558.1:1160128-1232628 GCA_963575745.1 Prorocentrum cordatum | reverse complement strand
TTGCCGCTTGACTTTTCCATTCTGTATTTTTCGAGATCGGTAAATGTGGCACGATGTGAACATTTCGTAGCTGACGTGTCTGGATGGCGTCGATATTGTTGTTGTCAGCCTGGCGGAGGCACATGGTCTCCAAGCTGTGCGGCAGCTTCGACGCCGCGCACGCAATGAAAGTCTCAGTCTCCCCGGCGCGCGTGATGTTCGTGTGCTTCCCATCACTTCGCAACGCCTTGAAAGCAGCCGTAGCTTCGCCGAGCCTGCGAGCGATGGGCGCCCCTGCAGGCCCATCAACTTTCAAAGAACTGCCGAGATGCGTGGCGTTATTCGGCGGCTTGATCAGCGCGCCCTGCGGCATGACCGCGTTCGCGACGTTGTGGCGGATCTGCGCGTGAGATGCTTTTGGCCAATTCTGTTCTAGCCCATGCGTGCTGGCTCGGTGCGAGAAATTCTCCAATATTAACATGTGTTGCCTGATGCCAGAGAAATGTGGACGGCGTACTCTATGTCGACGCAGATTGCAGTCGGGGGCGCCGATCCTCGGGAGGCCTGCACGTTTGCGTCTACATCGGCCATACACCGGACTCACTTCTATAGCGCTCACTTCTATAGTGCTCACTTTGAAATTGTGGTTCGGAAGGGGCCGCACATGCAGGCACATGCCGCACAGTCGCATGCACATGCCCATGCAAATATACAAAAGCCTCAACAGCATTGCCGCACATGCGCGCACATGCCACACCGTCCGACGCACAGTCGAATGCACGGTCAAGCAAAACTCTGAAAGCATAGACGCACATGCCCGCACATGCCGCAGAGATGTCGCAGGCGATAGTGGCCTGACCACCTGAGCTCGGGGCATTTCGCAACCCAGAGTTGCGAGGATGTCTCAGGCAAGCGTGGCCGGACCACCATGGGGCAGGGCATCTTGGAAACCAGAGTGGCGAGGATGTCGCTGGTCAAGGTGACCAGACGACCATGGGGCAGGACACCTCCGAGGTCTGAGTTGTGAGGATGTCTCAGGCGAAAGTGGCCTGACCACCATGGGGCAAAAGATCTCTGAGGTCAGAGCTGCGAGGATATCTCTGGCGAAAGTGGCCTGAACACCTCAGCCCAGGGCGTCTCGGAACCCAGAGTTGCGAGGATGTCTCAGGCAGGAGTGGCCTGACCACCTGCTCAGGGCATCTCGGAACCCAGAGTTGCGAGGGTCTCAGGCGAAAAAGGCCGAGACACTATGGAGCAGGGCATCATTGAGGTCAGAGTTGCGAGGATGTCTCAGGCGAAAGTGGCCTGAACACCTCAACTCAGGGCATCTCGGGCGAGGATGTCTAAAGCGAAAGTGGTCTAACCACCTCAGCTCAGGGCGTCTCGGAACCCAGAGTTCCGAGGATGTCTCAGGCGAAAGGGGCCGAGACACTATCGAGCAGGGCATCATTGAGATCAGGGTTGCGAGGATGTCTCAGGCGACAGTGGCTGACCACCTCAGCTCGGGGATATCGGAATCGAGACTTGCGAGAATGTCTCAGGCGACAATGGCCTGACCAGCATGGGGCAGGAGATCTCTGAGGTCAGAGTTGCGAGGATGTCTCAAGCGAAATTAGGCTAACCACCTCAGCTCAGGGCGTCTCGAAACCCAGACTTCCGAGGATGTCTCAAGCGAAAGTGGCCGGGCCACCCTGGGGCAGGGCATCTCCGAGACCAGAGTTGCGAGGGTGTCTCAGGCTAAGGTGGCCAGATCACCTCATGTCAAAGCATGTCGGCCTCCAGATTGCCGACGACGTCTCACGCGGAACGGGCCGGACGCGAACGCGCCAGCGCCCGGAGACGAACGCCGGCCCTGGGATTCTTGCACGTCCCGCACATGCCCCGCACAGGTACGCACAGTATTCGCACAGGCCGAGCTCGCCAATGGCCGAGCCAGGCCAGCGATTCCGAGATTCCCTGAGCTCGGGCCGTCAAGCCACTTTCGCCTGAGATATCCTCGCAACTCTCACCTCCTCCTCCTCCTCCTCCTCTCCTCCTCCTCCTCCTCCTCCTCCTCCTCCTCCTCCTCCTCCTCCTCCTCCTCCTCCTCTGGCCGAGCCGAACAGGCGGGCGGGCCGGCCGAGCCAGGGGCGTCCGCCTCCTCCGCCCCCCCCTCCTCCCCCCCCCCTCCACCTCCCCCACCCACCCCTGCTGCTCCGGCCGAGCTGAGAAGGCGCGCGGGAGATTGTTTTACTAGGAAGGCACGCCACCGCCAGCTCCAAGAACCGCCCCCGCCAGCAGCGGGCGAGTCTAAACGCACAACAAACTCTTTCAGGAAGCCCTGGCACGCACCAGGTTAGCTCTGCGAAGGCCAGGAGGCATTGGAGGCACAGGGGTCCCAGACAGCTCCTAGGGCATGAGCGTGCATGTGCATTGGGATGTGCACGCATGTGCGCCCGCGCGCTTCACCGCATGTGCGTGCATGTGCGGGCCCGCGCGGCCTCCCGAAGAGAGGTTGCACAGGCATGTGCGTGCATGTGCCGATGACAGACCTGCGATTCTCGAACACCTCCCGCATGTGCAGGCATGTGCGCGCATCTGCGTCGGACTGTGCGTGCATGTGCGTATGATGGATACATCGAAACGCAGCGCACATGCCCCCGCACATGCCCGGGCACGACGTGCACAGTAGGAGGTCCATCCAAGAAGGGCCGCACAGGCCTGGCACATGACTGGCACATGCCGCGCACATGCGCGCACATGACAGCGCAAAAACGGCCGCACATACACCCACCCAGGGGTATAGATGTGAGTGCGGTGTAACTGCGGCCAGAACCGTGGCGAACAAGTACGGGTTTAGTTGGCACCCTTGCGAAATTCCCGTCTTTTGCATGTAAATTGCGACACAAAATGGCGACCACGGACTTCGATCGTTCGGCGGTCATATGCGGCAAAGATCATTGCCCAATAATGGTTCGGAAAAACAAAGCGCCCAAGAACAACGTGCAACGATGCCGCGGCGACTCGGTCAGAAACCTTGGGTCAGCCTTAGAGGATCGCGGACAGCGACCCGTCCTTCGTCGACCATACTCTACAGATGCCCCTGGCTGTGGTTGGCTGGGGAACAGAAATCCGCGTCGCGGAGGCGCCTCTGTTCCGCCACTTAGGAGGCGACCCAACATCAGCAAGGCAAGGACTTCATAGCCGACCGCCAGCAGGGAGATGTTTCTGTATTTTTCGCGGGGGGATTCGTCATCTTTCTTGAAGACCACCGTTGAAACTGAGTGCCGACAGCTCTGTGGAATGGCCGCTTGCCGCCAATGACCTCGCAGGCGTCCGGCTGATATGGGGGCGCGCCGTTGTCGTCTGCCGTTTTTCCTGTCTCTGTCCCCCCAAAACGGCGTCCAACTCAACAACCGAGAAATTGACAGACGAGACCAACAACATTTTGCGGGAGCGTGCTCCAGTGGGGAGAAAGTGCCCCACGGGCCGCGGCATCCCCTGCACGTCGGCGAAGGAAACTGCCATGGTGTCCAACCTTCGATCCAACTTTTGCAGTCCCGCTATGGTGATCGACGAACTTGTTTGGTCAACGCATTTACCATCTCGTACTTATTGTGGGTGCGCGCTTGGTTTCCTTGAGCAATCAAATCCCCAGTAGCCGCTTGAATCCACGGCCATTGCGCATGCGCGGGCTGCTGGCTGAGGCACTTGCCCGCTGGTGTTGAAACTGGTTGTGGCCCCCGCGGCCTGTTCGTCCAGACCAGAACCGCTTTCTCCATGACGGCGGCGTTCACGAAGGCGGCAATGACTTCGCCTTGCACCCGGGGTCGCGTAAGCGAATCCAATCAGTACTCGGCCAGGTCCTCGGGATCTTTATGCTCAGCGCGTCTGTCACTAGACAGCGGTGGGAGGCAGAACCAATAGCTCGCACAAAACGAACGTCAGAAACCGAATTCCGCCACTGCCTGAGCACCAAAAGATGGTCTGTCTCTGCGAAATTGGCCGCCGCCAAGGTGTCCGTTGAAGACGCGCGCAAGTCGACGTACGTTACTTTCTCTTGTAAGGTCCTCCCCCAGAACGTGTAATGTTCAATCCGCATGTCCCAGTTGCTCGTGGCCTCGATTGTCGCCTAGGAATTGCCCCGAACATGCTTGCCTACAACACGGACTCCTCGTGGATCTCGCTGGAGAATGGTGTATTGAGATTGCCGGACGTGTAGATGGGACCGTGCACACTGATCTTCGTAGAGAAACACAATTATTGCTAGGAAAATCGTGCCGTTCTTCGAGTGCAACTCCTGAACGGGGAACATAAGCCGAAACCATTGCCAGAGAGCCGCCGGGAACCGTGATTTTCGCACTGGCCAATCGGTTGCTGTTCTGCGTGGGTCCCACAATCGCATGCCAGACTCAATGCGATTTGAGAAAACCCACACCAACACATTCGTGCCACTCGCGTACTCCTGATAGGATGACCCAACAGCCGTCGCATCTGATGCGGCTGGGATGTGAATCTCCTGCAGACAAACGACAGCAATGTTACGCTCCCTTATGGTACTCATGATCTGATCTATGCTTGTGCTCCAATGCCCGCAATTCCCTGCTCTGATTGCGCATGACACGATGATGCCCCCTTGGAGGTCCAGGTCCGCTATGACACGCGTGTCAGATCTGGCGCGGGCGCACCTGGCAAGTCCTCTCTTTCCCCATCTCCCCTCCTCCTACCTCCTCCTCCTAACTCCTCCACTCCTTCTCCCTCCTCTCCGTCTCCCGATCCAATCCTCCACCTCCTCATTCCGCCTCCTCCTCTCCACCCCCCCGCCTCCCCACGTGCTCATCCCGCTTCTTCTCTTAAAACAAGAGCTGACGCAGCGAAGCCCGCCAAGTGCAGGGAACACCATGGGAAGAGGAGAAAGAAAGAGAGAAAGAGAGAGAGAGAGATACGCAGAGCGGCGGCTCCAAGCGGCGGCACCACTTTGGTCAAGCAGCAAGAACCTATTGGCCGGGCGGGCCGGCTCAGGGCGGAGACACGGGGCCTCCAGAGGCCTCCCCCACTCCCAGAAGACGGCTTCCCCTCGTCCTCCTGCAGTCACCGTGCTGCGTGCCACAAGGAGAACTGAATAAGGAACCAAAGGGGCCTTCTCTGACCACGGCGAGCCTCAGCTACGAGCGGCCCGAAAAAACCTAGCAACTCATGAGCCAAACCACCCGGTCATTATGTCCGCGTCTTGACTTGGGCCGATGCCCAGGGGGTCGCCACTAGGGGGGCCGCCACTTCCTCGAAGAAGTATCATGTTCTCGATGAAGTGGCACCCAAGCAAGACTCTAGAACCTCCAGAAACGACCCTCAAAGTCCAAAAACCTCTTCGAGCTTCGTTCCTGGCACGTGGATTTCCAGGAGAACCGGGTGGCCCCCCCTCCCAGTGGTGACCCCCCCGAAACACCTTGGAGGTATGTTGGAAGCTACCTTGAGCCATCTTAGGCGATCATGTGCAACCCTGGAAACCATCTTGGGCCATCTTGGACGCTTCAACGCATCGTGAAGCCAAAAGGGTCATCATGTCAGCGCCTTGACTGGACCTCCCCCCCCCTCCCCGGCGCGCCGAGCGCGCCAGGGGCGGCGCCTGAGGCGCCGCCAGGGGGGGGGGGGGGCAACGCCCATCCAAGAAATTCGCGCGAACCTCCGAGAAACGATGTCTATGTGATTTGTTTTGCTTCGACTTTCGGGACGGCCCGAAACGACAAAGCAACTCATGAGCCAAAAAGGGTCAAGGTCAACGCCGTGCCTGCACTCCTTCTCTGAGCGGCGAAACTCGAGGGGAAGTGAGAGGGGGCGGGCCATCTGAGAAGGCTCGGAAGTCCTTCGGCTTCCCGAAATGTTTTATGAGCCTTCCCCGACGACGCAGAAACCTTCTCAGAAGGCGGGCGGGCTTCTGAGAAGCCCCGCCGCCTCCTGGGAATGCCTTCTCATGTTTCGCTTCCCTCCATCGGAGGGAGTTGGAGCGAGGTGTGCGTTGGGCGGCGAGGGGTGTGTGTGTGGTGGGGGTGAAAAAATGGTCTGATTGGGAGGTTGGGCGGGATGGGGGGGGGGGAGAAAAGTGCGCGCGGGTGGGCGCGTGGGTGTGGAGGACGGGGGCGGGTGATTGGCGGTGCGAGTGCGGGCGGGGTGGTGGCTCGGGGCGGCGTGGGGCTCCTCGATGCACTTGAGGACGCGGCGCCGCAGGTCCTCGCGGCAAGGCAGCGCGGGGGGCTAGGCGAGGCTGGGCGGCGGGGGGGGAGGGTGTGAGATGCAGAGGACGAGGGGGTGGGGAGGGAAAAGGGCGAGGGAGTGGGGGAGGGAGGACGACGAGGGAGGGGAAAGGGAGGAGGACGAGTGGGTGGGGAGGCAAAAGGATGACGAGGGAGGGAAAATGGAGGAGGACGAGTGGGTGGGGAGGCAAAAGGACGAGGGGGTGGGGGAGGGAGGAGGCCGAGGGAGGGGAAAGGGAGGAGGACGAGGACGAGGGAAGGAACAAACATAATAGATATACAGTGGGCACATCCGTAAGAAATCTACGGCCACAACTTCGAACTTCCTGGGACGCCCCAGGATAAGAAATTTCCGTGGGGCATCTGCTGACAGGCAAATTTCTTCGCGGGGAGGGTGGCCGACTGCCAAGGCCATTCCATGCAGGGGCACGTTCGAACGCGGCGACCAACATCTCAGAAAGCATGATCAGAGAGGAGTCCAATCCTGCTTTCTAGCCTCGCTGCAAGACTAGACTCAACTCTCCTAGAGCTCAACTGGCACGGTTGGGCGAGGTGGGCCTGAGAGAATTGCGCTGTGAGCGAACTCCACCAGCCCTCTGAGCATAGGTGGTTTAAAGAGTTTTGTCAAATCTCTGGCAAAATCCTTCCTTCCCCTGCTCGGGGCACAACCCTCCCCCTACCCACTACCCCCTATCCTGGGCCTGGGAGGAGGAGGGCCGCGACCCACTGGAACGTCCAAAATGGCCCAATATGGTTCTAACACGGCTTCAGAGAGCCCAAGGTGGCCTCACAGATCGCTCAAGATAGCGGAAGATGGCTCAATGTAGCCTCCGACGTGCCTCCAACACGCCCCAAGAAAGTCCCAAGACGTTTCCACGTGCCCTTCGAACGTTCCTAGACACCCACCAAGAAACCAAACTGGCACCCAAACCAGAGGAGGTTCAATGTGTTTTGCGTTCTCGCCTTTTCGCTACCGGTGGGCCTGGGAGGCTTCAAGGTGGCCCCAAGATGGCCCAAGAGAGCCCCAGTAGGAGCCCAAAAGGAGCCCAAGAAGGACCCGAGCAGGCCCAATAGCGCTCCAAGAGCGGCTCAAGAAGGCCCATGTCGCAATTTTTGAACCTCCGTTTGGGGGGGCTGAATCCGTTCCCCACCCCCCTCTTCAACCATGGCGGCCAAGACGACCCCAAGAGGCCTCCCATACTCTCACTTTGCGTGGTTTGTTTTTGCAAGGCCCCTCCCCTTCAAGGACCCTGCAATGAGGGGCCCTCTTTCGCCAGTTATGGAGCCTCCTAATGCATCCGTCTTCCTGTTCGCCCCCCTTCTCTCCCTCCTCCTCCTCCTCCTCCTCCTCCTCCTCCTCCTCCTCCTCCTCCTCCTCCCTCCTGTTTCCTGTCGACTGATGGCATCAAGGTGCTCCGCACGCTGCCGGTCTCCTCCTCCTCCTCCTTGCCCGCATGCTCATTCAGCTCCTCCAAATCCGTCATAACCTCCTCCTCCTCCTCATCGTCCTCCGCTTTCTCTTGTTCCCCCTTCTACTCCCAAGATGAACGCGCTAGGAGGCCCCAAGGGCTGCCCGCAACCGAAGATCCGATCGCATGCCCTGTTGGAATCTCTCTCTCTCTCTATAGATATAAATAGCACCAACGACATGCCAACGCGGCCCCACGCAGCCGCCACGGCATGGGAACATGTGTTGTATGACCCAACAGCTGTTCTCGATCGTTGATGCGTGCGCAGGCACGACTTCTACCATGTCAGCGCGTCTGGGTCTCATATTTTGTGTGTATTCTCCTCCTTTTCCTCACTCTCCTCCTCCCGTATATGTTCCACCTTCTGTGTATGGGGTTAGGATACAAAAGGTGCAGAACCCCTGATCCGTTGGTAGAGGAATGGAAGGAAAGATGGATATCTTTTCCTCCTGCACGATCAAAGGTCTGATCGATCTATTCCAATACCTGAGCCCAAACGGCCAGGCGCAGGAGAGGTGAGGATAAGGAGTATATATGAGGGTATTATACGGGTTCTATTCACACCCCCCGTCCCGAATCCCGCCCGCCAGGGCAGGACTCGGGAAAAGGAGAAAAGCACCTGTCACCCTTTTACTCCTCAAATCCTCAGCACTGCAAGGCAGCTGAGCGTGAAATCTGCACCGCTTCAGCTGCGTCCCGACCACGACAGCGGTGTGCAAAAGGTAGCGTAGCACAACAGCTGTCCTGATCAGGCAAGTAAGGATAATAAGGAACACCCAGGGCCCCTGTTTCTTCGCCAAGCACACTTTGGTGCCCCTCGGTGCGCCCCCCAAAAAACGCTTCGGCACTCGAGGGCGGAGAAGAATGAGACACGGGTGGGCGGAGCAAGAGGATCTGATTAACTTAAAGCAACATCAGAAGCTGCCGCGCCTGAGCGCGGCAGGTGTTGCCGCCGGCTCTCAAACCAGAGCTGGGCATCAGATCATTCTCAGCGCAATGTAATTACATTGTAAATAACAATAGAAAAGAATAGGTGTAATATCGAGTCGTGTTGAGAAACGCGATCGTGTTCATAAGCGCGTCTAAATATCAAAGCAAATGCACGGCCATGCGTAAAGTCGTGTTGACAAACACGAAAAACTGCATCAACAAATTCTGCGATTGGTTACTCCCCTCGGCGGTGCTCCTTAGGAGTCTGCCCTGGGTTCCACAAGTAGTGAGTGTGTGTGGCCACTTTTTCTTGTATAGTGAAGTGGCCTAAACTTATATTAGTATTCACTGCTCGAGGCGAACTTGTATGCATATGAAGTTCGAGCCAATCGAGCAGTGGGCCTTGCGGCCAGCAAAACTACGAGTTTCCTCTTATGTAGAACCTCTGGTCCCACACCCTGTGGCCATCATCCTCGATGTAACTCGTCGTGAATGTCTCCCAGGGCGTCCTTGGGGTCCAGTTGGGGAACCTCTCGTTGTGCAGCAGGTCGCGGACGTACACGAACTCGTCGTTGTTGTCCGCGATGTATATCCAGCATTTGGCGTAGTGGCCCCAGTGCCTGGGGCCCCACTGGCTGTCCTCCAGGTTGCGGCGCCACCGCGTCGCGTAGTCCTCAGTCGTACGCGCCCGCTTGGCACGTGGAGGCGTTGTTGGTCCGCGGCTGGCGTCGCCGCTCTGCCGCTGCGCGGCGGCCGCGCCGCGCGGCCCAGCGGGCGTGTCATCCTGCGCGCCAGAAGCGCGGGATCCAGCGGCATCGCCATGGGCAGGGCGAGGCGGCGGCGGGTGCCGCGGCTGCTGCGGCTCCATGGCGCCATGTGTGCGTGGGGAGTGTGCGTTGGGGTCGTTGGGATCGGTTCTAACCCCTGAACTCACCCCCCTTGGATTGACAGATCCCATGGCAGGTTCGACGGAGGCCAGTTTGGCAAGCTTGCGCTGCGTGACTTTCTCACAAGTGCCGTCCCCGCGGGGCAAAGCAATTGTGACAAGGCCACGCTCTTGCCTGGTGCCTCTGTCGAGTCTACCATCGTTCAACCGCCGGTTCCTGCGACCAGCGAAGCCAAGCCTAACGCTGTGATCATAGATGTCACAAGCGTCGCGCATGTCATCGATGGTCCAAGCCTTTTGCCAGTCTCAATGCGAGCGGCAGTCATCCGGTGGTGGAAACGTAAGTCATCGAGGAAACGCTGTACGACATTGCGAAAGGGGTGGCATAGAGGTCGCTGGTCCTCAGCCTCGCCCATCATCCTGCACATGTGTGAAGGGGGGGGGCCTGCGTCAAGCCACCTCTTATACCTCTCCTCTGCCTTCTTCGCGTGTTTCCTCGAGGTATCCTTCTCCTGGCCAGCCTTGGAGCGCTTGCCCATCATGTAGACGCGCGCTCCATCTGACATGTACCGGTTGACATCGTCCTGGGAGAGGTTCGCCTTGATCCAGTAGTTCAACTGCTGGAGGTGCGCTAGGTCGCTCTCCGCGGCGCCGCCTTGGCCTGTGGCACCTACAGAGACACTGCGCTGCCAACAGATATCACAAATTGTACCGTCACCCGCAACGATTCCCAGAGAAAGGAAACGATCGCAATTCCGACATCGCGCTATATCATGCGGGATCGCTTCAGGAGCCCCGGAAGTGGCAAGGTCCCTGAGAGATCCCCAGCGGGTGATGCCACCGTCAGTGGACGCAAGACCACGACCGATTTGGTTCATTGCCTCACGATGGACCTCTGCGGTCAGACGGGGAGCGATCGATCGCCCGATCCCCTCGATCTGGATCCTAGACAGCCTTCCCCCCGGTAGTCCTTACGACCGCCGCGGTATACGCGGCGGTCGTAAGATGATATAATCCATTTAGTATTGTCCTCTGGGTCATAGTCGGGGTGGGTGAGGACATCTTCTGGCGGATCAATGATGTTGTCAAGGATGGACGAGCCAACGTCCTCATCAGCGTGAATCTCCGCCGATAAATCCGCCTTCGTGGTGTCATTGGCTGCTCTTTCCTCATCTGTGAGTGGCATGGTCGATATGTCGACGATGACAGTGACCAGAGGATCGGTGGATTGGCCTGCGTCGTGTCGGGATCCCTCGTCGTCTGCCGTGGAGTCTTCGGCAGGTGTCGCCGCCAGCTCGTCGGGATCGGATGTCCGAGGAGCGGGGCGTCTGGTCGGCGTGCGTGGGATGCGTGGTTTGTAAATGCTCGGCATTCCAAGATATGGTAGGTCACCTGTTTGTTTAAGTTCATTGATCTGATCACTGCGTGAAGATGGGCCCTGAAGTGCGACATTCAAGTGAACTGGGTTGATGTCAGCACGTACTGGCATAGCGAAGATGACTCCCCTGAAGGGGCATATTATTTGCCGCAGTACCATATGTTTACCCATCGTAAACCGTAGTTGAGAATAGGCATTTGCACTGCAAAGAGCTTCTCGAAGACTCCGAAGTGTATGACTGGTCCATAAATATGGCCCTTGTTCATGCGGACCTTTGTGTTGTAGTTGCCCTTGGGGTAGTGATTGTCATAATGCTAGCAATTCGTTGAGCCCCAATTTCTGACGATAATGAAGGCCCCATGCGGACATCGTTGAAGATAGGCCGTTGATCCCACTCTTTCTGTGTAGTATTTGCCGTAATGGGTCGGGGAGCCTCTCTGCAATGTGACATAACTATCAACCATTCGTTATCCTGTGTGTTGTGCCCGCAACTGTTGACCAGATCACGGACAATGGCCTCGTCCAAGGCGTCAGCGTCAGCTGTATGACCAGCAGGGGTCGCCCCCAGCGGAGGGGCGATGGGTTGCTGGGCCGATGATGCTGAGGCGGACTGTTTCTGTGGCTGCTGATCCGTGTCGTAGGCCTTGGCAGTTGGGGCAATCCCAGGAGGATCATCAATTGTGTCCGTTCCAGGAGGGACAGCGCAGATCTCGCATTTGCTCACTGGTTGTCTCGTAGCCAGCGGCGGGTAGTCCCACGCGGGGCCCATTTCTGGCCACAACTGCTTGCCACACTCGCGGAATGGTGTGAGACGGCGGATGGCGAGTATTGCAGCAGCTGGTACCACATCCGCAGTCATGATAGCGCCCTGTGCTCCCAGCCAAAATCTGCATCCAGCCTTCGTGGCGATTTGCATGTCGATGACGAGCTCCACCTCGTTTTTGTAGTGCTTGAACTTGCACGGTTGGACCGAGGTGTGAGGGCTCTTCTTGGCGATGTGCACGTAGGTGCTGGAACTGTAGAATGCCTCCGAGCGTTGTGATCCTCTTTCACGTTTGTCTCTCTGAGACTGATCGACACAGCCTGGAATAATCCCTGATTTGAGGATGCTTCGCCAGGCGCGAAGTGTCGTGCCGTGGCGGAGGTATTTGACGTCTGTCCATTGTAAGCTCTCCCGCCCCATAATCCATGGTTTGGAGAGTGGGTTGGCGCAACTGTGGCCTCCAACGCATCTGATAGCGATAACGCTGTTCCAATCGAAGCAGCTGGGATCGCTCCCGTCAGGTACTGGTTTGGCATATCTCTCAATCCGGTTCTTCTCCGGGTCAATGTGCTTCTGGAACGCACGAACGACGAACATCGGATAGTAATCAGTCCAGCACTCGTATCCGTCTGGTTCACCGTCTTTGCGAAAGTGTGCCATGGCCGCCTCGGTGGATGGTCCGTTGTGAGGTCCACGACGCTCTTGGAATTTCCATTGAACCATGTCCCGAAATGATTTCTAATTGCTGGGGACCTTTCAAGATTGCTGCGCCGTGTTCGACCATATGTTGACCCGTCGATCAGGAAATTGGTCAATATAGAACTTTTTGCAGTGGATCTCATGGCGAAGCATTGTCGTGATGTCCTTGCTCATGTAAATGGGATCTCCAAGCCGCTCATCAAGCAGCTCGGGTCCGCAGCGTACCTCGTCGTACGGCGGGAGCGATATCCATTTCCATTCTGGGAAACAACCAGACTGAACAATGTCAGGCGCATGGGCGATCGCGCAATCGTCGCATGTCAATTGGCTTGCCCAATCATCGCCCTGCAAGCAAGCCATGCCATTTATTGCAGGCGTGCCCCGCAACGGAGGAGGTACGTATGGATGGTCATCCACATGACCTGCTTGAAGCTTGTACTCACGAGGAGTGCACGCATTGTCGAATGTAGGGATCTGGCTTGTGTCCTCATGGCATGATCGCTCGCGACAAGCTTGCCGCGACAGTATGTGTACCGTATCCGAGTGCTGACCAGGCGAAGGCGCATCGTCAGCAGGAATTGCTTCCAGCTCCGCATCCACATCAGCGTCCTCGTCGGGGGGCGGGGCTGACGCGGCTGTCGGGAGCGGGCCTGGTGGCAATGGATCAGCAGGCGTGCTAATCGGAAGCGGACCAGCCGGCAATGGCTCGGGTAGCGCGACGATCGGAAGCGGACCTGGCGGCAATGGATCAGGGAGCGGGCCTGGCGGCAGCGGCTGCCTGTCCTCACTGTGCTGGTCTGTCCCAGCTGCCGCGGAGCCGTCGGGGGGCGCTGCGGCGAAGGCAGTGGTTGGAGCGTCGGCCGTGAGCCCCATGGCGATGCGATCCAGTGCATTCTGTGTGTAGAAACCTTTGCATGCTGTAATAGCTTCTGAATTGTCAATGCGAGGTCCGACACGATGGGGGCACAATCTGTTGCGCTCTGCAATGAGGCGTGATTGCGTCGTGTCGTCATCACCGGCCATGTCGTTAATCAGGAGCAGGAGCTGTTCGTATACAACCCAAGTAACAGCGTGTGCGTCCTTGGTGTCCTTCACTATTTTGGGGTCAAAGAGCTCCTTTTTCTCGTCTGACTCCCAAGATGCCCACGCACCAGGGTAGTCGTTGATCAGGAGGAGAAGCTGGTTGAACAGCTCTTCGTATGCCTCGCCATATGGATCGCCTGCATGAATAGATTTCGTCGGATCCGGTGCTGGTGGTTCTTTTGCGAGCCCAGGGATAGGTATGCACGGATCGCTTGTTGCCAACGGCATCGATTTCGGCAGCGTGCCACTGGCGCACGAGGCCATCCATGCACAATGAGCCATTTACCCTGCGGTCTGAGTCATCAGCGTCGTGAGGCTGAGGTGCCTTTTCCATTCATTAGTCATTTTCTCACGAAAGTGAAGAGCATCCATAATCTCTGTGGCCTGTGCGTAGGCCTGTGAATCCGTGACTGCTGTCAGGAGAGGAAGTCTGAATGGATATGGCTGTGATGGTAATGACTGGATCAATGCACAGAAATTGCGATAGCATACTGCATCACAAAACTGAGTCGTCATCGCCGCCAGATTGTGATTATTCTGCTTTGAATGCCAAGCCGTAGGCGTGACTCTGTCGTACGCATCAACCCAGTGGTCTGAGGGAAATACCGTAATACCACGACTTTGCGTAGTCCTGGTCAGGTCGCCCGTGTGATGGTCGAAGTTAGGGTGTGCGCCCCATTGTGCCGCTTTGCCTGGCCCCATGACGGTGGGGCAATGGAAGTATTGCGTCACGTCGATGAAACGTGACATATCCACTTTCACGTGTACTGGCATAAGCGTCGGGGCGCCGTCCTGGCACTCCATCTTCGTGATCTCGCGCGCATTGGTGGGGGCACGATCCTGATGGCGACGGGTGCCCAACCAGTTCTGACCATGCTTAGCGCAAGCAATGACGTTTGCGCTCCAGACCACCATGGCGTTGATACCCCTGCTATAGTGTCTTTGTTTCACGTATGCAAGAAAGGCGTTAGCCCAATGGTCCCATATGACCTCATTCAATTTACGCCACTCAGTTATGTAATGATTGTCATTCATCAGCGACAAGCCTCTGGCCTTGCGAATCGTGATGATCATGTTTCGCTGTTCGAGTGTTGACTCAAACTGCGACTCCAGAGTAGCTGCGATACGGTTGTCCTGTGCCTTGGCAGGCTGCTCGCGGAGTTGTGCCATATCGCAGCGGGCGTCGCCACCAGCCTCTGGCAATATGATAGTTGCCAAAGGGGAATGCCCACATCATGATGTCGTCGCGGATAGATGTCGACAAATGCTCGAGGGTGGCGCCGCCCATGTGTTCTGCGCGGTTGAGGCGCGGCATGAAGAGAGGTACGAGGCCAACGTTGGACGCCCTGGCGAGGGCGCCTCGCTGCTGTGGGCTGTTGAGCTCGTCGATGCCGTACCCTGGGTACTTCTTGTGCGGGGCAGACTTGAAACCTTTCTTGGGGTGCATGATCCATGTAGAATCCGCGTGCAACTTTGTTCATGTGTATGCATGCCCTGACGGGCCGAAAGCATGGTGAAGGAGAAGTCCCAAGTCCTCCTGTATGATCCCATGCCATCCGCTGTCCGAAAGAAGAGCAGAAACCAATAGACCACCACAAAACGCGCTGTATTTTGCCTGTGCCAGCACGAGAGGATCTATGGCTGCTCCTGGGGTAAGACCAGGGTCCTCCATGGGGGGCTTTCTCCGGCGAGCACAGTTCCCTCCTCGTATGGCTGCCAATTGCTTTCGTCGTGCTCTGGGGGGATTTTCCAGCCGTCATGGTGATCAGATGGTGTTGCCACCGTCCTGGGGCCTGATCCGATGCCTCCAAACCCTCCGCGTGTAGTCTGCCAAGGGCTGAGCTTGCGGCGGAATTTGCTTGTCTGGTGGATATCGCAGAATGCCCTCATTTCGGTGACGAGATGGTCCTCGACGATGTGGCCGAGGTGCCCCGACGTGTCCGATGTCCTGGCCACGCCAGTTGGACGCGCGGGTAGTTTGATCGCAGCGCGATCAAGATTCGGAGCGTAGCTGGGGGTGGATAAACCGTTTCTGTACACAGCTGGAGGCGCGCAACGTCCCTCCTTGCACACCTGATTTGTATCCTGAACGCTGTCTTCAGAATATTGCCCAAGAAATGCACTGCCCACTTTTGACCAGTCGTTGTGCATCATCATCCGCTCTGCTTTCAACACCACCGTCGCAAGTTCCATTGGCGGGCACTTGCGAGGTGATCCAGGGATCACAGCATGCAAGTGATCATGTAAACCACGAGTGTTCTCTTGGACGGATGTGTTGCGCGTGAAGAGGCCGGAGATCATGCACGTGGCCTTCGTGAGTGACATCCACGGTGTAGCCGCGGTCGTACTGTAATCATAGTGGGCGTTGCCGCCGGCTCCACCCGTAGCTTCGCCGATGGAGCCCGTCACGTCGATGGGCGCGGAGCGGGTAACCTCGACAATGGCGGACTCGTCGGGCACTCGTAGATCATACTCTGCACTGTGATCAAAGCGCAGATGATGTACGTAGGTGAAACCATCCTCGGGATCGCGAGGGCGACCCGTCTGAACGTCGAACGTGAAGCCGACGCGCTCGTCGTCCTTGGCTATCGGGTCGTAGTTGGCGTCGCAGGCGATGGCCCAGCCGTTGAGGTGGAGCGGCGACGCCTGGCCCATCTCGGGAATGGGGGGATCGGGGTTAGAACCGATCTCTCGTGATTGAGTCTCGCGCGCAGCGAGCAAGATGCTGGTGAGCTTCGTCGCTCGAGTGGTAAAACAGCTGCGGCACGATCGTATAATAAGTGTCCTAGACCTCTCTGCACCATGCGATGGCGGGGAAGGATGACGAGGGTATCCACCGTGCGGTGAGCGAGCCCTCGCTCGAGGTGTTCGCGAATCGGTAGTCGCCGCAGGAACGCCGATATGGTACATGCATGCACATACTCCCTCGTGATTGGCTTGTCCAACGCACAAGAATCCGCATTCTGACCCTGTCTCGCACCATTTTTCTTTGTCGGTCAGTAATATCTTACAGGTTTCCGGACATCCATCCAGTTTTGGAGGTTCTGCGACAGGAGGTAAACCATCGGGCCTCTGAGGCCCTCGCAGTGGTCTCCTTGGATCCTTTGGAGCACACTGTAAAAGGGGTAACAGGAAAGATGAGCGATTGTTCCAATAGATCCCTCCAGAGGTCTGCTTTCTTTGGCTCAAAATGTTGAGTCATCATATCTGCAATG
This sequence comes from Prorocentrum cordatum, assembly GCA_963575745.1. Classification (NCBI taxonomy): domain Eukaryota; class Dinophyceae; order Prorocentrales; family Prorocentraceae; genus Prorocentrum; species Prorocentrum cordatum. The sequence goes on along the minus strand of CAUYUJ010011558.1, from coordinate 1,215,996 downwards.
TGTTCGTTTGTGCCTACATACTTGAGCTCAATATGTTCAAACTGGCATGTCTCACATATCCAATCCAAGTTAATGCGATGAGTACGATGAAGGTGACGAAATGCGGGTGTACGTCCCTTTTGGGCAATCTTGATCACGGCCTGGTTGTCTCCGAGGACGATGAGATGCACTTTGGGAGAGCTGCTCTCCTGAGCGGGCTCTGGATCCACGTGTAGCACGGCACCCTCATGGGATATCGTGCGCCTCTTTGGAGGCACGGGTAGCTCCGTCCTCGGCGGTAGCTGCCTAGGCTGGGAGAAGATCCCCACTTGCGAGGCGATGGCTTACGCCTCTTCTTTTTGGCAGCCGGCGTCGGACATATCGCCGTAGCGGCGCGTCCCAGGCAGCCCAGGCAAGTAGTCTTCTCTTCGCAGGTGTTGGCAACCTTCACCACGGCCCCACCCCTAATGAGAGTAGTGGTAATCCCTCCAGTCGTAGCGCCGAGTCAAGAGCAACGATCTCGGACTCTGTGGATGAGTGCGATACGACCGTTTGTTTCTTGCACACGGCGTTGACGGGGAAAAACGTGCTGGGTCCAACCGGCGCCGCGAAGACGCCGGTAGTGGACTTGGAGGAAGTATTGCTATCGGCGAACGAGGCGTCAGTGAAGAACATGATGGATAGCTTATCTGAAGGATCGCCGATCCATCCGCGTAAACAATGGGTACGCGTCGTTTTGATGTAGCATATCAGCCGCTGAAGGCGTCTAGCGCACGTGGTATTCCATTTGGTAATCTCTCTTGTTAGCATACATACTGGATGTAAAAGATCGAAACGACAACAGCGTGCCAGGTAGAGAATCTTCATCAGTACACTCGCCGCGTCCTGGCCGAGGATGCCCTCGTCGGAGTAGTCAGACTCGGTAGATGAGGTGTCCTCGATGCCAGGAGTCTCTGCGTCGGTTAGGTCATCGTATGTGACTGTCGTTGATTGTGTCGTAGTGGAAGGTCTGTCGACCGATCCAGATGGACTGTGTGATCGTGACCGTGCGTTGAGCGCGCTGGTGGGTCTCGCGACCGACCCGGAGGAGCTAGGCGGTTTGGATCGCGACGCCCTCGGTGAGTCAGACCGTTTACGACGTGACCCTGACCCATGGGTACGCTTGGAGGCGCACTCCAGGTAGCGCTCAATACATTGATCAGTAAAACCAAGCATGTCATGTCGTATTCCACGAACTTGTTTAGCTGTGTGGTATTATTTGTCACTGTGGGCAGGCAACATAGGTCGAATGGTAGACATTCTTTCGTCGAAGACGTTCTTGGTATGCCTGTTGTCCACAGCCAAGGTATTGAGAATATGGAGTAGGCGGGTCTAAATCAATGCCGCTTTTGCGGATGCGGTCCCAGCCGGCATGTAGGTTGATGGCTGGTCCTGCTAATTTGAAGTCGTCCACGTATACTGAAAGTATCAATCCCAGTTTGTTGTGTCTCCACACGCATTCCCAGCCTGGGATAGGCTCAAATCCAACACTTTCCAGACACGTGCGACGCTTTCGTTCCCAAAAGACGCCTGCGAGAGGGTGTCCGTATAGTGCCAATCGTAGTCGTCACACGGGATTCTCGTATTTAGACCAAGATGCAGGTTGGCGCCACTTGGGTATGGTAATCCAAGTATCGACTGGGTCGATTCGTCCATCTCCGTATAGCAATGCCTGCGTGTATGCGCCAGGTGCATCGCTCTGCTCGCCCGCATAATTTGGCAATAACGCGGTGGCGCCACAGAGTTTGGAGGCCTCAATATGCGACGCACTAGATGCGGCGTCGGCGAAGATGGCGGCCAAGCCAGTTTCATCTTTGCCGGTGTTGCCCTGAACCACCACTCGGCCCTTGAACTTACGTAGTTCAGGAGGAAGTTCTTCATGTTTGACTGAAGATAGCTCCAAGATGTTGAAGAAGTGAACCTTTTTCCCTGTACGAATCACCTGTGATTCAATATCACCTTTTTTCAGCAACAGTCTCTAGCATCCATGTTTGCTTCTTGTCAAGGCGCTCGTATTATTTGCGTAGGGCCTCCTGTGCACGTGGCTCTGCGGCAACTTCTCGCTTGTTCAAGCTTCTGGTAACGAGGGCTGGGCGCGCCCATGGTGAGTCAGGAATATTATCTCTGTGCCGGTGTGTATGTCGGTCCACGTGGCATAGTGGGTACTGCTACCGACGGGGTGAACTTGCGTGTGAGCGGGTTCACGGCCCCGAAGTCGTTTCCCTCACTGTCAATAAGTACCAGAGCGCGTGCGGCTCCAGCAGGCTGTGGTGAGGGTTGGCGGTCGTATAATACTGTAGAAATGCCACGTGGTCCACCAGCTAGTTTGGCATGCCGAAATTCTTTGTTGGTTGCGCCCTTGACGTCCTCGTCGCGAATGACAGCACCGCTGTCTGTGTCATAAATAATCCGTCGTTCCACGGTATTCCATGTGGGTCCACCAGCTGTAGTAATACGGAAATTCTTGGCTTGTTTGTCCTGTCGGGTCCACACTCGCAGTGCAGCTCGTTCACGAGTCTCACGAGCTTGTTTGATGTCTTCGGCGTGCTCAATCTCCTTCTTTTGCTGTCCCCGAGACAAGGTCTTCCAATGCTCGGGAAGAGTGTGGTCTGGACGCGTAGTAGTCTGTACGCGTGTCTCGCGGCCGCGGGCCACCATTTTGCCGTCTGGCAACATCTTAGGGAGCTCATAGAATCGAGCCAGGCCGGTCCAAGGCTCGCTCAGCTTTCGGTGGTCTGTGGCGCTAACACCATCCCAAACGCCGCGAAAGACACTGCCTCCCGCGAAGGTAGAAGTCGTCTCGAAGTCTCGTGTCACATCGAGCTGATCAAGTGGCACAGGTATGTTCATAACGTCGTCTGTTGGTGTGAACAACTTCCTGCGCGGAGTACGGATGTGTCGGATGATGCAATATCCACGCTGTTCCCAATAGTCGGGCTCCGGTGCTGGTGCAGCAACCTCGGAGGCCGATGGGTGAGTATCATCGAGGTTATCGTCCATCGTCATCATAGATGGATCATCCCACTCCTTTGGGTAGGCAAGTGGAAGGTCGGGCATAGGTTTGTCGCCCAAGGGGCGAGAAGTAGATGCCTTGACCTCGTCGTGTGCCTCTGGGCTGTAATGTCGTAGGGTGCCGTCTTTCACAGGATCAGAGAAACTATGGATTCAGTTTGTGTCGGGGTTTCGGTTTTCTGCTATGCCTGGCGGCCCATAGGGGCCAGACGGATCGCGAGGAGGCGGAGGAGGAGGAGGAGGAGGAGGAGGAGGAGGAGGAGGGGCCATCTGTGGTTGTGGCTCCTCGCGTTTCTCCGGCCTGCCTCTCTCCCCTCCCCCTCCTCCCTCTCCCCAAACCCCCCTCCCTCCTCCTCCCCCCGCCCCTCCCCCCGAAATGGGACGAATTACAACCGACTGGTCCCAATTCCAACCGTTCGGAACGAATTGCAACCATACATGGGACCAATTACAACCATGGGATCTCAGAAGTACTTCGATTTCTTAGGGTTCCTTAGGGTTCCTTCGGACCCCTTAGGATCCTTAGGATTCCTTAGGGTCCTTGGGATCCCTCAGGATCCTTAGGATCAGGATTCCCCCGGATTCCGTCAGGAATCCTTAGGAATCTTTGCGAATCCATAGGAATCCTGAAAACAAATCCTTAGGGGAAGGGTGCGCTTTGGGGGCCTTCTTGGTGTCTCTTTGGGCCACTCTTAGGGCCCTCTTGGGGCCTTCTTGGAGCCCTCCTGGGGCCCTTATTGACTTTTCTTGGCGCCCAAATGAGCCCTAGAAGGGCCAACGTTCGAGGGCTGCAGGGGGGCCCAGCAGAGTGACGTCCTATGGGGGCTCAGATTGGACCTCGCCATCCCTGGGGGGGGGCTGCGATCTGCGAAACTGTCGCCACTTTCGAGGGGTGCTGGTGGGTCCAGTGGACTGGCGTCCTACACGGGGCCCTAAAAGAGCCCGAAACGGCAGCAAGAGGAAAAGCAACCGACATTTTTTTTTTCTTCGGATGGGGGCGGGAAGAACAACCGAACAATATTTGATGTTTCGGAAGGGGCTGCTTTGGGGGCCTTCGTGGGGTCTCTCTGGGCCACTCTTAGGGCCCTCTTGGGGCCTTCTTGGAACCCTCCTGGGGCCCTTATTGACTTTTCTTGGCGCCCATTATAAGTCCTAGAAGGGCCAACTTTAGAGGGCTGCAGGGGGGGCCAGCAGAGTGACGTCCTATGGGGGCTCAGATTGGACCTCGCCATCCCTGGGGGGGGGGGTCCGATCTGCGAAGCTGCCGCTACTTTCGAGGGGTGCTGGTGGGTCCAGTGGACTGGCGTCCTACAAGGGGCCCTAAAAGAACCCGAAACGGCAGCAAGAGGAAAGAGCAACGGAAACATAATTCATTGTTTGGAAGGGGGCGGGAACACAACCGAAACATATTATATTTTTCGGAAAGGGCTGCTTTGGGGGCCTTCTTGGGGTCTCTCTGGGCCACTCTTAGGGCCCTCTTGGGGCCTTCTTGGATCCCTCCCTCCTCCCTCCTCATCCCTCCTCCTCCTCCTACTCCTTCCTCCTCCCCCTCTCCTCCTCCTCCTCCTCCTCCCCCATCGTCCTCCTCCTCTTCCTCCTCCTCCTCGTCCTCCTCATCCTTCTCCTCCTCCCTACGTCGCTCCCCCTTCCCGCCGCCGCCCCTCCCTACTCGCATTGTATGTTACAAGACTTTCCGCGCGTGCTCAGCCCCAGCAACCAATACCGATGACATGACGGGTTGGCGGACGGGGTAGATGTTTTGGGAAGTAATAGTCGTAGTAGTAGTAGTAGTAGTAGTAGTAGTAGTAGTAGTAGTAGTAGTAGTAGTAGTAGTAGTAGTAGTAGTAGGTAGTCGTGGTAGTAGTAGTAGTAGTAGTAGTAGTAGTAGTAGTAGTAGTAGTAGTAGTAGTAGTAGTAATAGTAGTAGTAGTAGTAGTAGTAGTAGTAGTAGTAGTAGTAGTGGTAGTAGTAGTAGTAGTAGTAATCGTAGTAGTGGTGGTGGTGGTGGTGGTGGTGGTGGTGGTGGTTGTAGTAGTAGTAGTAGTAGTAGTAGTAGTAGTAGTAGTAGTAGTAGTAGTAGTAATACAGGGTCGTAGTAGTTGTTATGTTCCAATGATGGTACTTGACCACCATTGGGTGATCGCAATGCGAATGATCAAACCGTCAGGAGGCCAAAACGCGGGAATCCAGATTTTGAATCCACGGCACGGCTTCGAATCCCAGGCGGGTCGTGCGGTGGCACGCGGCCCCCTACCAATCCACGCGACCAACGGTTTTTTGTCGGAAGGGGGGGGGGGTCACGACCCCCCCCCGTCCGACACGGATCCGCCTCCGAGTCGGACCCGCCCCCCCTGTTTGGGGGGGGTCGGCAACATGAAGATGCCGACCCCCCCAAACAGGGGGGGGGGTCCGACTCGGAGGCGGATCTGTGTCGGACGGGGGGGGGGTCGTGACCCCCCCCCCCTTCCGACAAAAAACCGCTGGTCGCGTGGATTGGTAGGGGGCCGCGTGCCACCGCACGACCCGCCTGGGATTCGAAGCCGTGCCGGGGATTTAAAATCGGGATTCGGGCGTTTTGGCCGAAAAACGAAGTGATGGTTCGCATTGTAATCGCCCAAGGGTGGTTCACCTACCGCTATTGTTTTTTGCTCGTAGTAGTAGTAGTAGTAGTAGTAGTAGTAGTAATAGTGGTGGTAGTAGTAGTAGTAGTAGTAGTAGTAGTAGTAGTAGTTGGTAGTGGTAGTAGTAGTAGTAGTAGTAGTAGTAGTAGTAGTAGTAGTAGTAGTAGTAGTAGTAGTAGTAGCGATCGTAGTCGTACAAGTAGTAGTACTAGAATTCGTAGTAGTGGCGGAAGCCGTAGTAATAATAGTAGCGGCAGTAGTAGTAGCAGTTGTGTAGTGTGGTAGTAGTGGTAGTGGTAGTACTCACATTAAGAGTAAGACTAAGAGTAGTAGTAGTAGTAGTAGTAGTAGTAGTAGTAGTAGTAGTAGTAGTAGTAGAAGTAGTAGTAGTAGTAGAAGTAGTAGTAGTAGTAGTAGTAGTAGTAGTAGTAGTAGTAGTAGTAGGAGTAGTAGTAGGAGTAGTTGTTGCTGTAGTAGTACTAGTAGTACTAGTAGTACTAGTAGCAATAGTAGTAGTAGTCGTCGTCGCCTTCGTAGTAGTAGTAGTAATAGTAATCGTAGTAATCGTAGTAATCGTGGTATTAGTAGTCGTAGTAGTAGTAGTAGTAGTAGTAGTAGTAGTAGTCGTAGTAGTAGTAGTAGTAGTAGTAGTAGAAGTAGTACTAAAAGTAGTCGTAATAGATTGAGTCGTTGCAATAGTAGTAATGGTGGTGTTGGAAGTGGTACGGGTAGTGTTGTAGTAGTAGTCGTAGCAGGCAAAGCAAGATTCGTAGTAGTCGTAGTGGTAGTAGTCGTGGTCACTCGCAGTAGTGGTAGTAGTAACGGTAGTAGTAGTGACAGTAGTAGTACTGGCAATACTTGTAGTAGTAGTAGTAATAGCAGTCGCAGTAGTAGCAGTAGTAGTAGTAGAAGTAGTAGTAGTAGTAGTAGTAGTAGTAGTAGTACTAGTAGTAGTAGTAGTAGTAGTAGTCGTACTAATACTAGTACTAGTACTGATACTGGTACTCGTCCTAGTAGTGAGTATAGTAGTAGCCATGGTACCAGAAGTGGTAGTGCTGGTAGCACGAATAGCAGTACTAGTAGTAGTAGCCGTTGTTGTTGTAGTTGTAGTAGTCGGCGTCGCTTCAGTAGAAGTAATAGTATTAAAATCAGTAGGTGTAGTAGTAGAAACAGGAAATAATAGTAGTGGTTGTAGTAGTAGGAGTAGGAGTAGAAAAAGTAGTAGTAGTAGTAGTAGTAGTAGTAGTAGCAGTAGTAGTAGTAGTAGTAGTAGTAGTAGTAGTAGTAGTAGCTGAGGGGCTGTTTGGTAGCCTGTGTGTTTTCGCTGTGCTGCGTTTAACTTGTTGTGCTACGTGTTTGCTGCGCTGTTGCGTGTCTCATGTTTGCTGTTGGTTGTATGTGTTGTTCCGCTGCCATGCGTGTGTGAACCTCCCACGTGCGTTGAACCATGAGGAGGAGTATGATGATGATGATGATGATGATGATGATGATGATGATGATGAGGAGGAGGAGGAGGAGGAGGAGGAGGAGGAAGGAGCAGTCGGAGATAACAGCACCAAAACCATTGAAAAACCAATAAACCCAAAGCAAACCCAATTAATCCCTGTGAGGGTCCCCAAAAACTAAAAAAACGCAATCTTTTCGCTACTTAGTCGGCCTGGGGCTCTGGGGCTGGGAATCCAAAAACATTGGAAAACCATTGAAAATCCCAAAAAATCCAAAAAAATCCAATTAATCCCTGTGAGGGTCCCAAAAAACTAAAAAAACGCAATCTTTTCGCTACTTAGTCGGCCTGGGGCTCGGGGGGCTGGGAATAAAAAACATTCGAAAAACATTGAAAATCAAAAAAAATCAAAAAACCTCCAATTAATCCATGTGAGGGTCCCAAAAAACTAAAAAAACTCAATCATTTCGCAACTTAGTCTGTCTGGGGCTGGCCGGCCACCCAAGCCGAGTAAGTTGTGAAAACATTGGGTTTTTTGAGTTTTTTGGGACCCTCACAGGGATTAATTGGATTTTGTTTTTTGGATTTTTTTGGATTTTCAATGCTTTTCCAATGTTTTTGGATTCCCAGCCCCAGAGCCCCAGGCCGACTAAGTAGCGAAAATATTGCGTTTTTTTTTGAGTTTTTTTGGACCCTCACAGGGATTAATTGGGTTTGTTTTGGGTTTATTGGTTTTTCAATGGTTTTGGTGCTGTTATCTCCGACTGCTCCTTCCTCCTCCTCCTCCTCCTCCTCCTCCTCCTCATCATCATCATCATCATACTCCTCCTCATGGTTCAACGCACGTGGGAGGTTCACACACGCATGGCAGCGGAACCCTCAAAACACGCTCTATCATCACCGCTGCCACCGTCATCGTCGTCGTCGTCGCTGCGCGGGCATTCGCTCAAAAAAACCAAATGTTTTCACAACTTACTCGGCTTGGGTGGCCGGCCAGCCCCAGACAGACTAAGTTGCGAAATGATTTTTTTTTTTTTTTTTTTTTTTTTTTTTTTTTTTTTTTTTTTTTTTTTGAATTTTTTGGGACCCTCACAGGGATTAATTGGATTTTTTTTTTGTTTTTTTTGGATTTTCAATGGTTTTCCAATGTTTTTGGATTCCCAGCCCCAGAGCCCCAGGCCGACTAAGTAGCGAACAGATTTTTTTTTTTTTTTTTTTTTTTTGTTGTTGAATTCTTTGGGACCCTCACAGGGATTAATTGGGTTTGTTTTGGGTTTATTGGTTTTTCAATGGTTTTGGTGCTGTTATCTCCGACTGCTCCTTCCTCCTCCTCCTCATCATCATCATCATCAGCATCATCATACTCCTCCTCATGGTTCAACGCACGTGGGAGGTTCACACACGCATGGCAGCGGAACCTTCAAAACACGCTCTATCATCACCGCTGCCACCGTCATCGTCGTCGTCGTCGCTGCGCGGGCATTCGCTTACTGCATATACGAAAACACACAGGCTACCGAACAGCCTCTGACCTAGTAGTAGTAGCTGTAGCAGTAGTAGTCGTAGCAGAAATCGTAGCAGTAGGTCAAAGTGGTAGTAATTTTCGTAGTATTGACCTCAAAAGTTGGTCCACCTGCAGCCCTCGAGCGTTGGCCCTTCTAGGGCTTATTTGGGCGCCAAGAAAAGTCAATAAGGGCCCCAGGAGGGCCCCAAAAAGGCCCCAAGCGGGCCTTAAGAGTGGCCCACAGCGAACTCAAGAAGGCCCCCAAAGCGCCCCCTTCCCTTAAGGATTTTTCAGGACTCCCATGGATTCGCAAATATTCCTAAGGATCCCACGGAATCCCAAGGACCCTAAATAATCCTAAGGATCCTAAGGAATCCTGAGGAATCATAAGGGATCCTAAGGAACCGAAGCACTTCTGAAGAAAAAGACGTACTTCTGAAGAAGAAAGAAATACTTCTGAATAAGGAAGAAGTACTTCTGAAGATCCCATGGTTGTAATTGGTCCCATTTATGGTTGCAATTCGCTCCGAACGGTTGGAATTGGGACCAGTCGGTTGCAATTCGTCCCATTTCGGGGGGAGGGGCGGGGGGAGGAGGAAGGGAGGAGTTTAGGGAGAGAGGGGGGAGGGGGAGGGGAGAGAGGCAGGCCGGAGAAACGCGACGAGCCACAACCACAGATGGCCCCTCCTCCTCCTCCTCCTCCTCCTCCTCCACCTCCTCCGCCTCCTCGCGATCCGTCTGGCCCCTATGGGCCGCCAGGCATAGCAGAAAACCGAAACCCCGACACAAACTGAATCCATAGTTTCTCTGATAGGGAGGGTGAACTTGCCGTCGGGGATAATAATGTCTTTGGCTCTGTGTACGTGGCACAGGTCGCCGTCTGGGTTCTTGGCGTATGTGGCCGTATACAAGACGAAATAATCACCAGACCAGCGTCCACCTGAGTGTAAATGGTAACCCATAAATAACCCTTCCCGAATATTCTCTTTGAGGTTTGCAGTCTCGTTGTTGATCTCGGGATTGAGGGATTTCCAAAAGATCCGAGCACCAAATGGAATGCAGTGCCTTGGGAGCTGTCTTTTCAGTATGCTCATCGCTAAGGGCGGCAACGCCCGTTGGTGGATGCACAAAGTTACGTCCACAGCAGAAGGCTTGCATGGCCTCTTTCCACCATTCGGGTCCCAGACCAAACATGTGCAACGCAGCTCTCGTGCCGAGGATGGCGATCTTGACAATGCGCTCGGACAGTCCATTTATTTGTGGACGATGAGGAGTACTAGTGTCATGTCTCCATCCCAGTTGGCGGCGTGCCTTCTGAAACTCTCCGGCATTATCTGTATATGCGTGCTTCACCTCGTCGTTTGCGGCGATGATGGAAGGATGCCATTGTAGTAGCTGCGTCTTTATGTAATGCTGGGTGCGCCATGAAGATGCCAGTGTATCTGTCCAGTACGACGAGTGCGTACTTGTCACCGTGCTTGTCAGCGGCGTCGTCTTTAGCCATAACGATATGGTCGGCAGTCAGGGCCTCTCCGAACTTCTTCGGGACGCAGGCCTCGTAGGCTGCGTCCTCGTCGGTGGGGGCTGCCGGTGGATGTGGTTTGCGCTGTCGTCGGCACGGGGCGTTCTGCGCCATAGTGCGAGAGCGAATCTCACAGTCTGGATGTTTTGGACTGTGGGTCATGCATTGCATAGGGTCAATCGGTTTCATCTGTCTGTATGGAAGAACGCGATCACTATCATGGCGCGCTTTGACGACCGTCTCCATCTGCAGATCCTCGAGGGAGGTCGACGTGATGTCGTTATCCGCTTGAGCTGTATCTGCGAGCCCCCCGCATGTGGGAGGACAACACTGTATCTGAGACGTAAGCGAGTCGGTGTGTGCATCCACGCTGGACTCGGCATTATTTTTGTCGGGGGTTTCTTCGACCGTGACGGTCCGTGCTCCTCCTCCCTCACCGACATGTTGTCTCTTGGGACAGGTCCCTATGTGGGGCCGCAGCTCATCTGTAGGTGGTGACTGCTCTGTAGTCTTGCAACGCCAGCATATGTCGTTGCAGCGTGCGGATGAACGCTTGCGTTGACGACGTCTGGGTGCTGACGAAGTGCACAGGCGCGGTGGTGGTATCGTCACCAGATCGTCGAGTCGTATTTCTGGAACCTTATACCATTGGCCCCCCGGATCCTGAAGCAAGTAGCCCAGCTCTGGATCCCAAAGCTGCCGAGAGCCATCAACTTCAATCAATTGTCCAAATGATAAGAGCGATGGGCAATCTGGCAAGGCGAGGGCTGAACACTTCAAGCCCACTTCAAGTAGTTGTATGTCATAGTGCTCGTTGACAGTGCGGTCGCCATTAGCGGTTTCCAGAATATGCTCCTCGCGAATAGATATGCGATCAGATTCGGTCTGCGTCAGCTCGTTTTTATCCTGAATATGGTGCGCAGATCCACAGTCGAGAACCAAGGAGCGTGTCAACGCAACGGTCGAGCGTGGAGGGTCGACTTGCGGAGTCATTATCTTCTTCTGGTGTGTATCGGAAGACTCTATGGTAGAGTCGTCGGAATCTGGGATCGCAATTGGTGCCTCCGCCGGCCCCTTGTCGCGTCGGTAGTCATGTAGATCCTGATGCCATAACTTTGCTTCCCGTTGACAACGTTGTAGGGCGTCTGCACTCTGTTTCCACCATTGTGGTAGCGGATCTGGTACTTTCACGATATCGCCCTCGTTTGGCTTCTCCATCCACTTGTCCAGAGTGGACTTGCCAGAAACGATGTACGGGTAGTATTCCACGGTATGTGTGTTGAAACGTATCCGACGCCGTGGTTTGGTAGATGTTATCTTGGCCTTGTGGGCGGCCATGAGAGTCTTGTCACTCATGACGTAACTGCGGTCGGAGTGGCGCGGGCGGCGATAGTTGGCGGGAGATCGCGCCCTGAACTTAGAGATCGGCGTAGATTGACCCCCCGCGTTGTGGAGAGCGTTGGCTCCCCGATCCGCGGGGCGGCGGTCGGCCACGACTGTCGTGACTGGAGGTCCGTGGGCGACTTGGGCCTCGCCCAGGTTTCGTCGTGCCAGGTGCCAGGTGAGCGTATTCGAATGTGTCACCCTTGTGGCACTTGTTCTGTGCGAAGTCCCTGCGCTGCGCCATGTGTGGGAAATTGCACTTGTCGCCTCTGGCGCAGGTGCTGCGCTTGGCGAACTCGAAGCAAACCGGCTTCGATGCTGGCTTCTCGGGGTTCGCAGGTGCTGAGGCGCTGCGGCGAGAGTTGCCGCCAGCGGTCGATGCTCTGGAAGATCTGCTGCTCTTCCAGTCTGTAGCAAAGGTATGTAAAGCCTTGCAGCGCTCACCATTGCGACAGTTGCCTTTCTTCCAGGCAGCGCAGGCGTGTACCTGATAACGATTTTCATGCTCGTACCGTAACTTGTACTGAGTATTCCCCAGTTGCTTGAGCTCCAGTACGTCTAGAACGCGCTGTCGGAGCCAATCGTAGGTACGATGCGGGTCGCTGATCTTCATGCGCTGGTATTCGTACACATCCTGTTTCATCCAGGCATGTCGGCGAATCTGTGTGCGAACCAGAGATTCCAAGATCTTTGGGTCGGGTGCCTCTCGGCAATCCAACAGTAATAAAGCGTCCCAGTCAGTAATGAATCGTTGCAAACCTTCATCTATCATCCTCAGTTCTTTGAGGCGCTCAAAATCATGCAGGTCGTCGTCAACCTCTGTAACTTTGTAGGACTGTAGGATGTGCCAGTAGATCTGGCGTCCTTTGAGCATGCGTCCTGCTTTGTGCTCTCTGGTTTCGATGGGCCTGATCTGGTAGCGCAAGTCGGAAGATTAGATATCGCTGAGAGCGGTAGCGAGTTTGCAATCGATGCTCTCAAAGTCTCCGCTGTCTTGTAAGTCTTCGAAGGTGCACTCGGGCTGTTCAGCCGCGCATAGGAGGGCGTGTGCTTTGGATGGTCGCCCTGAAGCGGCCCCAAAATTCTTCCGTACCTTTTGCTTCCACTCAAGCAGCTGTGTGATCTTAGGCAAGACGGGGACTCGGACGGTGTCTGACTCCCTGATCTGAGTAGTAGTATCGACCGAAACCGCAGACAATGGTTGTGAGGGTATCGGTACACCGTCGGTAGTTGGTTCTGTGCGCACGGGGGACACGTGGCGTGTCTGTGCTGAAACTGCCGCGGAGGCTGCTCCTGGTGACGTACGTCGTTGTTGTCCTGCAGAAGCGTGTGTGGCTTCAGCGGACGCTGCCGTCGGCCTGGGCAGGTCGGTTGTAGGCTGAAGGTGAAGTGTGGTGTCGTTGGTGTGGTCAATCAGCTGATTTGTCCAGCTCGTCATGTCCTCGTGTATTTGGTCCATTTTTTGGCGTGTGTACTCGTCAGTATCCCAAGAGCGTTGTGAATGCCGATCAACTCGTTGCTCGTAGGCTCGGAGGCGGGCGTTGTGTGCCTCCAACTCACTGTCCAGACGTGCGAGGCGCTCCTCGACGCGTACCTTTTCAGCATCTCTTTCACGAATAACCTGGGAGAGCTCAGACTGCGTGTGGTCCGCCGCCTGATAGCAACCTCCTGCAACCTGTCAGTGAGGCGGGCGAAATCGTAAACCGTGGGAGGAGAATCCAGCTGATCAGTCTGGGCTCGTCCGACACGCAACTGTGCCAGGGCGTCCTGTGCACCAAGGAAGCGCTGCTCGATTTCAGAGATCCGGTTAGTGAGTGGCTGCACGACAGCGTTGGTCGCATCAAGCCTTTGAGTGCTAACTCTCTCAGTATTTTGCAACGTGCCGATCAGGTTCGACGAATTGGCGTGTGCTTCGGTGCGAAGCGTCGCTGTCGTGTGGTCCATGTGGGATCGAAGATCGTTGATCTGAGACTGAACATCGCCAAGGTCATTGGCCTCGGCTGGAGGCGGTCGGTTGCGGAGCTGGTCATGGATCTTGTCGTGGAGAATCCTGACTGCTGAAACGCCTGTGTCGCGGACGATCACAAGCTTTTGCTCCATCTGCGCAAGGTAGTTGCGCAGGTGCTCGACCGTCGCTGATCGTTCACCTGAGTGTGACATCTCACGGTCAACCTGGTACTGCAGCTCACCTAAGATGCGGCGATCTTCAGCGATCCTGGAATCTATGATCACTAAGGCGCCGTCGAGATCTTGACGTAGGGCAGCAGTATTGGCAGCGTTCGTCTGAACGCTCTGCGTCAGTCCAGAGTACTGCCTGGGCACGAAGGTTTCAACCTGGTCCCTGAGCTCAGCTATTTCACCTGCAGCGGACGTTACCGCCGGCAGGTCGTCTGAGATAGAGAGGTGGGGAGCGTCAGCTTCCCTCTGCACCCTCTCGCGAGGAGTGCATGGCCTCTGTGAGGCAGCACGCGGGCTCGACCTTTTCTCGTCGTATGGGCCTGTGGCCCCGCGGCGGTTGCGCAAGGACGAGCTGCGGCTAGGGCCGTGTGTGTGTGTGGTGTCTGAGGAGATGATATCTGGGGGCGCTGCGTCTGCGGCTGTGCCGTCGCTGGTCTACCGAGTTCCTCGAAGGTAGCAACGTGCTCTGCTACAGGAGCGGTCGCAGGGCTGGTCATGCCAGCGCCTGTGTTCCATCGGCGGTTAGCGCGAAAACGCCCTGGAGTGTCAGGAACAGCGGGGCTGGCGCCCGACGCAGTTGGGATTGCTCCCGACGGAAGAGGAAATGGAGGATCGAAGGTGGGCGTGTGGAATTCTCTACTGCCTGCTCCCACTCTTTTTCCTTTCCCCCCGCGGGCGGCGTGGCGGTGAAGTTCAGCAGCTAGCCACGCCTCGGGTCCGTCTGAGCTGGGGGGGGGGGGGGTACCTGGGGCACCTACACGGTCCACACTAAGGCTCTCCAACTCATCACCGAGCCGTCGCGCCGTCGGAGAGCTCGGACGCGAGGCCCCGATGGACCCCTTACGGCGCAGGCGCCGCTTGGGTTCCATCGAGGCCGCGTGCGAGGTCGCGACGCGGGGTTCGATGAACTGTGAGCTTTAAAGGGCTGATAACCTGTGTATGGGGTTAGAGTACAAAGGTGCAGAACCCCTGATTCGCTGGTAGAGGAAAGGAGGGAAATATGGATATCTTTCCCTCCTGCACGATCAAATGTCTGATCGATCTATTCCAATGCCTGAGCCCAAACGGCCAGGCGCAAGAGAGGTGAGGATAAGGAGTATTTATGGGGGTATTATACGGGTTCTATTCACACCTTCTCCTGTTGCAAACGATAGCATCCCCGCCCTGAAACTGTCCCAAGACAAATCCAAGAACGCCCCCAAGGCCCTGTATTTGAAGCAGTTCAGCACGGGAACATGTGTGATATAATTCAAGACGTGTTCCCGCCGTTTCTGCGCCCCTGATACGCTTCCACGGCTGCCCGTTTCACTGCGTGCTTCAGCACTCCCCAGATTCGAACAGCTCGACTGGCGATAGTTTCTGGATGGGCTGGTGGGATTTTTTTTCGTCGCGGCCGCAAGCGGAAGCGCAAGCGGCGTCAAAAGTCAGCTACGAGCCAAACCCAATTACCTAAGCGCGCGAACTAACGGCCGTCGAAACTGCCGCCGAGGGACGCCGAGGAACGGGGCTGGTGGGGATACGCAAAGCGTCAAGACATTTTGGGCGAGTTCATCCGATCATCGCTGTGCTGCTAATGCTGCATCCGACGCGCGGGCGATTTCACCCAGAAGAGTTGGCGAATACAGCTCGGCGAGTCTAGTACTGGGCGATTTCAGAACGTCGCATCGGATCTTGGGCGAGTGGAATCTCTCTCGAAGTGAGTCCTAGGCGAGTTCAGCTGGGCGGCCTGGACGGGGGTCGCGTAGCCCGCGGGCGACCATGCGCACTACGCATGGGGGCCGAGGACGGGAACGACGGGGTGGGAGGGAGAGAACGAGGAGACTCCATGAGCAGCTGTGGAAGGTGCGACAAGCTTTGCGAGAGCTTGGAAAAAGGCCTCGACAACCCTGGCAGATTACAGAAGCTGGCGCGCAGAGATCTCTGATAGCGCGCTTCCGAAGAACGTGATGCATTACGCCGGCGGTGGAAATCATCGTCGCCCTGTGCAGGATCGGAGTTCGTATCTGTTTTGGGTTTCAGCTGGCAGCCTGCCCAGGCCATTACTGTTGTGGGTGGGAGGCAAAACGAAGCATACCAAATAAACAACTCACAGCACCATAATTATCATTTGAAGGCACGAACCCACCGCGGCCGAAACTTGCTTCACAGCTCGTCTCTACGCAAGAGAAGTAACTAGAAGTAACTCGAACAAACCTTCCAAACCCTCCGCCCGCATACCGCAAACGACGCGCAAGAAACTCCCCAGAAGCTCGGAGACGCGCCCAGGACGCCACCACGAGGCCCCCAAAGGCCTCACCAGTGGATGTCGTCCCTCTTCTGGGGGTCGGCGAAATGGCATAAGCCTCTTGAATCAAGACACGAACCCGCCGCGGTCGAAACTTGCCTCACAACTCGCCTCTGCGCAACCAGAAATGCATTTTTTTCTTTCCCGGGTAACGGTCGTTACCCCGGGGGGGGGGGTGTTGGGGCGGAAGACTAAAGTAACGGCGGCCGTGGCGTGCACCTGCCAGGGTCCGTCCACGCCACCGTGGGAGGACGTGCCTGGGTAACGAGCGTTACCCTGGGGAGGAAAACAACATCGCTCTCGAGCCCCCTCCCACCCCTGGGAGCCTGGCGGCTGCAGACGGCGAGGAGGACCCGCGCGCCGTGCGGCCACGCGCGCCCAGACCCCCGACGCCGCGACCCTTTCACAACAGGGGCGGCGTGGCATCTGCACAGCGAGCAGAAGTCTGGGGCGGGCGGTGGTTCTGGGCATGGCAAAGAGGGGTTTCCGTAATGTGGTGGCAATCAAAACGAAATGCAATAGTTCATCCTGTGGCGCATGGCAGCCACGTGCTGATATTGTACGACGTGCGTATCCCGCACGAACGACTGCACAAACTACTGCGAACAGTTTGAGACTCCCTTTGCAAAAAACCCGTCCGCCCAAATCCGAGGGCGGTATGGGGCGGCTGGAAGGCTCCTCGAAGAAGGGGCCCTGGATGAAGTCCCGGAGCTCCTCGCGGGCACCCGCGGGCGCCACGGGGGGCGACGGATGCGGCGACAGGCGCGGCGGTAGCGGCGGCAGCACCAGAGGGATGCATGGGGGCAGGGATGGGGGACCCATGCCCCCTTCGTTGCGCAAACATAGGGTAGGTTGGTGCGGCGTCGGCGCGCGCAAAGCTCTTTGACACCGCGTCGCTCGTTCAACCATGGATCGATCGCGGCCCCGATCGTTCAAGGGTGAAACCGTCGTGTGCAACGGCGTTACCGTGTCTCTCGTCGCTCCCGCGTCGCAGAATTCAAGCTTGAACGCATTTCGCCGGCGTCGCTGGCGCGCCAACTCCTGGCCCTGGGAGAAAACCCAAGGGGACAGCGACAGCGAATCCTGCTCAAAGCGAAGACAATATGTTGTTTGTCCCCACTCTTTCCACACCCATTTGTCCGATTCCAAGAGCCCTCAATCCAAAACTGTTCGCGTCCGCCTTCCCCCGACCTTCCGTCAGCAAATCCGCTGCCTCTTGACTTCTGTCAGTTTCCACCGGCCTTCCGCCGCAAGGCGAGACGCGCCGAATGCGAGATCAGCATACATCCTACGATGTGATGTTTCAATGTGCGGCCCCGATCCCCCGAGGTCAACTTTCGTCCCGGATCCATTTCTGACGGCCCTGCAGGGCCCTGTACCGGGCCCTCGAGGCCAAAATGGAGGAGAAGCCGCGGTGGATTGAAAAAATCAGATCGTCAGAGGCCAGGGGCGTTGACGGCGACGACGACGACAGGAGTCAACCATCAATACCGTTCCAGATCTTTTGCTCTGCGCGGCCCAGCGGGCTCGGCTCCCGCAAGGGCGACCGAGCGGGCCTCGCCGTCGCTCAGACGTCCACGGTGGTCGAGGATGCTCCTCAATGGTCAAGGATGCTCCTCGATGGTCCCCGCCGAGAAAAAATAATCGTGGCGAAGGACCCGCGCATATACAGTTGCGAGTGCCGTCGTTGCGGGTATCGCCTTCGGGGGATCTCCTCATGAGGCCATGGAGCATGCGAAGGGTGTGCCGATGTGGGGCGGGGCCGCCATGTGGGCACTGCCACTGGGGCCTTACGCGGAACCCACTCTGGGGCCGCGAAGCGCTGTATTTGGTGGGGGGAACGCATGCGGACACCGCCACTGAGGCCTTCGAGAGGAAACCCCTTTGGGGCCACGAAGCGCTGTACTGGATGGTGGAACCGCGTGCGACCACAGCCACTGAAACCTTCGGTGGGGCTCCCTATGGGGCCACGGAGCGGTGTATTGGGCGGGGGTCCTGCGTGCGACCGCAGCCACTGGGGCCTTCGGTAGAGCTCCCTATGGGGCCACGGAGCGCTGTGCTGGGCGGGGGTCCCGCATGCGAGCGCAGCCACTAGGGCCTAAGGCGCCGCGAAACGCTGTACTGGGTGGGGGTCCCGCGTGCGGCCGCAGCCACTGGGGCCTTCGGTGGAGCTCCCTACGGAGCCGCGGAGCGCTGTGTAGGGTGGGGGTGGCGCATACTGATGAGGGCTGAGTCAAGGAGGGGAGCTCACTATGGGCCACGGAGCGCTGTGCAGCGCAGGGGTCCCGCGTGCGAGCGCAGCCACTGGGGCCTTCGGTGGATCTCCGTATTTGGCCACGAAGCGCTGTGCTAGGCGGGAGTCCCGCATGCGAGAGCAACATCTGGGGCCTTGTTCATCTGGTGCGCGGCACGCGCTGCGCGCGCCGTCCGCTCGCGGCGGCGTGGCGCCCTTGTTGGGCTGCAGCAGGGCCGCGCAAAGGCGCGGCCGCTCTCGCCTGGCACAGAGGGCCCACCGCGTCCGCCAGAAGCCGAGCTCGTCAAAGAAGAGATGCGAGACGCTTCTGCGGACGTCCAATCTCGGGGTCCAGGCCTGCGCGATTGAACCCGATCTTCCGAAGCTGCAGGCTAGCGCGCCCCTCCGAGAAGCCTGTGCTTGCCTTTGACCTCCTGCAGACTCAATAGCCATTGGCGCCTTCGAGGTCGTGCTCGCTCCCGAGGCCTGAGACGCCCGAGCCCGACGTCGCGCCGTCGCCGCGCGGAACCGTGGGCAAGGAAAGGGCAGCATCCTCCTGCTCCAGATGCCCAGCATCGATCCTGCTCGCAGCTGCCAACGCCGCGGCCGCGGCCCCCGCGGCAGAGGGCGCCGGCGCGGCAGGCCTCCTCTTGGCCCCGCTGGCCGCGGGCACGAACGCCTTCTCGTTGCAGGCGCGCGAGTGGAGCTCCCTGATGCTGTTCTCATTCCCCGCCGGCATGAAGAACCTCCTGCGCTGGATGCCACCATTCTCGATTCAGACCGCGTCGTGCCTGGTCAGCGAGAGCGGGGGGCCCTTCTTGCGCTCCTTGTAGTTCGTCGAAATCCACGGGGAGTTGCGCCTCGACCCCTGCTCATCCGACCCAGCGGGCTACTCCGTCGAGGGGGGGCGCGCGCCTCGCCCGAGCGAGCCTCGTGCTAGCAGAAGAGCGGAAGACCTCCGCCGCGAACTTGGCGCACCTGTCGGTTTCCATGCTGCCGCGCCTGCCCCTCGTGGTGGTAGCGCCAGCTCCCGCGCCCTTCGCGGCAGCATGGCCCATGACCTTCTGGATGGCGAGAGCCTCCTCGCCAAGCCCGCCGAAGTCGTTGAGGGCCTGCCGCGCCCTGCGCTGCAGAGCTCCCCCGGCAGCCGTCGCCTTGGCGGCGGCTGCGCGGCCCCGCTCCAACGGCCCTTCGGCGACGCAGGAAGCGTCGAAAGACGCAGTGATGGGCGGCGGGGGGAATTTCTGCAGCGCGAGGGGCCCCGGCAGCTCCGCCCCGTCGATCGACTGCAGAGGCCCAGCGAGAGGCGCACACAGCGCCTGCGCTGCAGCCTTTGGCCGCGGGTCCTCGCGCGGCCCTCCTGGCGGAAGCTCCGCCAACGCGCTCGCTGAGGTTGCCGAAGAGTGGTCGGCCTCGCAGACCGCGCCGTTCGCGTAGTGATCCGCGCGAGCGAAGGGCGCGCCGTCGTCTCCTTCGATCCACTGCGCATGCGCCAACAAATCGTCTCCAGGCGGCCTCCGTGCGTGGTGGGGCTCTGGCAGCAACAGTCTCTCCACCCGCGTCTGAGTGGTGACGCTCGTGCTGGAGGCCTTGAGCTTTTCGATCTCGGTAGGTAGTGTAGCTCTGCCAACTCTCTTGGCGCTCCAAGTGGCGGCGCCGAAGCGTGCCCAGAGTGGCTGGGCGCAGCTGACAGCAAGGGGGGGGCGCCAGCCTCGGCGCCGCAAAGTGCCGCCTGTCATTGGGCCATTGCCCTTGCACCACCGCCGACCTCAAGTGGCCCCTCTCGTCGTGAGTGAGGCTCCTCCATTTGCGGGCCACAAAGGTGCTGTCCGTGCCGTTGTTGATCCAGTGCCTGATGTGCGGGGCGCAAGCCTCCCGGCGCCAGGTCGCCGCGGGTGCCGCGGGCCAACTGCCTCAGCTGCCGCGTCTTGATGTGCACGATGGGCACCTTCTTGACGTGCCGCGGCGAGATGTCGAGCAGGTCGAGCACCTCTCCCGGCGGCCTGATCACCTCGCGAATCCCCTTCGGGTCGTAGCTGGGCCTCCGAAGCGACAGCGCCGCCGAGCCCAGATGCCCTTGATCTGGCCCCACCTGCTCGCAGCGTTGGCCGCCCACTCGAACGCCGCGCCCAGCTGCGCGACGGGGGGCCAGTCTTCCCAGGTGGCCCGAGTCGAAATGAAGCGGGGCCCTGGCGTCACAGGGGAGATCGCGCCGATCAGCCTCGCGTCCCCGACCATGGGGCAGGCCGCGAGCGACTTTCCATGCGGCCTAGGCGCGATTGCGCGCCCGATGATGGTGCGGGCCTGCCAGAGCTCCATGTCGTTGAGCCCCGTGCAGTTGACTCCGTAGGAGAGGCTGGGTGCGATTCCCGTCGAGGCTGCCTTGGCCGCTGCAGCCCGACTACGCCGAAGCCCCAAAAGTCGCTTGATGCGTGGCAGCCTCAGTCTGGTCTGCGCGGTCCTCATCGTGCGCGCCGCGTTGGACCTGCACCCTCTCTCGGTGTGGTCCACGCGTGGGGTTCCTCACCTCCTTGACGTCTTGCGCGCCCGTGGCCTTGCCCGGGAGCTGCTGCAGCTTGTCCCTGAGCTCCTCGTGACGGACCAGGACCCATCGGACCCCCGACTTCTTGGCCGCAATCTTGGGCCCGATCTCGATCGGTTGCGATCCAGGGTCTACGCCGCCGTGGGGAAGTCTTTCGCTATTCTCTCGGCACCCCCCAACGCTGGAGCGCCAAGTCGTCGACCGCGACTGCTGGCGCCGACGATTGATCGAGCGCCGCCACAGTGTCAAGCGGCGCGAACAGCATGACCTTCATGAAAATGGTTGCGAAAGCATCTCCCGCCAGCGCCGTCGCCATAATGGCCAGCCCATCGGGGCAGAAAAATTCGAGGCGCACGGCCCTCGGCATCCTGTAGAGCGACGCTAACAGCTTGGCCGGCCAGAGCGGGGTGCCGAGCTGCATGCGGGCCTCCGCTAAGTGCGCGTGCGAGATTTGATCGGGGGCCATCCAGGCGTCCATCAGGATGAAGGCTGACGACCAATCATGGCACACGTGGGCCTCGGCCATCATCGGTTGGATAGGCTGAAATAGTACATCGTCAAGAGCGTTTGGCGGCAATGAAAACCTAGGTGTGAAATGGATTCGGGGAGTGTGTGAAATGAATTGTGAAATGGGTTCGGGCGTGTGTGAAATGATTTGTGAAATGGTTTCGGGCATGTGTGAAATGATTTGTGAAATGATTTCGGGCCTGTGTGAAATGATTTGTGAAATGGTTTCGGACGCGTGTGAAATGATTTGTGAAGTGGTTTCGGGCATGTGTGAAATGATGTGTGGAATGTATTCGGGCCTGTGTGAAATGTTTTGCGAAATGGATTCGGGTGTGTGCGAAATGAATTGTGGCGTGAGTTCGGGGGCGGCTTGCACTGAGTTCGGGCGCGTGAGAAGTGAGTTCGGGGTAGCTGCGAAATGAGTTGAGCAGCAATATCGGGGGGCATGGAGGATGCGGGGGGCTTGACATGATGTGGTGGTAGTGACGAGATTCATGGAGGCCTGGTTTCGCACGGCTGCGTTGAGCCGGAGAATGTTACATCGATATTTAGGCCCCCCAACCCCTCATTCAATCATTGGCGTCGGCTGTTTAGACGCAAGGGCAGCGGCCGCCAACAGACATGTCGAGCGCCGCCTAGGCAACCGCACATCATCAACCACTGCATCATAAATGCCTCCCCTTTCCGCCAGCTCCTCTGCTCCTCACCGCCGCCCTTTGCGCATCTCATCCTTGTCACGCCGCCGTATCCTCGCCCTCCTGCCGTCGGGGCTGCTCGACGTGCTAACGCGCTGGCCCGGGCCCGTCTGCCCTGCAGGACCGCGCTAGCTTCCACTGACAAGGAGGGGGGAGGAGGAGGAGGAGGAGGAGGAGGAGGAGGAGGAGGAGGAGGAGGGGGAGGAGGAGGAGGAGGGCCCAACAGAAGCTAGCACCAGCTGATAAAACCAATCGTGTTCTGCGTGGCAGCTCTCGGATGGGTTGGAGGGCACTCGAAAGCGCATGGGCCCGAATACATGCAACTGGCCCGCCGGAGGAGGAGGAGGAGGGAGGAGGAGGAGGAGGGAGGAGGGGCAGGAAAGGGAGGCGGAGGAGCAGGATGATGGGCATGATGTTTGCTGAGGCGCAATGCCAACTGAACCGTTGTAAAAACGGCGGCGGTTCCAGCACACGTTACACGAAAACCCGCAGTGCAGTCGCGTGCTCTTGCATTGAATTCGACCCCAGCGGTGTGAGCTGTATAGTTGGCACCCCGTATCCTGGTATCCTGGATCCTGTCTACGGTCTACCCATCCAACCCAGTCCCAGTGCGCACCTATCACAAAGCAGACACTGCATGTGCAGAAGAACCTACGACTTGCACAGCCATACATCGAGACTCGAACCCGCAGTCTTGGCGGCTTTGCGTTTGCCGTTGCCTGCTGCTTTCTTACCAGATGCTTTAGGCTTAGCCTTCGGCTTTGGCGTCGCAGCGGCATCATCATCAAACTCCTGGCCAAGGCGAGAACGCAACTCGGCCGTGGCGGCCTCGATCCTGGGCCTGGCGACCTTTGTCGCTCCAGACTTGGGCGCGGCCCTCTTCAGGTTAGCAGGGCCGCCCACCTGAGCATCTAACTCTTTAGCAATGTCAGATAATTTCGGCGGAAGCTCAGCGGCTTTCGTAGAAGAGGCCGCGCTCTCGGCCTCACGAACAGCTGCAGCAGTGGGGCAATCACCCGCGGCCTTAAGTAGCGACGATCTGATGACGGGTGGCAGCGAGTCGCTGACTTTCAGCACGCGCTCTGCCAGCGCTTGCCTCGTCCCACCGACTTTCAGAGGGCGGAAGAGAGCCAATGCTGCAGTCAGCTGATTGGCGGCTGCCTTGGCCGCCTCGAGGGTAGCTGTCCAGCGGGCGCGGTCATCTTTGAAGGCGGCCATGCTATCGGGCGGCAGCTGATCGAGCACCGGCGGGAAAAATTCCGCATCCAAGGTGTCCAGCGCCGAGGAGTGCCTTGGACCCAACAATCACAGGGGTGATTGTCGCTGCGGTGACCCTCTCAAGGAGTGCATCACGGTTGGACGCGGGATCTTCAAGTAGCTGCTGCAGCTCGGATGTCCATTTGATGGCCTCCAGCCTCTCGGACATAGCAGCTGCCGTTGCGCCCGCCTCGTGCTTGATTGCATCCACGGATGATTGAGCTTTCTTGTGAGTCTGGGAGCGAATCATAGTCACAAGCCCGCGCGCCCTCTCAATCACCTGGGCGACCTGCGCCCCCCCCAGCTGGGCGATGGCGTCCATGAGCTGCGTCAGGCCAACCCGCATAGCACACATGTCGGGGATATGCTCCGACATGACAACAGTCCGATCAGCAGACGAGGATGCTATCCTGAGGCACATCACCACGGCTCCAGCGCACGTCGGCGCAATGCACAGCTGCGCAAATGGACGCGCGGACGCAGTGCCCGCAGGCATCTGTTTCGCCATGTCGAACAGACGGTGGACCTGGTTGATAAAGGCTTGGCCCAGATGACTGGCAGCAGCAAGAGCAGTGTCAAATGCCTCTGTCGACTCATCAAACGCGAGCACGGTTTCGAAGCCCCACTGCGCTGCATCATCGAATGTCTCGCGAGCCTTGAACCATTCTGAATCAGACGACGGATTCATGTCTGCGAATGCGGCGATGAATTTCGCCAGGGGCTCCCCCGCCGCCGCGATCTTCTCCTGCAGGATCGCCTCGCCCGTCTGCCGGGGCTTCGCGCGCCAAGCCTGGGGAGGAGGGGCGGGCGCAAGAGCGAGGTGAGTTCGCGGGGGGCAGGGGCGAGCGCCCTGACAAACACAACCACATGTGCCTCACGAGCTCAATACCATCCAACAGACCCCCGCCCAGTGAGTGGCGGGAAGGGGCTGGGGGGCGGGAGCCCCGATAAACGAGTTGAGGAGGAGGGAGAGGAGGGGGGGGGGAGGGGGAGGAGGGGGGGGGGGAGGAGGAGGCGGAGGCGGAAGCAGAGGAGGAAAAGGATGCGGAGGCGGAAGAGGAGGAGGAAGTGGCGGAGGAGCGGTTGGCTGTCGGAGGGGGAGAAGCAGGAGCAGGAGCAGCAGGAGCAAGGGCAGCAAAGGCAGGCCCTGCCTTCTTGAAGTCTGCGAGGGCAGTAGCGTCGCCGTCGACGACGGCGATGTAGTCCGCTGCGGCGTGCGAGATATCGCTCATCCACGGCCACGACTTGAGGTCGGACAGATACGGGAGAGCCGACTTGAGCGTGGCCATGCTTGACCGGCGCTGTTCGGCGCCCGCCTCGAAGGCCGTGACAAATTCTCCGCCCTCAACGTCGACGTGGTGCAAGCTGATGTCGCTAGCCTTGTAGATCGGCAGGGCAAGCAGCGCGTCGATCTTCGTGACCACGTCCTCCAGAGCGGCGGTGTCAGGCTCCCCGCTAGAGGGCAGGAACTTCGCGTGGCAGATGGCAGCGAGCTCGCTGGCGCCATCGTCGAAGATCCGCTTGGCTGTGGACGACAGCAGCTCCCTCGTGGAATTCAGCATCAACAATGTCTCGTTGAACGCGTTGTTGTTCCGCGTCGTGAAGACCACCGACGCCAGGTCCTTGACTTTGCAGTGCTGCTTGTGGAGCACCTGCCAAAACTGCGCATCGGGTAGCCTGACACCTTTGCCATCGCCTGTGTATACAGTGTAGGTAGCTGACGAGGTGTTCGTCTTCTGCTTGACTGCCTCGGCGTTCGACAGCATGTCGCGGAACTCGGCAGAGATGGTATGGTCGATGGCCCGCTGCTCAATCCAGCGAGCGCCTGAAGCAATGACTTCGATGCCAGATGGTAGGAGCGTCATTGGTTTGCATGTCCTGCGGTCTGTCGTGTCCTTGATCCGGGCGCATACCGCCGTCATCTCATCGACCTCCATCTCCATCGGGGGGGCACGCGATCTTCACCAAGTCGGAGAACTCGGCCCTCATCTCGGCCGACAACACCCTCCCCACCTGCAGGCTGGTCATGAACTTGACAAAGGCATCAGTGTTGTTCTCCACCCGCAAGATGCTCACCAAATATTTCAAAAGCTTCTCGGTCTGAACATCTGCCCTGACATTTGCGCCAACAGAATTAAGACACAATCCAGTGCGCTGTGAAACGGGGTCCTCGGATCCGTCGGTTGGTGGAGCTGGCTGACGGGCAGAGCAGTTCAGCACCGACATGAACTCATCATAACGGCCGTCAGAGGCAAACATCGCGAGCTCCCGATCTATACTCTCCTCGATCAGCGCGCTGGGCAACTTGAGGGTCAATTTGCCAGCCACGGAGTCATCTGACAGGTTGCGGATCAGGTCGTGCAGTTTCTTGCCGCCGTCTGCATGCTTGGTAGGTGAGTGGAGCTCCACCACGAGGGGCTTCACTGCGGCGATCTCTTCTGTCGCGGACCGCAGCTTACCCAACACATCAATGCCTGTCGGTACAGCGGCTGCAGTCCCGCCCTCGGGCACGTAGCTCTCAGTGTAGATTTGGATCAGGGCCGGGCTGAGTCGGGAAGATAGTTTGTTCTCGAGTGCAACGATCGTCTTCACCGTGACCGTCTCGAAGCTGTCAGAGCTGGCCAAAGACCTCAGCATCTGCTGCTCGTTCAAGAGCGCCACCTCGCTGGTTGACACCTCCTTGGTCAGGCGGGCCATGGCGAGGGAGCCCTTATGCTGGCGATTCTTTCCTGCCTGCGGTCTGGCGGTGCCGCCGCCGCCGCCGCCAGAACTGACTTTCCCAGATCCAGGTCCGATGGATAGTTCCAGCATCTCCTGGAAGACGTCGTCGACGTCGTCGTCATCAGATTTCTTCTTCTTGGTGCCGCCAAAG
This sequence comes from Prorocentrum cordatum, assembly GCA_963575745.1. NCBI lineage: Eukaryota > Dinophyceae > Prorocentrales > Prorocentraceae > Prorocentrum > Prorocentrum cordatum. The sequence continues at coordinate 1,189,924 of CAUYUJ010011558.1, read as the reverse complement.
GAGACGGAGTGCACGGTGTACGGAGCCTGGCCTTCCTCGTGCACGGTAGCACTCGAGGAGCTGATGTTGGCGCGTTTCTGCGCGATGGCCCAATAACGTCGAGATTCTTCGGTATCATGTCCATCATACACGGTAGACGTGTGTTCGGTGCCTGCGAGTCGGACTTTTGCCATGTCTGTGGTGCCGATGGGTCTGCCAAATTCCTCATCTCTGATGACGCCCCTCCCAAGAGTCGGGATAGTTTTAAGCTCCTTTTTCAGCGCGGGCTTGTCGGGGTGGTGCTTCGCCCACAAGTCCTCTGGCCAGAAGATGCCCACGTTCGACTTGAGCTCCAGCATGCAGCTCTCTTTACCCGTGATCGTCTTTCTCGCTCCCCTCGTGTACGTGCGAGGGGCAAGTCCATTGGCCAAGTCTTCTTTGGTCTTCACCTTGGCGTTCCAGACGGTCTGATTCTCAGGGCTCTCTGAGATTTCCTGTCGCAAGCTCTCCTTGTCCTCGCCGGAGTGGTGCGAGCAGAGGCAGGTGTTGCAGTGAGTGCGCGCTAACGATCGAGGTTTGCATCTCACCAGCGTCGGCTTGTGGCCCCGGTCTTTCACTACAGGGTTAGGGGTCGACCACGGGCGCTTGCAAAACTTGCATCCGTCGAACTGCTCGCCTGAGGCGATCACGCGCGCCCAAGCGGAGTGGAGCGCGTGGACGTCCAGGCGGAGCTTCTCGATGTCGGCTGGCGTAAGCTCGCAGCCCTGCGCGAGGCGCGGCGGGATCGACTGCGACATGCGTCGAAGCGACAATGTGGGGCGTCGACTCGCCAAGTAGAACTGGAGCAGCGAGGAGCCAAAAGAACAGCTCTCAGCCAAAACCGGCTATGGCACGGAGGAGGATGCGGAGGGGGAGGAGGACATCCGTTACAAGCTTTTCACATCACCATCCTTGCTTGGAGATCTAGGGCCTTGCTCCCGGACGCGGTGTTGGATTTAGATCTTAGTGGCAGCTCGAGAGATTCAGGGATGGGGGTGGTCTTGGGCGGTCTTGGCGCATTAGGGATTAGGGGGCGGGCGGGGGTCCAGGGAGGGGGGGGTGATTGGTGGCTTTAAGAGCGCCCGGACTGGAGCCTTGAGAGGAGTGGGGAGGAGGGGCGGGCGGGGTAGGGCGCAAGTGGGGGGGCGGGGGAGGGAGAGAAGGAGGGGTGTGGTTTGCGCTGGAACCCTCTAGAGCCTCTAGTGGAGCGACAAAGGGATTCTGTTTCCTGTATACCCGACAGTTTTGCGTCAGTTCATTCGAGCACGCTCGCAGAAGCGCCAGCAGTTCATCCTCGGGGTCGCGTGCCAGCTCACGCGTTGCAGACTCGAGCGAAGCTGAAACAGACGCCGTCTGGTGGGACGACCTGGCCATGGCATGCGCAAGCACTGACATGGCGCTCAGGAATATCGTCGCACACGTCCGAGCCCGAGCCTCTGGGAGGAAGTCAACGCGCTGCGTTCAAACAGTTATGATTCCGAGCCGAGTCCAGAGCCGCAGCGACGAGGGCAGGTTAAGTCCCCGATCACCTCGAAGGCGTTGCCGCCAAGATCCTGGAGCAACGAGCCCTTGAAGGTCCGCAGCTTATCGTGCAAGTTACCATAATGTACATTTTGCAAGTGAATAGCTTCCATTCCAAGGGTTGTCCTGCATCGATGAGTTAAGTGCATGCGCATGCGGGGGAGAACGCAACTCATTGACCCCACCTCGCTGGTGGATGACCGCTGTAACTGCTGGCTGACGTCTACAACTCGAGGCTGCCGCTCTGGAAAAGCAACGCCCCTCGAAACCAGCAAGTCCAATTCACGACGAGCAAGATCTTTCAAACCAGGATACAACTCCTTCATTTCAGAACTAGGCCCTGACAGAAGTGTCCAGTCCAAACCACGACGGGCACACCAGTCGCTGTGTTTTTTTCGGCCCAGCCCTTGCCATCCTTACCAGTGATTTTGGGCTTCTTCAATTGAGGTGGGGTGACTGGCTTGCGAGACTGCGCTGAGTAATGCGATGCAACGAGATCATCATTTTCGGGCAGCAAATACGTATCCAACGGAATTGGTTGAGACGATCCTGCTATTATCTCAAATGTTTCCAAAAATTTGGCAACGAGTTCGTCTTCGTGCACATGCTCCACATAAATACGCGGGATGTGAGGCAACCAGAAGCGCCCCCTGGAAACAGCAGACAAGTTGCACCGGTGAGGATACACAAGAATAGGCAGCACGAACATACCAGCCTCGCGCTGCAGTCTGTGAACCACGACGTCCAAATTCGTTGGCACACGTCCTGTGAATCCTAGTGGTGCAGCCGAGTCGGGGACTGGATCCTGTATGCTCACGACATTTTCTGCGAGCCCTATGTGCGTGCCATCGGGGTGCGAGGTGTAATGGCGAATAAGACCGTCGAAGACTGAACCTGTCCGGAGTGTACCTGACGCGACCGACGTCCTGTTTGCAGATGACGACGCCTTCGGGTCCATTCTGCTTGCGTCTTGACATGGAAAACCTGGAGATCAAAAAAATCAAACAGACAGCAGCAGCATCGGCAGAAGGAATTGGCCTAAACGGAAACATAATATACGCATCCCACCCCCCCCGATGGCATGGTGGTTTGCCCTGAACAACCTATGGTATTGAACGTGGCAGACCGCACTACGCAATCAGCACCAGTTCTATCGTCTCTTGAAACATCACGATGGAGCTTACAGACGTCAGTGAACATGGGCGCTGTATGGCCTGGAAACATATGATAGAGAAACCTGCGTTTCTCGGGATCGCTCTCGCATTGAAATACCAGTGACGGTGCGAATTTCACCCTTGCGACGCGCTCCAGAGCGGCGGCTAACGCTGTCATCACCAGCAAGGGGGAGTCCGTCCCAGAACACATCGTTGATATAGATTTCTCCCCCACTGATGCATAGGAACACACCTCGGTTATCGTTGCCGACGGAAGGGACCTGAGGCCGCATTCGACGAAGTGCTCGAGAATGCGATCGCCTTGGGTCCGCGGAGGGAGGGAGGGGTGCCAACAATGATGGAAAATATCCCCAGGTTGTCCAACCTCTCGAGCTGAGTCCGACCGTGACGACAAGCGGCGTGTGATAGGATAGAACGGACGGGCGACCGAGGGAGGGGGGCAATTGTACCTGACGGTCGCCCACTTGAGCGAACAGACCGACTGGATGCACCGGAATACCGCCCAAGGCGTCCACCGCAGAAGGCCTCGTTGACGGGCATGCCACATTGGCTGGACGAATGTGCGCCAGAGACACGAAATCCATATCTGCACAGAAACCTGAGCCGATATATGTCACGCGCATGCTGCTGACTGCTACACAACGGCGCGTGGCAAGCGAGAGCGCAACAACGACTCTGGGTCAAAGCTTGCTATGCGAAACGAACTTGTTCGGAATCTGCAAACAAAGGGGACAGGGAAAAGGAGGGGGAGGGGGAGGGACACCAGGACACGAGAGAATTCGTGGCACCCAAACAGTGGCACCTAAACAAGGCACAACAATGGCACCCAAACAAGGCGGCCGGGTGCCACTGTTGCTCGCCCTCACGCTCGCCGTCCTGGCGGCCCGCCCGCCCTCTCGTCGCCTGCCCGTCCTCTCTGCGTCGCCGCTGCGGTGCTCGCGCCGCCGCTGCGATGGTTGGTGGTCTTCCTATCCTTCTCGTCATCCTCCTCCTCTCATCGTGCTCATCCTTCTCCTCCTCCTCCTCCTCCTCCTCCTCCTCCTCCTCTCACCGCTTCATCCTCCTCCTATTCCTTCTCCTCATCCTGCTCGTCCTCCTCCTTCCTCCTCCTCGCCCTCCTCCCCATCGTCCGTCTCCTCCTCCTCCTTCTTCTCCGCTTGCTCCACCTCCCGCCCGAAGGCGGCGAGGGAAAGGTGCAGTGAAATCGTTTCACTGATCCCTTGCCGTGACACGCGGCCGCTACGAGTTTGGGGACGTTAAAGTGGAGTGGGGTGTGAAATGATTTCACTCCTCCTCTGGGGGGCGGCTTCGGGCGAGGAGGAGCTCGGGCGCGGGCGGCAGGGGGGGTGCGAAATGATTTCACTCGTCCCCGCGGGGGGTGGCTGAGGGGGGGGGGGAGTCATTTCACTGTAAAAAATAATGAAATAATTCACCCCGCCGTCCTCGACCACCCCCCCAGAGGAGGCGTGAAATGATTTCACTCCCCCCGTCTCCCCCCCACACCGCGGCCACCGCAGCCGTCTGGCACAGCCCAGGGATGAGTGAAATCATTTCACTCCCCCCCCCCCGCCCCGCCCCGAGGCAACTGCAGCCGTCCGGCGCCGCATCGGGAGCTGTGAAATGGTTTCACTCGCATGCTGCCCCCTCGCTCCAGAGGGCGGGGGGAGGAGGAGGAGGAGGAGGAGGAGGAGGAGGAGGAGGGCGAGGAGCAGGAGGAGGAGGAGGAGGCAGGAGGAGGAGGAGGCAGGAGGAGGAGGGATGGCCCGGGAGGCAGCGAACGAAACACAGGATATCAGGACAGCGCGATAACGATCAAGATTCCGCGTCACGGCCTGCGTCCTGACTCTGACTGAGGGGGGCGAGAGAAGGATGAGGAGGTGGCGGAACCGGAACGCACCGAACCAATCCACCAATCCCGAATAAGGACCCGATGTTGGACACAGCGCGACCCCCATCCCGAGACGCGAGCCACATCGCCAGGCACGGTGGCGTCGAACAACGCCGCGGAGATCCAGCACTCAGGCCTACGTCCAGGAAGGGGAGGCGCAGCCTTCACGATCAAAGAAACTCGGCTGCGCTGAGGAGAAGCACCCGACTCGAATCGTGCAAAGGAAAGGCACGACGCTCTCTGATAATCTGCACATCACTGGTTCGGACAAACATGAGCACATCGTAAGGGCGACTCTGCCCGAGAAAGAACACGGCACAACGCGTGGCCAGCCCTCGCAGAGGTCGCTGGTGGCGGGCGCGGGGTAGCGCAGGCACGGGGCTCCAGAGGAAGAGAGGGGGGCTCCAGAGGCCTCGAGAACCCAGGAAGAGGGAGCACCCCAGACATGCTCAGCCCAGAAAACACCAAAGAGGGCGCTGGCCCGACGCAAGGCGCTTGGCCATGACAGCCATAGGGCACATAGGGAGCGCTCCAAGATTCCCAGGCAGAGAGGCCCCAAGACGGTCGGCCGCAGGCACCCGAGACGCACGCACTTCAGGTCCAAGGTGGCCGACGCACGGACGCGCCGAAGCAGCAAGGCACGAAGGCCTCGCGACAAAGGACCCACTGTCCCAGCACGAAGCGGACCTGGCTAGTTTGTTTTGTGTCGGTGCTACCTCCTGTAGAGGGGCTGATGCCGCCAGTGCCACGCTGGTCGTCGTCGTCGTCGAGTGCGAAGTCGTCGTCGTCGTCGCCGCCGCCGCCGCCGCCGGGGATCGGGGATCGAGGGCTTGGGAGGAAAACGTGTGATTACCATATATGATGGTGCTGTGCGCGGTGGCCCATCATCCTCCAGATTGGTTGAGTTTTGGCCTGGGCGGTGAAAGTATGATGGAGCGTGGGTGTGCGTAGATACGGGCGTTCTTATGCGGCTCGGCCCCCCTGCACCAGGACTCGATGAGCTCAGGAGGAGGAGAGAGGTGGAGGTGGAGGAGGAGGAGGGGGAGGTGGAGGTGGAGGTGGAGGGGGAGGGGGAGGACGATATCATCGACGATATCGAGGGGAGGGGGAGAAGGAGAAGGAGAAGGGGGAGGAGGGTGATATCGAGGAGAGGACGAGGTGGGCATTACCTGGACATTACCTGTTGTGGGTGGTCAATCGGACTTGGACATCGACGAGGTCCACATGAAATGATCGCAAACAGTTGTTGGTTTCTGTGTGGCTTGCGTCGCCTGGATGTTCAGTCGGGCGCGTACTTGGGCGTGGGGCTGGAATTGTTTCTATGTGTGTTGCGAGGTGGAGGAGGATGATGAGAAGGAGGAGCAGGAGCAGAATCAGGAGCAGCATCATCATCATCATCAGCAGCAGCAGCAGGACGGGCCAACTGCACAGATCGGCGACCGACAGCATGTGCCTCACTCTCTTCCGCCTCATCTCGTCCCCCTGCGGCTGCATTGCCCGTCTCTGCCTGCCGCCCCGTCCACCGACGCAATATCTATGACGCTAATGCGATAGGCCGCGAGAGCAGTGCAGGCTATGTGGTGCAACCCGTTGTCGTTACTACGGTCTCGTCGTCATCCTAATTCGTCTCGAGTCAGGTTCCTCTTCTTATCCCGTCTCCCCGCCGTAGCAATATTGGTTTAACCACTACGTGCGACCGCGCGTGCCTAAGTGCGTGGCGCTGGTACATGTTTTCGTACTTCGTACCGAGGCAGATAGGACGCGGGCACGCCGCGAACTGCTGCCCCTCCACGCCAACATGCATTAGTCCCGCGGCGAGAGCAAGCATCGAATTAGCGAACAGGTGAGAGCCCTGAGCACCTGCTAGGCTAGGACTGTGACTTAGTCCTTCTTCGGCCTGGGCTTAATGCCAAAACCTTCTTTTACTCCGCTGGCCAGGCGTTGGTGCTCGTCCTTGGACAACCCGATGCCCTGGGCAACCCGACGGAGTGCCGCTTCCAAGACTTGGTGTCGGGGCCTCGTGATTGGGTCTGTCATCGCCCAGAGCTTGCAATGGCCTGGCCCATGCTCGCGGCACCCGACTTGCACGCCAGTGCCTATGAGTTTCACCCGGGCGATTTGCTTAGAATCCGAACACCGTTCTATATCGCACGGGTCTGCGGCTCGATGCCGGAGACCGAGTTCGCGGAGCACGGCGTCGAGATCGACGGCGCCGACGCCCCCTGGCAGAGGCCAAGCGCCAGGGGCTGCTTCGAGTGGGGCTGGGTCGACCGGAACAGGGGCCAGTAGCGGAGGTGGCGGCGGCGGCTCGCTCGGTGGCCCAGGCCTCTCCTCCTCGGCCCCCATCTCGTCGGCGTCCTGCTCCAGCAACTCCTGGGTCGCGGCGGGTGCTGGGAAAGGCGGCGGCGCAGGGGGTGACATCAGAAGAATGTTTCATGAGGGAGCCGCGACCGCACCAGCGCTTTTCAACGTGGCCCCTGGGCCCCAGCCCCTGTTAGAGCTGAATGTGGGTTCTCTGTAAGTCCGTTTGGGGCGGCCCTTTGCGGAGCAGTTTGGGCCCTCTCTTGGGGCCCAAGAGGGCCCCCAGGAGCGGGGGGGCGGGCAGAGGAGGATAACGAATTAGAATACATTCTGACCCATATCCTCTTGCAGTGCTGCGTCCGCTTCTGCGGACTCCTAGATCATTGCAGTGATGGAGCCCGCCTCCTCCGATAATTCTCCGAGAAGTGCTACCACTGCGTCTGCGTCTGCAGCTGGATCTGCATCGACGGGCATGAGTGTATACCGTATGTGTGTTGGGTGGTCGAGTCGACGGGCCTTGGCCTTCTTCTGGCGGCGCTCGTCGGCCACGAGGCCCTCAAGCATCGTCGAGGGGTCGTCAGGGTCATGAGCGGCCTCGGGAGGCACAGGAACTAATGGGCCAGCTACACCATCGTCGTCAACCCCCACAGTGGTCATAAGGTGATCATTAACGCCCAGAACCTCGAACGGGACATTCCCTTGCTTCAAAGCGTCAACGTACTTCAATGGCCAGATCTGAATGCCATCTGCGAACTCGCCGAGCTCGAGCTGGACCAACAGGGCGCTCCAGTTGTCAGAATCATACGAACTCAAGGGGCCCACCCGCGCAGAAGAAAGCGGCGAGGGAGGTCGGGCTGCAACAGCGGGCTCGACGTAACTTCGGAGTCGCCGTCGCAGACGCAATCCAGTGAACGGCGGCAGCTTCTCTTCCTATGGCCGGAGGGGGAGAGCGGGCTTGGAGGTGTGCTGTTGTCCCTGCTCCTGCTCCTGCCCCTTCTCCTATGTATCCTCCGCGTCCTCCTTGCCCTCCTCCTCCTGAGAAGTGCGCTGCGCAAGTGCGATGATCCTTCTTGACGAGGGGATCTACCCGAAGAAGGTGGGAACCCCTGCTGAAAGTTTTCCCAGCGTTGGCCGCAGATGTCAAAACAAAAACTCATCCTCTTCCTCCCCCTACTATCACTATCTGTCCTCCTGACGTGACGTTCCCTTCCCTCTCCTCGTCATGTCCTCCATGCTCCTCCAAGCATCGCCTCTCCTCTCCTCTCCTCCCCGCGCCTCCCCTCCCCATCGTCCTCTCTGTGCTCCTCGCCGTCTTCATCCTTCTCATCCTCCTCCCCCTCGCGGCCTCGGAACAATGCGCGGGTCCTGAGAAGCGTGCGCGGGGCTAAGCTCAACGTAAAGTTGGTCGGCAGGCCATCGTCCATGCGCGCCGACTGCAGCTGGAACGCAAGCAAAGCGCACAGACCCAGGTCGCAGCTCATGGCCCTCTCCGCGGCGAACCAGTGCGCCGAAAGCCATGACGAGATCGGCCGAGGCACATCCGCTGGACTTCCCTGTGTGTGAGACTTTCGCTGCGAGCTTGTCCATCGCTGAGCGGAAGCTGGTTTGCAACTTGATGACGTTGGCGGGCGTGGTCGACATACATAGACTACCACATGTCAGGTCATACTTGACGTGCTCGGGGAATGCCTCGGACTCTTCTGTGTGAGCTGACGTTGCATTGAAAGAGACGCTGGATGTCGTCATTCCTGGGGGAGCACCATCGGACATCTCGAAGGGTGGATCCCCCTGCATCGTCGCTTCGAACAGCTCGGGCGACAGGAAGTGCCCTCGCGAGGAGGAAATCTTCCCAGTTGCATCTGCAACATGGGTCTCCAGACTGCCCGGAGTGGTGTTGGCCAACTGGTCGCGCCTCATGCAGAAGGCGGCGTTCGCGTCCAGCTGCTGGCGCACAGGCGCATGCGGGTCGCCGTCAGCAGGGGCGGGGACAACTGTGAACGGATTAGGCGGAGCGCCCAACGCTGGCGGAGCGGATGCAGCTCGACCTTGACCATGCAGACGAGCTCGGTTCGCAGCAGCCAGTGCGCGGCTGGCATCCGAACGTACTTGATACAGCTGTCGGACCTCCTCAGAACACTGGTCGAACGCAGCTCTGATGATATTCCAGCATTGTGCTCGACCAAGTACAGACGGTTTGCCTTGCCGGATCTGGTCTTGGTTGTAATCGAATCCAAACAATTGCAATGGTGTTTTGCCCCGAAGGTAGTCCAGACGCCCAGGTAATAAAGAGGTGCGGTGGTGATCGATGGCTGGCACGTCGCCTGGAGGGGCGGCTGCGAGCGCGGCTGCATCTGCCGCTGCTTCCATTCGCTTAGTCATGCGATCGCGGAGATCGTTGCGTCGCCTGTCAATGTCAGCAGCTTCAGCTGTGGTGAAATTGGAAGCGAAAAGCCCCCACCGCATGTTTGAACAAGACCGCCGCTGGTTCCGAGCGTGCAGTCGCTCGATGCAGCTCAGGCTCAGGTACAACTCAGATGCAACGCCAAAGAGGATGGCCCGCCAAGTCGGAGACATTATATCGTCTGCTGTTGGACGAAAATTGGTTCTCAATGTTCTTGCGAAGCCTCGCGGGAGACAGCATGCCCGCATTCTGCAGAAAGAAACAGCCAAGGCCTCGCGCTCGGGCAGAGGGCGCCTTGTATCGGCCACCTGGAGAAGCTTCCAAGGCCACGATAGCAGCTTGTCCGCACGCCTGTACTTAACAAGGCACGAAGCCATCAAAGCGAGGCGGCGCAGCAACCTGGCATATCGCGGGTGCTCTTCAAGGAATGTGGGGACGTCCCTGCATGACAGGTATGCTGCAAGAATTGCAATGCGAGGACAGTCGAAGGATACCATGCTGCTGTAGTATTGCAAAGTCCACTGGATCATCGAGCGGCTCTGGTTCTGCAGATTTAGAATTGGCGGCCACGAAGAATAATCCTTCACCTGGTTTGAAAACTCCATGAACATAATGGCCAGGCGTCGAACTGGCTCAAGAACGATGCTCAGGAGGACGACCATGGTGTTAAAGTGGGGCTCGCTCATCCGCAGCTGGACCTTGCGGCGCCTTGGGAGGCCGGCCTCCTAAAAGCACTCCTCCTTCTCCTTCTCTCTGAGTTTCCTTGCTCCTCGTCCGCCCCCCCCTTAGTCTTACACTCATCCTCAATCTTACTCCTATCGTCGATCGTCCTTCTCCACTCCGACTCCTTCGTCGCCGTGTCATCCGCGGTCTGCCCCCTCCCTGTTCCCCCCCTTCCCCGCGCGCGCAAAAAGGCGTCGCAGGGGAGGGGGGAGCTTGGGTTTCACTGATTTACTCATGTATGTTTGTTGCGTTTGAACCCCAGGTCACCGGCGGCCGCAAACCTTTTGCCAACTCGGTTGCTCCGAATCGGGGGCATCCACTTCGCCTTGGAAACCGTTTCTGAAGTCAGCGTTGTTTGCCAGACTAGCAAATGCGAGTGGAGTGAGTCGCTTGAGAGCGCCCGACAAATTACCCACCATGTAAAAGTACAAGCACGCAGTAAACTGGGTCCACTTGGAGCTGCTGGGCACGGTTGGTCGTTTCCCGAGAATCAGTCTTGATATGACATCATGCGCAAGCATACGTAACCTGGCGACGTCAATTGGGCCAGGCGAGTAGTGAGTGAACCGATCGAGGCCAGGAAGACCATTAAACACAGTGAAATACGCGTCGAGCAACGCGCGATGGGCAAGTCTGTATCGTTCACTGGGCTCGGTCTCAAGGAAACGGCACATCATAAAATCTTTCAGCTGGTCAATCACACCGCGGGCTTCTGGGGGGGGAGGGGCCCTGACCACATTCAACCTCAGAGCGACCGTAGGCAACGCCGCGATGAGTCTCAAGAAGTGGCCAGACGATCTCAGAAATAGAGTAATACAAAATAGATCCGCGAGTATTGTACCCTTCGAGCCAACGCCACCGTACTCCATGTCTGCCCCGCTCGTAACGTGAACCTCTATCAATTGGTTACCATGGTTACAGCACAATAGCAAGCCCCATAAAGTTTTGTCTGATCGGTGATCCGTCTGATCTGAATCGTGCGCCTGGTATTTGTCGTTCCCGGATGCACCGTCGCATTCCTGGGGCGTTGCAAACTTCGGCCCCCGAGCGACCAAACGAATCCGAGCTCGCCCGAGAAACAACCGATCTCAAAAAGGGCGGCGGAGATCGCGACGAAGCGGCGACTGAAATGGGGTGGATTGGGGGGGGGCAGTAGTAGGAGGACGTCGGAGGGGGGAGGTGTGAGGAGGTGACGGAGAGGATGAGGAGGAATGTGTTTGGTTGCTGCAGCAGTCCTTCAAGTCAAACCCTGCAATCGTCGCTGTGTCCAAGGCTTTGAGGTGGAAGTCCCTGATGTAGGCGCAGCGCGGGTGCACGTACAGGCCGTTCCACAAGTGCTTTGCACCAGTGGTCAGAAGCGGCAAGGGTGGCACCACGACTTCAATGTACATCGTTTTGCACTGTCCTGAATCAGGATCGACCCAGCCCCACGTGTACTTTCTCCGGCGCACTAGCACCTGCCACGTCGAAATCCGAGCTGCGGCCTGCGTGCCCGAAGCCCCGGGAGGGGCCAAACACAATCGCATGGCGGTTTCATCCCACAACTGCGAAGCGATAATGAATGTCGGCGGCGCACTGCGCAACATGGACAACAATCTATCCAGCAGGACCTGCTGAACGGCGAGGTAGGAGAAACTCACAGCACCTCGGACTCGCCTCACAGTTGACGTGGAGATACCCCAGACCGCCTTCGCTTGAGAATGACTCAGCCTGCAATCGAACGACATGGACAGTGCGTCCTCCGCACACAACGCCCACGGTCTGCCACGTCGGCGCCACCCGCCACGGCCGCCCTTATAGCGCTCACGTATCGCGAGCAGACGGCCCTCCTGCCCGACGCGCTTGCCGAGTCTCAAGCGCAACCGCCGCCTACCTAGGGGCGGGGGGTGAGGGGGAGGAGGGCGAGGAGGAGGAGGAGGTGGAAGATGTTCAGGGGAGGAGGAGGAGGAGGAGGAGGAGGAGGAAGAGGAGGAGGAGGAGGAGGAGGAGGAGGAAGAGGAGGATGAGGAGGGGGGTCAGGGAGGAGGAGGAGGAGGAGGAGGAGGAGGAATGGCCTTTGTGGGCAATAGCGGTCAGCAGCTGGAGCTTCTGCGCATCCAGCGCGTTGACCTCCGGGAGGACAGGGGGGGCATCCTTCTCCTTCGTCAATCCGCCGCCATCCGTCTCCGTCGTCGTCTTCCTCATCCTCATCATTTGTGTATTTTCCTCCTCATTCTCCGTCTCAGTACTTTTCTCATCCTCATCTTGTGTACATCCTTCCCCCCCTCCTCCTCGCCATCATGCTTCTCTTTCTCATGGGTGCGGGGCGGGTTGAAACCCGTGGGTACCAAGGCGCGGCGCTGCTTGCCCCACCGCATGTTCTTGAGCTTGCGCTCGACAGCATACGGGTCGCAAGGCGCTCGGCGGCGGCGCCGACGGGCAGGTGCAGGGTCGGGCGGCCCTGCCCCGACCAGGTCGAGGAGCTCATCCTCCATAGTCGCCAACTCGAGCCAAACTGCTATCATCATCATCCTCAGCATCATTATCATCAACATCACTATCCGTTTGCATCCACTTCAGTCTTCTGTCTTCTCCGCATCTGATCCCGCCCTCCTCGTCGCAACCGTCCCTCCCCCTCCTGACCCTCGTCTTCTGAAGCACCCTCCTCCTCATCCCCCCTGTCGAGTCAGGTCACAACAACCCCCGAACAATTCGCAACCACCACCGAACCAGTTCACAACCACCCCCGAAATCAGTTCACAACCGCCCCGAAATCATCGCACAACCACCCCCGAAATCATTTCACAGCCACCCCCGAATCATTTCGCAACCAGCCCCGAAATCATTTCACAACCACCCCGAAATCATTTCACAACCACACCCGAACCATTTCACAACCACCCCCGAGATCATTTCCCCCCCCCCCCCCCCCCCCCCCCCCCCCCCCCGAATAATTTCACAACCCCCCCCCGAATCATTTCACAACCCTCCCCGAAACCATTTCACAACAGCCCCGCCCGCCAGCCAGAAAGGTTTCTTGATATGAAGCTAAATGTACTTTATCGGCTCACCCAAATCATCGGTACCCGCTCCGGCCGCGCCTGCTGCTGCCAAACAGCTCGGTCGCCGCTCTTGCCTGAGCTCGCCCGCCAGCATGGCCGGTCGTGGTCCTTCTCCCATGTCTTTGCAATGGTCCTGCGCGGTCTGCCGTGGATGCGCGCGATGGCCCCCGCAGCGCCATGGGGCGCAGGCCTCCGTCTTTCTTCGGGGTGAGGGCAAGCTTGGTCATGAAGGAGGGCCGCTCGCGCTCCGACTCGATGGCCATCGGAAGGTCGATGAGCGCCTCGATGCCCTCGTTGTCCAGATGCCCTCGCTCGCGGGGCCTGAGCGAGTCGAAGGGCGAACCAGAGGGCTCCTTGAAGGAGGTGATGACCACCCTGGCGCCGCCCACTGTCGGCCTCGGCTGCCCTTCGCGCATCTCGTCGGGCCAGGGGGCGGTGGCGGCCTCTAGCTTGTCGCCCGAGGGCTTGGGGGCCCCCGCCCCCCAGTTCCCTGGCCATTCCTCCGCCGGGGCTTTTGCAATCCCTGGGGGCGTCGCTGGCCCCGGATTGCAGCTTGTGGGCCGCGGCTTCCAGCCCCGGGGAGGTTTGGTCAGGGGTGGGGGGCCCCCGTGCATGTGACGTGATTCTCCGCGACCCGCTCTCCGACGCCATCTGTGCTCTTGTCGACGTCGCGCTTGGCAGTCCTGTCGGCCACGGTGCCCGCCGCGAAGCTGGCCGCCTGCGCCTGGTAGATGTCCATGGGCTCCGCTGCCTGCGTGGGGCCGAAGAGCGTCTCGTGCGTCTCCTGTCTCGCGTCGGTGGCAGTGTCGGGCCATTTGCCTAGGGCCTGTCCAGCGCCTCCAATGCGCGAAGCCGCCGAAGATGGGGGCTCGCGCTGGATCGCGTCCTTGAGCGCGATGGCCACGCTCTTGAGCCAGGGGGCTTCGGCCGTCAGCCTGGGCGGATGCGGCTTCGGCGCTGCCGCCGTCGAGAGTTTCGGCCGGTCGGCCTTGCCCGCTCGGCGCTGTAGATGAAGCGCTGCCGCTTGCCGTCTAGCGCGGCGGCCAGGCTGGCGTCGCTGCGCGTCGGGGCCCACGTGGCCCCGCGCTCCTCGCTGCAACGGGCCTTCGGGAAGGGGGAGGGGAGCTTCTTCAGGCAACTCGTGATCTGCGTGCACTTGGCGACCGAGCTGGCGTTGGGGGCGCAGCTCGACTAAGAAATGCGGCGCCAAGTCCCGACCGTGCTTCGCCTCCGCCGCGGCCTCTCCGATGACGCGCGGAACGGCGAAGTTGTCGATGATGCGGCCATGCGGTCTCGCCGCCCCCTCGGTGGGCGAAGCCGCCGTGCCCGCGGTGCTGTCCAGGAATCCAACGCAGGCTGGATCGCTGGGCTCCACGTTGAAATCCCCTGCGGTAGCGAATGGCTTCTCGACGGCGCGGATGGCGCGGTCGGCCATGTCAAGAATGCACAGGTCGAACTCGGAGAGGCCCTCGATCACCTTGAGATGCAAGATGAACCGGGCGAGCCCACCAAGGAAAGGTCCCACCACGTGCGCGAAGGCCGCGCGACCAGGAACAAGCGCGTGATCCTGCCCCGTCTCGAAGACGCCGAGGCCGCCCGACCTAGGCGCTAGTTGGGGGGCGCCGACGGCAGGGGCAGCATTCGCGTGCCACCCTGTCCTTGCCAACTTGCGCGTAACCTCGTCGCGCCTGCCGCCGCTGGGGTGCGTCTCCTGCTTCGCTACCATGTCGCAGCTGCGAACCTCATCGTCGGATAGCATTCCCTCGAATCTGCTGTAGGCGTTCTCGTTGATGGCGAGGGCAGTCCACCGGCGCCGCGAGCTGCGACTATCCTCCTGCGGTTCTGGCCTTCTGGGCAACCCGCAAGACCGCCGGGGCCTCTCGCGCCCGCTTGCGCTCGTTCTCGTCGCCGCAGCCATGCAGCGCACCACCGGGGTCTTCCGCGGTCATGAACGCGTCGAACGCTGAGTCGGGGTCATCGGCTGCCACCTCTCCTGACTCTCCTGGCGCAGGCTGCGCCCCTCTGACGCCGTTGCCTGAGACCGCGGCTGGCTGCGCGCCAGGAGTCACTGGCTGCGCGGGCTGGGTAGCCGCTGGCGCTGCCTTTGTCTTGGCTTCCTCCGCGAGCTAGTTGACCAGGGAGGAGAACTGCCAGAGTAGGTCGTGCCCTGAGACGCCGTCCGTGTTGATCGCCCTGACCTTGCACATGATTGTGTCGGGGCTGATGCCGCCGTGGGGGCCGTAGTGAGCCGCCGCCTCGCGCTTGACCTCGGCGAGTTCGCACTCAAGCCTCCCGATGTCCGTTTGCGCGTCGTGCACCAGCTCCAGAGCAATGTAAGCCAGCTCATGGTCGCGCTGGAACCGAGACTTTGCTGCAGCGCTGCAGTTTCCAATAGCTCCAGCAGCAGCACGGCGAGCATTCCCAACTTTGCTCCGACCTCTCTGGCTGAGCGTGAGCTTCATGGCCTCCCAGGTCGTGCCGTCGAACGCCGCCCAAGTCTTGATCAGCTCCGCTGAAAAGCGTGGTGCCCGACAGCCCTGTCTTGCCAAACTTCGGGTCCCAGGTTTGTTGCCGTAGCCGTTGTTGCCGCCACTGTTGTCGCTGAGTGTCTTACCGCTCTGTCACCATTGACGACGAGGGGGTCCGCCAGCCCACTGTCCCCGAAGGGGAGGTGCTCGTTATTCCCAGGGCTGGCGCTGCACACGAGGCCGAACTCCACCACGCCCTGCCTTCGTGCACCTGAAGCGGGCTGCGGGGTGAAACTCTCCACGTACGCGCTGCCACTGAGCTGCCACGGCTTAGACACGCCCAGTGTTGTAGGTGCAAGCGCGAGGGCCCACGCGCGCGCTGCCGATCGAACGGTCCGCGGCCCAGCGGTCTCCACTCGGGAGCCCGCGGGCAAAAAACATTTTGAGCCAAAATGGCTACAATACTGGGCCACTGGGGCGGAGACCTCGAGGGGGCCACGAAGCGCTGTACAGCGTGGAGGTCCTGCGTGCGAGAGCAATGAGGCCACGAAACGTATCGTATGAGGGGTGTGCCAAAGTGAGGGAGGAGGGGGTGAGGAAGGAGTGGGAGGAAGGGGGGGAGAGGAGAGGAGAGGAGAGGAGAGGAGAGGAGAGGAGAGGAGAGGAGAGGAGAGGAGAGGAGGAGACACGGGCCGCTGTCTCTTCAAAACGAGGACCCAACACCACAGGATGGTTGGGAAATGCGCGCGGCCGAGCGATGCCAAGGGGCTCGGGCGCCAGCTCCGCCGAGCGGGCTCGGAGGGGCTGGGGAAGCGGCGAGGCCGGCGGCCGCGGTGGGGGCACACGTCGTGGCCGTGGGGGCACACGCCCCCCCCCCCCAGCGCACGCAACGCTGGACTCTGGGCTCCGGAGCGGTTGGGGCCCACTGCTGAGGTCGTCTTCTTATCCTCATCCTCATCCTCTCCGCCCTCGCAGGCTTCCTGGGCGAGAGCCGCGCCGCCGAGACGGGCCGCAGCGGGGCCCTGCCGGCGGCCGCCTCGCCGCCTCCTCCTCCTCCTCCTCCTCCTCCTCGTTGTCCTCCTCCTCCTCGTTGTCCTCCTCCTCCTCGTCGTCCTCCTCCTCCTCCTCTTTCTTACCCTCCACCCTGACACAGTCAGATTGGGAAAGTCCTGCGGAAAGTCCTTCTCCTCCTCCTACTCTGGCCCTCGGGGTGCTCGCCAACGGTTGCGCCTCGCCGAGCGCCGAGAGCGTCCGGGGAAGCACGAAGCTTTCCAAACGGCCACTGGAGGCCAGAGCGATGGCCCAAAGGTCAGACCCCCTCCGCCCCTCGCTGGGCCCAGGGGACGTCGAGAAACGGCGCGGGCTGGAAAGCAGGTGGCCACGCTGTGGGGAAAACCGCTGAGGCACCCATGACCTCGGGCGGCCCACTGGGGGCGATCAGAAAACTCGTGGGTTGCTACGGGTGCCCCTGGCCCAAGATGTCCCCAGCTTTTCGCTCCGTCTTGCAGCTCCTGGGACCCTCTGGGCTTCGCGATGGGGTACTCTGGGGGCCGTGGGGGGCTTCCTTTGAAATCCTCGGGGCGCCTTGGGCCAGGGGCACGTCTAGCAACACCCGAAGAGCGTCGAGGCAAGAAGCGCCGGCCCACGAGAGCCCAGACCCCCGACGTCGTGATGGTTTCGCTGCGGAGGTGTGCACCCCCGCCCCACGGGGCGGGCTTTCCGTCCCGAGCCGTTCTTTGACTGTCCCGCGGCGCCTGGTTCGGGGCCTCGAGTAGGGGACCGACTGCATAATTGATTTACGACACATGTGTTCACCAAGTCTACGACAGATACGTAGAATGCTCAGTCGACCTACGAAGAATTATGCGCATGTCTCGCATTCGGAGAACAGAACAATTTTGGGGTAAATGGATTCTAGAGTCGATCTTCTAGTCGATGGTCGAAAATAGCGGAACGCCTTCAGTCGCAATGTTTTCACGACGCGAGGTCCGGGAAGGGGTCGGGCTGCCTGGAGGGGAGGGCACCTCTCGAGAAGGTCGAGCCGCCAGATGGCCGTGGTCTGCCAGGAGTGCGGTTTGCAACCCGCACCCTGGGGGGCGGGCGGGGACCTCGACCAGAGCTCCCCGCCGCTCCCCCTGGCAGGCCCGACGAGGGCAGCGCGGTGCCCGGCCAGGCCCCAGCGACGCAGATCGCCGACCAAACCCCGGGGCAACCGCACCCCTTGTGGTCGCCGCCTCGTGGTGCGTGGCGCCGCCGCTCCGTCCTCCGACGGGGGACGCGCCAACTCCCGACCGTGGAGGGCTCCGGGCGGGCAGGCGCGCGCCCGCAGGGGGGGAGGCGGACGGGGCGCACGACGGCGGCACGGCAGAGGCGAGGGCGCGGGACGGCGAGGAGAAGGCGCCGGGCTGCCTCGCTTCGCGCCTCGCCCCGCTGTGCGCGACGCGCGGCCATCTTCGCGCCCTCGCGCCGCCCCCGGTGGAGAAGGGCAGAGACACCGCGAGGCCCTCTGTTACAGGGGCTCAGGGGCACACACATGGACACACGTCCAAGGATTCCCCATGCCGTTCCATGTTTTCAGGAGGCTCGTCGTCCCCTCCGCTTCCCATATGTTCCATATCTTCCGGGGAATCGACGACTCGTAGTGCCGGTGTATTTTCTCTTCTGACTTGTAGTCGCCGAGAGCCGTCGCCCAAGAGCGACGCCTTCAGGGCCAGGGCCGGAGGCAGGCCCCCACGGGCCGAGCGGGGTCCTCGAGCACCTCGGAGCCCTTGGCATTCGGGTCCGCGGCATCGGTCCCCGCGGCGTCGGCCTCGCGATGCGCTGGGGCACCGGGGAGGACTCAAGACGAGGATAAATGGGGTGAGGATAAATCGAGAATCTCTGAGATCTGGCGAGTCTGGAAGACGTCTCGTGCGCCGCGGCCTTCTCAGAGCGTTCCGGAACGCTTAGAGAGGGTTCCGGAAGGCTCTGGGACGGATTTATGCTCGTCCTAGCTCCTTCCGAGGACTGGAGGCGAGGGCAGGGAGGAACACGTCAGCTACGTTAGTTGGCGGCGCGCAGAAGTGGGTAGCGCGACGGGGGCGGCCTTCTGAGGCGGGGGAGCTTCTAAGAAGGCAGAGGCATTCTCGAAAGGACTCCCGGCTTCTGAGGAGCCTTCTGAGAAGCCTCCAGGCCTTTCTAAGATGGCCCCTGTTTTCTAGGAAGCGCGCCGCCTTCTTAGAGGGTCACAACCTGTCGCGGCACCCCCTTGTGCGCCGCCAAGTTAGGAAACAACTCCTGGAGGTCTTCGTAAGAATGAGTAAAGGCGATTCAGTCCGATGAAAAGTCACTGAGCCCGATTAGGCCGAGAGTAATCCAGGATACACGCCTGACTAATCAAGGTTAAGTGGGATCAGGCCAGATTGGGCGGGATCAGGCAGGATCAAAAAAGAGTATGCCGGTTCCCGCCGACGTTCGACCACGGATATACCAGCGCCGATGCTGAATCAAACCTCCTCGGAGTTGCATCATGGGCTACGACGAATTCGGAATTCGTGTTGTGACGAACTGCGCGCTGGCTTCTGACACCGCGCGGATCGTTCCAACTCGGGTGATCGCGGCTTTTGGACAGCGCGAATCGATCGATATCGGCCCGTTCTGGGCCACTGGCGCGCGCGCGCAGGCGTCGTCGCCGCATCGCCACGACACGAGCCTGCCGCGAGAAGATGCCAAATCCCCGTCCGCACAAGCCCTGGCCAAGCCAACTATGGTGTGAACCGCGCGAATGCACATTGAGTTACAGCCAACCCGTATGATAAGGACGCGCGATAAGGATACAAAGGCCTTGGAAGGCCATGTCGACGCTTTGCGAGCGGGGCGCGGCCAGCGAAAGCGGCCAAGGATGGGCCGAAGGGGAAGGGTGCAAAGGCAGCCTTGGAAAATTGCTCATCCTTACTATGCGGGTTGACTGTATTTGGGCCCTGTCCCATGGGGCTTCACAGAAACGCCACCGGACAACGTCCAGTGTATAATTTTCTGGCGGGTTCTGCGGGCGACAAGGGGCGGAAACAAAAATAAGCACTGCATGTCGGCCGCCATCTGCCACTAAGTGGTGGGCAAACACAGCGTAGTGTGATGGACATTTTCCTGGCCCCGATGTGCGCCTGGGCCAAACGGATGCCCCCACCCCAAATGGCCCCCTCGGCCTGGCCAATGAAGGCGCTCACGCCGATCCCGGCCCCAGGGCCAGGATCTGTGGGCGGATCGCCGGCGTCGCTCTCTTTGGAAAGGAAGGGAGGGGGACGACCAGGCACAAGTACGATGATTTCTTTTCAAAGGGACCCCGGATGAGCCCACAGATGGGCCTAAAGTGGCAGCGTTTCTCGTGGACCACTACACCTTTACCGAGGCCGTGCCTCAGTGGTGAGAGCTGCCGAGCGGACGTCCCATTGCATGCTAAGGGTGAGCCCAGATAGGGCACGGGCACAACGCGCCATATAGCCTCAACCTCACAGAACAAGGCCGTATGCATGAGGATGGGAGAGAGAAAGAGAGAGAGAGAGAGAGAGGGGGAGAGAGAGAGATAAACAACAAAACAGATAATTGAAGTGGAAGCGGAAACGTGATCGGTGCGGGAGCTGGAGGAAGGGCTGCGCGAGGGGAGAGGTAGAGGGGCGGAAGGGAGAGAGGGGGCCAGAGACAAGCTAGGTGCGCTCGCGTCATATCTGACGTCCTACCCCTCCCTCCCATCCCTTACCATGGCGTAGATCTCCTCTCTATTCGCACAGTCGGATGTCGTACCAGGGCATCGCATTATATAGCATAGCATGGTGTACAAGATAAACGCGTAGCCTGACATAGCATGACGTGGCGAGGTCCCAAGGTGGGGGGGGGCTTCTGCGACCTCAAAAAGCAACGAATCGGCACCGAATGTGTAATCACTTCCGATGGTTTTTTTTTCCGAGGGGCCATGTTCTAGATTTTGGAACTGATTTGGCAGGACCGAAAACCATGCCGTGGCATGGCGCTGGAAATAATGACGCCAACGCTGCAGTGGGAGCACGATTTGGAGCGAGCGGAAGCGCGGAAATGAGGCCAACGCTGCAGCTGATGCACGATTCGGAACGAGCGGTAGCCTGAAAATGTGGCCAGCGCTTCAGCGAGAGCAGCATTTTGGATAAATCCCAAGCGAAAAGCATTTCCCGGGAATCCGGTGTAAAAAACAATACGCGGAGGGGGGCCGAATCTTTCCCGGACGTCACCAGGGGAGAGAGGAGTGTAGTGTTCATATTGTGTAATTGTGGAGGAGGATGTGGGAAGAAGGCTGACAAGTGCGGATGCAGCGAACACAAGCTCCGAAGATGCACTGGCTGTAGCACGGAATCAATATGGCAGCCTAACATCTTCCTGATGCCATGGACCACTTTAACGCGCCAGAGAGGGAGATAGATAGAGAGAGAGAGAGAGAGACAACAGGAACAAACACATGAGAAACAACACGCCCATGTTGAGGGTTCGTCTGAGCAGTGCCAACCGCAGAGATCGCTGCACCCAAACTGTCAAACTTCACTCCTCCTCCTCCTCCTCCAATTCCTGCACCGCTTCATCCGCTTCATCCGCATCATCATCATCATCATCATCATCATCATCATCATCATCATCATCATCATCATCATCATCATAAGCATCATCATCAGCATCAGCATCAGCATCATCATCATCATTACCACCATCATGATCATCATCATCAGCATCATCATCATCGTCACCATCATTATCATCATCGTCATCATCGTCATCAGCATCATTGTCATCATGAGCATGAGCATGAGCATGATCACGATCATCCTCATCATCAACATCGTCGTCGTCGTCATCGTGATCATAATCGTGCTCGCCATCGTGATGATCATCATCGTGATCATCGTCATTATCACCACCACCATTACCATCATCATCATCATCATCATCATCATCATCATCATCACCATCATCATCATCATCATCATCATCATCATCATCATCATCATCATCTACATGTATCCCCCACATGCGCCGCTTACCCCCTCCCCCTCCACCTCCGCATAATGATTCCTCACTCGCCGCTTCCTACTCCTCCTCCTCGGGCTCGGGCTGTAGATATCGGAGTCATGGTCGGACGGTGCCTTGACTTCCTTCCCTCGCCGAGGCCAGCGGCGGGGCGGTGATTTAAAGATATGGGTTGGCCCCACGGCGCCCGAACATGTCCATATCCACCGTCTGCTGAGGTCCTCGAAGCTCTATGGAAAAGACGGTGGCTATGGACAGATCCCAGCCTCGGAGACGCGTATGGGGCTAAGAGACAGCAGTAGAGACACAATCTGCACCACTTGCGCAAATTTCTGGGCTACGCATCAACTTCCGGAGGTCCGCGCGGATTTCGTGGATTGGCGCTGGTCCCCCTCGATGGCGCGCGGAGCGCGCCAGGGGGCGGCGCTGCAAGGGGAGTCCAACTCCGATCCAACAAAATTCACTTGGACCTCCGAGCATGTGTATGCGCATTATTATTCCTCCAATTCTCACCCATTCCCCTCCTGCTCAACTCCCCTCCGCCTCCTTCACCAATGCCCGTGGGAAAGCATTCCGTTTCGCAGCCGATGGGAAGCATCCGGAGGCGACAAAAAAGAAAGACTAGGTCAGAGTTCCGACCCCGTGATTTCTCATAAAATGGAATTATGTAAAGCTGGACCTTCTCCCCGATAGTTACCAACTTCTCATCCCGAACCGCTTTTTGCAAGCCGTCCGGGGCCAAATGGCCCCGAAAACCAAATAATATATGAAACAACTCTCCGTCGGTCTTTGGTTTGGTTTGCACGACGCGAGGATGTTTGGCTGTCGGATCATAAAACTCGGGCACCCGTTCAGGGCGACGCGGACACCCCTGGAACGCTGTCCGCGAAGCGCCATCTGCCAGAAAACACTGCGAGGCTGAAGGGCCTCCGGGATGTGCGAGGCGACCGATAACCCCGCATCTCGATGCTGGCCCAAATCCGCTCAAGTTCGGTCCCAAGATCCCTCCCAGGGCCCAGCCGTGGCAACGAGAAACTTCCAGGAGGTCCAGGAAAAACGAAGAACGCCAGGGAGGACCGTCGTTGTCCAGAGGCCCCCCAAACGGGGTCCGAATAGATGGGGTCGGATGATCGCCAATACATCACCAATGCATCGCTGATGCGTCGGCGATGGGTCGGCGATGCATCGGCGACGTCGGCCAAGCGTCGGCGCCATCGGCGTGCAGCACATCGGGCTCCACATCGAGCTGCATCGTCGATGTGGCGCGATCCTTCGACCCCATCTGTTCGCACCCCGTGTGGAAGGGCCCTCGGATGGAGGGGGAGCGGGAGAAGAGGGAGAATGTGGATGATGAGGAGGAGGAAGAGGAGGAGGACGAGGAGGAAGAGCAGGAGAGGGAGGAGGAGGAGGAGGAGGAGGAGCAGGAGGAGGAGGAGGAGAAAGAGGAGGCGGATAACGAGGAGGATGAGGAGGATGAGGATGAGGATGAGGATAAGGATGATGATGATGATGATGATGATGCTGATGATGATGATGAGGAGGAGGAAGAGGAGGAGGAGGAGGAGGAGGAGGAGGAGGGGGAAGAGGGGGAGGACGGAGAGGATAAGGAGGAGAAGGAGGAGGGGGAGGAGGAGGAGGAGGACGAGGAGGAGGAGGAGGAGGAAGTGGATGAGGAGGAGGAGGAGGAGGAACAGAGGAACAGACCGAGCGCACCCAGGTGCGTTGTTCGGGAGATGCCAAGTGCATTCTAGCCCTGACTATGAGCGGCGCTTGCAGCGGCAGGCGCAGAGGCAGCTGACATTTCTTCCACGGCCATGCCGTGGGTAGCTGCGCGCAGAAACTTGGTGCGGCCGTCGCGCCCAGCGTGGGCGCGCGTGTATTCTCCTTTGTCTATTTTGGCGAGATTCTCTCGCCCTTTCTTGGTGATTCCCGTGCAGGGTGCGGCAAGGTGGCGTGGGTCCTCGGTTGCCGTCTTGCCGCGCCCGCGGCAGAAGTACAGGCGGTACTTCTGCATGAAGTGGAGCTTATGGCTGGCGTGCAGCTCGCGCCCAGAAATGGTGATAGTGCCCTCTACTGGCACTATCTGGTCACTGGCTGACGACAGAGGCGGCTGGTGGGTGCACGGCGTGGCACAGGCCTGGCGTACTTTACACTTGTCTGTGGTGAGCCCGCAGCGGAAGCACAGGTACTTGCCCGCTCTGAGCTCAAAGGCGTGCTGGCTCGATTGCATGGCTAACTGCAGCTTGGTGAGGCGCGGGCCTTTGGCCTGCGAGGGTCGCTCCGCGACCCACGGATCAACTGCAAGCGTGTCAGCTAGGGCACGGCGCGCCCTCCTGCGGATGAGGGTGCACTGGGCATCGTGCAGGTCAGTGGGAGGGGCCTGTCCTACAAGCGCTGCCTCGTAAGACTGTTGGGCCGCTACACCTGCCCATGCATCGGCCGTCGCGTTGCCGATCGTGTGAAAGTGTCGCGCAGGGTCTGAGGCTAGGCCAGGTGACTCCTCGCTGTGTGAGGGCACCCAGATCACAGTGAGCTGACTAGTGCCACGTGCACGAATTGCTTTGGCAATTCGTGCCCGATTTGCGCCATCGCTGGGGCGCAAGTGTCGATTCGCCCGCCATACGTCGTGCAGCGGCAGGTGGTTTGTAATGAAACAGAGGTCGCCCTTCCAGTGTTCTAGGGCGAGCGCGAAAGCTAGCAGCTCTGCGCGGGGCACAGTTTGAACGGGGCCCTCGAGGCCCGACATTATTCCTCCCCAGGGGACCCACTCCCCGAAGAGGCACTTCATAGCAGCACAGGCGGTCCCCACTCTTCGGCGACGTGGGTCATCACTGTACTGACCTCCGGAACCGTCTCCGAAGAGAGTGAGGGTGCCGTCGCTACTGACGCAGTCCTCCCAATCCCGCCCAACCCAGCTCCACCCGCCGCCCCCCCCCAATGAAGCGAAGAGCGGGTGCGTGTCAGCGCGCGCAGGCAGGCCGCGGAGCCAGTGGGCGGGGGCAGCCTCTGCTCCAGCCAGGGCAGAGGGCAACAGGGCGTCAGAATCCGTGTAGTCCTCGTGGTCGCGGTTGCAAGGGCACAGCCAGACCCTGTGCATGAGCGTCTCGTCGGCCTCTCCGCATCTCAGACAGCTTGGAGTAGCGTTGTACCCCGTCTCGATGAGTCGGCTTCTGGGCCATTGCGCCCCCGCGACCACGCACAGGTTGAGGGCCGACTGGTCGTGCTGGCCCTTCCTCGTGAACTTCTCCATCTCGTTGGCAACTATGTGGACGTCTGGGCCCCCACGTTGCAATCCTTCTCCATGTGGATGTTTGGCAGCGTCCTTCTAGAGGCTCCTCTCGAGGGACAAGCAGAACTCGTGGACGAACTCCGCAGGGTCCACGTCGTAGCGCTTGTCCTCCCAGTCGGCTTGTCCACTGTGAGGTAGCTGCCACTCCTGGGCATGGGGCTCGCCTGCCCAAGGTGGTCGTGACCACTCCGTTGGCGTCGGGCAGGTCCAGCCAGCGTCCAGGAAGATGGCCTGAATGGCGGAGATGGGGCCCATGACCTTCCTCCACTTCTTGTTGCCGCGCGTGATCGACTTGTTGTAGATCAGCTTCCACGCCTGCGTGGCCCGCATGTGGTGTTCTGGGTACTGCATCCAGAAGTTGAGCCACTCGGCGATCGACTGGCGCCTGAGCTCGATGGCGGGGTCCTTCTTCCTCATGACGACGGCCAGGGCTGTGGAGAGACAGCGGCCATGGACCTTCCCCGCAGAGGCCTGGATGGCCTGGCGCCTCTGGTCGAGGATGGCCGCTGGGGCGAGGCCCATGATCTGGTGGCCGTAGGTCCCCTGCGGCCTGGAGCCCGTGTTCCACAAGCCCTTCGCGATCTTGGCGAGGGAGGCGTGCTTCCTGACCTTGGCGACGATGCGGTGAGTGCGCCTCCTCGCAGTCTTGGCCCTCTTGGTGGCCTTGGCCACGACCCGTCTATAGGCGCCGCCCACGTCGATGCCGAGGTCGACCGCGCTGTTGGCCATCTTGACGTAGTAGCCCTTCTGCTTGAGGCCGTCGTGCACTGCGTAGGCGATCGTCTGGTTGGAGGCGACGACGGTGGTCTTGGGCGAGACTCGAAGCCCCGCGCCCGTCATACCGGCGCAAAGGTCGGCGCCGACGCCGATCAGATCCTTGACGACCTGTTTGGTTTGGCCCTCTGTTCTCGCGACCGTGTCGTCCACGAGCGTCCACAGGCCCGCGTAGGTGTGGTTAATGTGGGCCCTCTGCAGGATCGGCCCCAGGTAGACTTTGGCGAGCTTGCCGCCATTGCAGCTGCCCGCGACAATGGACCTCTCGGCATCTATGATGTCGCTGACCCAGCCGTGCATGCGCAAGTACCTGGGCGCCAGGTAGAGCTGCACCTCCAGTGCCACGACGATCGGGGGGAAGTTCCCCCCGGTGGCGGCGTCGAAGAGGAGCGCGTAGCAGACCGAGTCGTAGAACTTCTCTACGTCCATCAGCAAGGTCGCGAAGGCGATGCCAAAGGTCGCTGCCGTCTCGTCGAGCAGCGCCCTGACCAGCGCTGCTCTTAAAGGCGCTGGAGCCTTTGATGGCGGTGTCCCAGAACTCCCCGAGCTCCTTGGGCCACTCGTCGGTGACGCTGGAGCGGACCTTGGCCCACGTCTTGGGGGCGGTGGGGAGCATGCCCAAGATTCTCTCTCCACCTGCGGGCTTGGGGGCCATGGCCCCAATGGTGGCGCAGAGCTGCTGCGGCCACAGTCCGTTGGCCTCCACGTGGTTGTAGATGTCGGCGAGCTCCTGTACCCCTTTCTCGGGGAGCCTCTGGATGTCGATGGGGCCGATGTAGTCGACTCCTCTCGCCTTCTTCGGGTTGGCGGTGCCCACGATGGCTTGTATGTGCTGCGGCTCGATGAGCGAGAGAGGGTCCTCTTTCGCAAGTCGCATGGCCTTCTCGTAGGCGCTGATGATCTGCTCGGCGTTGTAGCTGTCGGACGCCCAAATGGAGCGCCAGGTGTCGGCGGAGTGGTTCATGACCGTGGATCGGTCGCCCGCCGTCCTCTGGGGCTGCTTGTCCTCCAGGCGCGGCGCTTTGGGGTCGGTGACCATGCGGTGCAGCTTGCCTGGTGACTCCTTCCACGCCTGCTTCGCCCAGTCGAGGTGCCGTTTTCGCGCTCAACCTGCAGCTCTCGCCATGGCCTTGTGGGTCCACTCCATGGTGGTGGCGCTGATGTGGTGCAGGTCGTCCTCGTCGCAGCACTCGAGGGTGGCGACCTGGGTCTTCCACTCTTCGATCTCCTGCGGGTCGGTTTTGCTACCGAAGTGCTCCTTGGAGAACTCGGGGTTCTCTAGGTCGTCCAACTTCTTCATGACTGTCTTGTGGATGTGCTGGCGGGCTTTGGGGTCCTTGCCGTTCGTGACCAGCGCGGTGTACCTCGCGACAAGGGTGCTGAGGTGCTGCCACCAGGTGGCCTCGGGGTCCTTGAGGTACGCTCTGCCAGGGGACGCCTTCATCGTCTGCTTGGTGGTCCTGTACCCCTCTGCCCTGCCCTGGTACCTGGCCCTGTCCTCGACGGGGGCCGCATTCGTCTCCAGGAAGGCGAGCTCCAGGGTCGCGATCCACTGCGCGTACTTCGAGTTGATGTCCTCCGCGAGGTTCGGCTCATGGTTGTGGAAGATGTGTCCTCTGCCCTCCTTGGTGTCAACCTTTGTGCCATCGATCTTCGGGAAGTTGCTGACCTCGTCGGCGGCGTCGTCCCAGTTCTCCTGGGGGATGACGAAGGGGGTGGGGTCCTCCTTGGCCGTCTCGCGGTTGGCGTACAAGGCGTCGAACTCGTCGCGCAAGTGCTCTGGTAGCCTTTCCCTCCTGGTTCGCAACGCCTCCGCGCGAGCCTTGGACCTTTTGCTGTTTGGGTCCGCGACCTTTTGGGGTCTGGCTCGTGCGGGGGGGGGCTTTGGGAACCTTTATAGCTTTGTACTGCCACGGCTCGGCGGTGCCCACCGTGATCTGGATGCCGCAGTGGGTCTTCCAGGGGACGTCGTAGATGGCCTCGGTCCCGATTTGCGTGGCGATGTCCGCTCGTGCGATCGCGTAGTCGTACACGGGGCCCGAGCCCTTGTCGCACGTCGCCTTGCAGTTCGGGTCGGTCAGGATGGTGCCGTTCCAGCACGTGAGCCGCGGCTTGTTGTCCCACCAGTGCGGCTCGTAATTCCAGTCGGCCAGGGCGATCCACGGGTCCGTGAGCATGTCCACGAAGGTGGAGATGGAGACCAGGATGTCCCTGTTCGCGCCTTGGTCCCGTCGGCCAGGGCGAAGGTACCCCGCCGCTGCGACTATGTTGCCGCTCTTGGTGTGGAGGGCCGTCGGCGTGAACCCCGCGAACGGCTGCCTCTTGTGGCGCTTGACACAGTAATCCCTCAAGCCCTCGAACGTAGTCGCCGCCGCGTCCCTGCGCGTGAGGATCCACTCGCCGCCATGGGCCCCCTTGTCCGATTTGTTGGTAGCCACCGCCGGTGTGGCCGAGAGCTTCCAGCCGTCCATGGCGAGCTTGCCGATCTGCTCCGTGAGGCCGTTCGCGTCGACGTGCGTCTCCGCGAGCGCTATGAGGTGGTACTTGTACCCTGCGTTGCGCCAGAAGTTCGCGGCCTGCGGGCCCCATTCCGTGATGTTGCCGAACAGGATCTGCGCCGCCTGCTCGGGCTTAGGGGCGGGTGCTCCTGCCGTGGGCGGACCACTGGCGCGGATCCCAGGCCCCTTAAGCCGAGCAGGCTGCTTGCGGCTACCCCGGCGACGGTGGGGCTCCTGCCGCTGCCGCTGGCACCGTGGTGGCGCCCTTGCCAATGCCCTTCGCTGCGAAGGCCAGCTCCCTGGCCCTGGCGGTGGTGGCGATGAGCTCGGCGGCGGCCTTGCGGTCCTCCACGGAGGGCTCGTCGGCGGCAGGGGCGGCTGCGGCGGGTCCAGGGGCGCCTCCAGCCTGACGTGGCTCAGCAGGTGGGGCGGCAAAACCTCCTGGCGTGCCAGGTTGTGCCTGTCCTCCAGGCGCGGCGGCTGGCTGCTGTTCAGCTGGTGGTACGGAAGGGTGCCCAGGCTCAGGAGCAGGTTGCTGAGCAGCAGGTGCTTCCCCATCCGGCTTCTTGCGCTTCGCAAGTCTGGTGGTGGACTCCTTGGCTTGGCGTAGGAGCTCTCGAACTTTTTCTTGGCCATTGTTGAGCTCGGCGAGGCGCTGGTCGAGCTCTTGCTTCCACTGTTCCATTTGGGTGCGGGTGCCATCGTCGTAAATGGAGAGGTCGTCCCACATTGACCTGTCAACCTTGAAGGCTTCCTGAGGCCCCACAGGTGGTGCTCCGCGTGCTGCTCCAGCGAGTTTGGCACTGTGGTCAGCTTGTGCCTTGGCGCATGCGTTCTGTGCCTGGACGAGGTCAAGGGCGGCTTGCTCTTGTTTGTCCACGGCGTCGTCGTACCACTGCTTGGCGGTCTCGACGTCGTCGACCGTTTGCTGGAACTTCTTCTCCCTGTCGGTGAGGACTGACAGCGCCGACTGGAGCACCTGCTCGGCTGTGCGGGCAGGCGGAGGCTTGTCGGGCTGCTGGAGGGCGTCCTTGAGGTTGCCGACGAGTTTGGCGTGCTTGGTGTCGCTGAGGAGCGTGCTGAGCGCGGCGAGGATGGCGTCCCTTGTAGGGGCGGCGGCCACTGGCGGCTCCTTCCACGGCGGTGGCTTGCTGGCTCCTGCCCAAGCCCCTGTGGGCTGGCGGTGTTCGGCAGGTGATGGAGCCAGCTGCTTGCCACACTAGAAGCACTCGGACTTTCCCTTCCATGTCCATCGGTATCGGCGCTGCTTGCAGACTGCGCGTTGGCTTGCGAACCTTGCTGGCGAGCCCCGTCCGCCTTCAGGGCGTGCGCGTCGCGGCCTGGCGCCGCCAACATTGGCGGCAGCTCCTCCGTCAGCAGGGGCGGTCCCTCCACCGCGATCCGCGGCGGCCATCGTCTCGCTGCTTCCCAGGGAGCTCTCGCGAGCAGCGCAAGGGAGGAGTCTGAAGTGGGCGGCAGCTCGCCCGTGAGCGTGGCTGCGGAAACGAAAAGCACTGAAAGCTGTGGGAGCCTACCCCAGATAGGCAGTGAAATGAACACCATTTTGGCCTTGAGCCAAAATGGCTACGGAAGGAGGAGGAGGAAGAGGAGGAGGAGAAGGAGGAGGAGGAGGCGGAGGAGGAGGAGGAGGATGAGTGAGGATGGTGAGGAT